>CM023481.1:12803501-13034741 GCA_013339685.2 Hyalomma asiaticum | reverse complement strand
AGCCCAACGAGGGAACGTATACAAACGTTAGCCATACATCGCCACTATAACCCTATCGTCCTGACTAAGGGTAGTCATTTCAACAGGGTTAACCCTTGCCGCCAGGAAAAGTGGATGATGATGATGAGTGGTGCTTAATGGCGCAAGGGCCATTTGATGGCCAATGAGCGCCAGGTAGTGAATAGATGTCGACAATGATTATGGTAGGTGGCTGTATAAGGGCCTTAAAATTCCGCGCCCAAGGGCGGGTAAAACATATTAGCATTAAAATAATGGGGGTGACATGAAATGTGTAACTAACAGCGAATGTAAATGCTCATGGTAGTAAAAGATTGGTGTCGATGTGGCCACTGCAGCAACGACCTCTGTACAGAGGTCGTGCTACGGATCACCTCGGAAGATGGGGTGAAAACTATGTAGATCTTTTAAAAACGCTAACAATGACTTATGTCTAAAAAGCGCATCCCTACCGAAGAACATGATAGGATGCAGTGGAAGCTGATGTCGGTAGGGTATTAAAAAGTGTTTCTTTGTGAGTTCATGTAGCTCGTTGCACTGGACGAGGATGTGGAGAACTGTAAGTGGCTCTCCACATCTCTCACAGCTGGGTTGATCACCGCCGGACAGGAGATATGCATGTGTGGTGTATGTGTGTCCTATTTGAAGCCTGGTAAGTGTTACTTGTGTGTAGCATGACCTAGATACTGGCGGCCAATTCCCGAGATGTGGCTTTATGAGGTGGAGTTTATTTTGTGTTTGATTGTCCCATAGCCGTTGCCAATAATCCCTGAGCTTTCGTTTCAACGAGGGTTTCAAATCAAGTGCAGGGACAGCTATGGTTGAATTGGCAGTGCTATCGTGCGCGGTTACAGCTAACTGGTCCGCCAACACGTTTCCTTGGATCTCGCGGTGCCCTGGCACCCAGCACACTATGACATGCTGTCTCAGCTTGTAAATTGTGCACAGGGTTGTGTATAGTGAGACAATGACAGGATTTCTGCGTTTTTTCATTGTTTTTAAAGCTTTTACCACACTAAGGGAATCAGTGTATATAACTGCCTTCTGGATTTTTAGTTGTTTAATGTGTTTGACAGCTGCAAGTATCGCATAGGCTTCTGCTGTGAAGATGCTTGTATTTTTGTGCAGAACGCCCACATCTGAAAAAGATGGACCGACGGCTGCGTATGACACGGAAGTGTGAGACTTGGAGGCATCCGTAAAGAATTCAGGACATGTGTACTTGTCCTGCAGTTCAAGGAAGTGCATACGAATATGTGCAAGAGGGGCGTGTTTAGTAATTTTCACGAAGGACATATCACAGTCTATGGATTGCCATTTCCACGGCGGGATATTCGCAACGGGGGCCATCACAGGTTGTTCAAGAAGTGGCACACCCATTTCCTCGGCTAGGCCCCTCACACGAAGTGCGGAAAAGTGGAAGTAAATGGAAAAGAGTAGAGGACAGGAAAGATGTAAAGTAGGAGAAAAGACGAAGATGTGGAGAAAGAGACAGGAAAAGGCGACTGCCGATTTCCCCCGGGCGGGTCAATCCGGGGGTGCCGTCTACGTGAAGCCGGGGCCAAAGGGGTGTGTTGCCTCTTCCGGGGGGCCTTAAAGGTCCAATCACCCGGCGTCCTGCGATTAATAATGTATTTTACGGTGGTTAATATTGCATACGCTTCTGCGGTAAAAATACTAGTGTGCATGTTGAGTCTTTTTGAAGATGTGAAGTCAGGCCCGATGACATCGGCAGATACAGAATGTCTAGTCTTCGATGCATCTGTGAAAAATTGGTGACAGCCGCGATATTTGTATTGGAGTGATAAGAAATGCTGTTCTATAGCTGTACGAGGATGGCGCTTTTTATCTATGTGGCAGAAAGACATATCACATTTTATGTGAGTTTTTTGCCACGGTGGGAGCCACTCTATGGGAGGTGCTTCAGCGACTTGCTGTAGCGGTATTTCGGCTTGAGCAGCAGTCGCGATACAGGTAAGACTGAATGGCTTTGAAAGAGTCGGTCGCTTTTCAAAAAACCTTAGAGACGAAGTGTCGGCCACGAGTTTTGCACAGGGATGTGTTGGAATGGAAAATAGCTTGAGGGTGTACATAAGGCTGCAGTATTCACGCTCGAGTTGCATGGGCCACTCGTTCGCCTCAACGTACAGACTACTGACGGGGCTTGTTCGGAACGCACCAGTAGCAAGACGAATGCCTAAGTGGTACACCGGATCCAGCATCTTAACTGCCGTTTTTGAGGCTGATTGGTACACTATGCAGCCGTAGTTCAGCCGGCTTTTAACAAGACTGTTAAACAGCGACAACAGACATTTTCTATCAGTTCCCCATGTAGATGCGACAGCATTTTGAGCAAGTTCATTGTTTTCATACATTTCAAACTTCAGTGCCTTGATGTGAGGAATGAAAGACATTCGACTATCAAAAGTTAGGCCGAGAAACTTATGTTCATTTTTAACACATATGGGGGAGCCGTTGATTTTGATACAAGGCGCCGGCTGAGCAGATTTGGATTTATTAAACAAGACACAAACAGTTTTGTCAACATTAACTGCAAAACCATTCTCATCTGCCCATTTCGTGACCCGATTCACACCCAGCTGAATTTGCCGTTCGCAAATGGACAAGTTACATGACCGAAAGCTTACTTGGATATCATCTACGTAAACAGAGTAGGATATTGTCGGTGGGAGAGCAGTGTGTAGAGAGTTCATCTTTACTATAAAAAGAGTGCAGCTGAGAACTCCGCCCTGCGGGACTCCGTTTTCTTGTATGTATGTTTTGGAGAGTGCTGTACCGACCCGTACTCGAAATTTCCTGTCAGTCAGGTAGCTGTGTATTACGTTGTATAGATTGCCGCATATACCGTAGCTATCCAAGTCCCTTAGTATTCCATAGCGCCAGGCTGTATCGTATGCCTTTTCAAGGTCAAAGAAGACAGAGAGGCAATATTGCTTGTGCACAAATGCTTCCCTAATATACGATTCTAGCAGTAGTAAGTCATCTGTCGTACACCTGCTTACGCGAAAGCCGGCTTGGCGCGGATCTAGGATTCCATTAAATTCCAGAAAATACATTAGACGACGATTTATGATTTTTTCGAACAACTTGCATAAACAGCTAGTTAGGGCAATAGGCCTGTAATTTCTTACATCCGATGCATCCTTGCCTTGCTTCAGAATTGGGATTATAACAGCCTCTTTCCATGAATACGGCATCTGTCCTGTGGACAGGATTTTGTTGTATAGGCCAAGTAAGCATTCCAGTGTTTCTTTGGGTAATCGCCTGATCATCTCGTATGTGATTTGATCTGCCCCCGGTGCTGAGTTTCCAAGGCTCTTAAGTGCAGCATTAAATTCGTGCATAGTGATGGGGCTGTTGTACCCTCCCTCAGTGGGTTTCTGTGGGCGGAAATGGCAAGACTCCACCGTTGTCTTATGGATCAAAAATGCCCTTGAGTAGTGCTCCGAGCTCGATATGTGCTGGAAGTGCTCTCCTAGCCGGTCAGCTTGGCTTTCAAGTGTGGTTCCAAGACTGCTTACTAATGGAAGTGGGCTAGCGGGTTGCGCCTTAAGTATCCTAGCCCTGTTATAGACTTTTCTCGTGTCTGCGTAGGAATTAATTGAGGAGAGGTATTTCATCCAACTCTCCCTCTTTGCTATACGTCGGATGCGCCTGCCATTTGCTTTACAACGCTTGAATTCTATTAAGTTTTCAGCTGTAGGATAGCGAGACAGCCTGCCCCATGCTTTGTTTTGATCTTTTTTCGCCTTTTCACATTCCTCATTCCACCATGGCTTGGCCTTGGCCCTTCTACCCGGACCACTTGGAATAGATTGATTTGCGGCAGATGTGATGTATTTTGTGATGAATGCTGCCATACCCTCAACATCCAGGTGTTCTATAGTGCTATATAGTAGCGATGATAGTGCACAGAATAGTTCCCAGTTTGCTTTAGACAGTTTCCATCGTTTGGGAAATGTAGGGCCCTCCTGCTTACCAGTTGCTTGCAAGACAATTGGGAAGTGATCACTGTTATAGGGATTGTTGATCACCTTCCACTCTAGATACGGCATGAGCGAAGGAGAGGAGATCGAGAGGTCGATTGATGAATATGTCTTATGTGTCGCACTATAAAATGTAGGTTGTCCCTTGTTAAGCAAACATGCACCAGATGATAACAAGTACTGTTCAATTATGCGCCCCCTCGCATCACCGCGCGCATCGCCCCAAAGCTGATTGTGAGCATTTAGATCTCCAACTAATATGAAAGGTTCCGGCAGCTGGTCTAGTAGATCTTCGAGCTCTGTTTTTGAGAGTCTATAGTCAGGTGGGACGTATATGGAACATATAGTTAATAAGCAGTTAAGCAATATGGCTCGAATAGCAACTGCTTCCAGAGGAGTATTGAGAGCTAAATTTTGGCTAGCTATCGAGCTTTCCGTTATTATAGCAACTCCGCCGGCGGCGGAAAGACCACTATCGCGATAATTTCGGTATGTAACGTATTGGTTTAAAAAATTATTACTCGAGGATTTTAAATGGGTTTCCTGGACGCAAAAGACCTTGGGTTTATATTCGGACAGCAATTCCTTGATGTCGTCAAGGTTACGTAAGAGTCCACGAACATTCCAATGGAGTACCTGAGTTGCCATTATACAATCATAAAATAATGCTTTTGCACCACGGAAGACCCGACTCGAGGTCAAAGCATCATTTCCGCGTTCCGCTCACCTCTTCAGCTTGCCTCTCGGCAAGCGCTCAACAGAGTGCTGGCGGCCTTTCGGCGAAGGTGCCGAAGGGCCTTGTGTTGTATCCATTGTCTCGTCAGAGACGCTGGATGAACGCGCACTGCGCGTCTGGGCATTAGGTTTAGGCCTCTCCTCGACAGGGGAGGCTTTTTGGACCGTTGAGCCACTGGCTTGCTGGTCCTTCTTAGGTGGCGGGGTGGAACTAGCCAGACCCGCCATGGGGGCAGGTGGCTTCGTCTTCGCCCCAATGTCTGGGGTTCGGACGGCCACCGGAAGCTGCTGCTGCACTGCCCCCTTGAATGCAGCATCAGCGTAAGTCCTGTGACTGACGATTGAAAAACGTCTCCGTGCTTCTTTGAAAGAAATGTTTTCCCTGACTTTGAGTGATATGATGTCTTTCTCGCGTTTCCACGCAGGGCAGACCCGGGAGTAGGAAGGGTGCCCTCCATCACAGTTGATACAGTGGGGTGAGTTGCTACATTCATCTGCAGGGTGGTCGTGAGAGCTGCATTTAGCACACGTGAGCCGCCCACGGCAGCCTTGAGATCCGTGGCCATACCTCTGGCACTTAAAGCAGCGCCGGGGATTAGGTATGAACACGCATTCGGATATAGCCTGTTTCTATGAGCTCTGGCAATGTGCTGCTGCCAAATGTCAGGATCAAGTGCTTGGTAGGTATTTCTTTATCATCACGTCGGATTTTGATTCTTTGGACATTAATTACATTGTGCTCACCCCAGCCCTCGAGCAGTTCAGTTTCACTAAGTTCAATGAGGTCGTCGTCAGACACTACGCCGCGGACAGTGTTCATAGATTTGTGCTTTGTGATTGTGACAGGAACGTCACCGAATGTCTGAATGGTATTCAGTTTGTCATGCTGGATTTTACTACATACTTCAAGAAGCAGGTCTCCGCTTGCCATCTTGGTTACTTTGAAACCAGGTCCAAGCTTATTTGTGAGGGATTTTGACACAAGGAAGGGTGAGTGATTTCTGGCTGTTCTACTTGGCTGCTCACTATGCACGACATGAAATCGGGGATAGGCATCGTTTATTTGAGCTGGGAGCTTCAATGCTACTTTGGTGCGCACTCTTTTGTTAGCGCGATCAGGTAAGGAGGGGAAAGCGTTTGCCATCAAATAGTCTTTATTTTCGGCAGCAGTGCTAGCCGCCCACCAGCGAGCCCAACAAGGGGACGTTACAGGTTTCAAAGACCTCCAGACGTCAGCTATACACTGCAGCTATAACCCAATATATATGCCCAAGACTGGGCATAGTACACAAGGTTAACCCTTGCCGCCAGGAAAAGGGGAAGTGAATGGAAGAGACGAGAAGACAGGACAGATGTAAAGGAGAAGAAAAAGACGAAGATGCGGAGAATGAGACAGGAAAAGGCGACTGCCGATTTCCCCCGGTCGGGTCAGGCCGGAGGTGCCGTCTACGTGAAGCCGGGGCCAAAGGGGTGTGTTGCCTCTGCCGGGGGGCCTTAAAGGTCCAATCACCCGGCGTCGGCTCAACTCCCAGGATCCCCTTTTCCCCGGACACGGCTAAGCCACGCACGGCTAGGCGTGGGAGGGAGCCGAAACCCCCCCGTTAGCTCGGGTCCGTGGTGTCGCCACACACCAAACGCCTGCTCACGCAGACGCCCCTGCGGGGTGCTGTAACAACACTTAAGGAATCAGTATATATGACTGCCTTTGGAAATTTTGATACCTTGATGTGTTGAGCGGCCCTTAATACAGCGTAGGCCTCTGCTGTAAATATGCTTGTTAGAGGGCCCATTGCGCCCGTGTCCGAGAAAGATCGGCCCACCCCTTACGAAAATGCCATATATGGACTGATATGAAGAAAACCATATACGGTTATATTAAAAATTGGGCATATATGGCCATATATGGCATAAACGGCCCTTATATGGCCATATCTGCCCAATTTTAAATATATCCATATATGGCGCCTTATACGGCCATATCTGTCCAATTTTTGATATATCCATATATGACGCCTTATATGGCCATATCTGCCCAATTTTTAATATATCCATATATGGCGCCTTATACGGCCATATCTGTCCAATTTTTTATATATCCATATATGACGCCTTATATGGCCATATCTGCCCAATTTTTAATATATCCGCATATGGGCCCTCATATGGCCATATCTGCACAATTTGTAATATATCCATATATGGCGCCTTATATGGCCATATCTGCTTGACACTGTAGGCCATGTGTGAGAGCTGAATACATATATAAGCAAAAACAGAACACAAATGCAAGATGGACCTTTCACGTGTGTATTTTATTTTCCAACTATTTTTTTTCATTCTTCGGAGTTGTCTTTTGTCTTTTTGCTTCTCAAGTCGCTGAGTTTCGCGCCCAGGGATAATATTAAAATTAAGTTTTCCACTGCACTCGAACTGGCACCTCGTAGGGAAGTCTTTTCTGCGAGCTGTAAATGGCAAAACACAATTGGAGCATGAAAGTAATGCTTACATTATCAGGGCCGATAAATAGCTCCAAAATATGTGCAGCTGATGACGCGATGACACAATATTTTATACATGCATGCATTCACACAATATTTTATACATGAATGCATTCATTCACTTAGGCGCCAAGAACAACACTCATAAAACATCGGAACACGCCCGTATCGTTAAACCATCCTGCATGACCGTGCATGACTACGCAATGTGCTGGTCGATATGCAAAGCACCTTACAAGCAGTTGCTCAATTATTATTTCACTTTAATTCCTTGCACTTTGAGGCGAAGGGAAGGGAGATGCTTGTCCCTGTTTTGTCAAAAAAAAATTCATGGCATTTAAGCTACAGCTGTCACGCAGGAAAAAAAAGCACTGTTTTTCTCAACGACGTGATTAGCTTGTTAATCACGTGAGGCCGGTTCTCCGAAACGGCATCAAATGTATGCACATAAAGCACTGTCATTGATAGCTGAACCAGCCAACATGTTTATGCATTATTGCAATGAAGCAACTGACCTTTGATGTATAGGGACGACTGAGTGTATTGTAACCTCTCCGAAATAGCGTGTGGAGTGCTCTGTTTGGTAAATAAATAAAATAAATGCAGATAATATCTAAAATGCGGCCACGCCATTTTTATGCTCAATATGGCACTTTCAGCTGCTTCTGAAGCATCATGCATTTCCAGCCTCACGGCTTCACTGGCGCCAGATTCCGCGAATAAGCTACAATAACGAGAATTTCACTAGTGAAAGGGCGGGGGAAGGGCACCAGTAAAACGAACAGAATTTCAACAGCAACTTTTCTAAGGCATTCGTAAGGAAAAATCAGAAAATGATAGCGCGTCTAAGCACGGTACATTTGTTGGGTGACCTTCGATCTCGCCACAAGAAGAAAATACTGCATTTGGCGTCTTTTTACAACGCCGCTAAAAGGTCGGAAGCAGAAGCAATGGCTAAGGCGCAACTTAAAATATAGAAAAGAAACACGCTAGCTTTTCGACATTAGCCGTTTATCCGATATCCGATGGCGAAAACAAAGCGCTTAGCAGCTATAAAATTGTCCAATTCACGTGCTTCTGAACGGATACACCGTATTAGAATTTTAGTAACAAGCATGAAAGCTTACCTTGTAGCAATCAGCCTGGCATGAAAGAAGCCTTTGTACTGCCACCAAACTTGCACTTGTGGTCCCACTTCGTTAGGAATGTGCTCTTCCGTCACTCCCGACGCAGGTCATTTTAGAACATCGAAGGTTGTCCACTTATTTGCGACACGATCGAAACATGCCACTCACTGCACTCAGTACCACAGCACCAGCTTTTTCGGAAAGCACAGCCATGCAGCCCACACACAACAAAACCTTCGTGGAGAAAATGGCTCCAGTTGTGACGGCTACGCAAATGTAGTCCGTAAGAAAAAGAAAGAGAGAGATGCATCGTTCCGAGAGGAAACGGCAAACGTAAAGCAGAAACTCACATATTTCGATTGTTTCCCCGAAAATACGAGCGCGTTTTGTCAAAATGATGAGAAATGTGTTATGATTTAAGGCTGCCAGTGAGACATGTGTATTTTCTTGCTTACCACAAGGAATGGACTACTTTTTGGACATGAAAGTACACAGCGTAAACACGAGAGCTAGCTTTGGCAGCGCTTCACCTGATGCATGAAATCTGTTCCACGTGCACGTGGAAAATGCGAGGGGCTGTCTCCAAAGGTCCTGGGCACTGTTCCGAGAAAAAAAAAGCGTGGCTCTTTGCGGAAGAAAAGAACTGGAGGGCGTGGCGGGGGGGGGAGGGGGTTCGGGAGGTGGACGGAGGGGGGCTCTTTTTTGTCATTTATTTTTTGGCTCGTCTTTAGCATTCTTTTGAGCAATGGTGGGTCAGCTGTCGAAAGATTAGAAGCGATAGCCCTCTTTCGCGCCGCACTCGGACAAGACGAGGTAAAGAAAATGAAAATAAAAGTAAAGAACGTTGCTGACACAATCCAACAATCATTCGTTTAGCTATAACTTACAGTGAACATGCAATATGGCGTTTATTGTGGTACAGCTGGCACAAGTTTTGCATTAATGCACCGCTATAATGCGCACGTATATACAATTGCTTTTGGCTTTTGCAACTGCAACATCGACGAAACAATAATAGTTGAGCTTGATACATCGTTTTAATGCAGATAATAATTAGCTCGCGCTGTAGGTAAATCGCGTATTAAATGAAATTACGATGCCATGAGAAAGCAGAACTCACCGCTAACCCTCCCTTACTCTCTTTTACCATTTACCCTTAGTGTTTACTTTTTGCATTCATTTCTTTTGTAATTACTAAGTGCTGGATGGGACGAGATATGTGGTTCCATCGATTATCTGTGTGTATATAAATAACATTACAGGGTATTTATTGTTTCGCTTCTATATTATCAGTCACCATGACGCAAGAAAATTGGATATATATATATATATATAGTGAGGAACTGCTCCTTAATTGACTGTCGACACATAAATAATATAATACACCAATGTATATGACTGTTACCTTCCATTATGTGACTTTTGATGCATGTCTTTATATCGAGTATATAAAGCCATCTACGGGCCACGGACGCCGTATATAGAAGTATCCTGCTACCGTATATGTCATATAAGGCGCAATATAAAGCCATATATGGCAGTATATAGCTGCCTTATATGGCATATAAAACGTCATGTACGTTTATATCTGGCTGTATATGACCTTATATCGAACCTTATATGGCAGTATATAGCATGATATGAGCGCTTATATGTCCATATCTGGCCGTATATAAAACATATCTGGCCCATATATGACATTTCCGTAAGGGACTGCAGCGTATGAGACACCAGAATGAGACTTCGATGCGTCAGTGTAAAATTCAGGGAAAGAGTATTTGTGTTGGAGTTCAAGGAAATGTGTCCGGATATGTGCACTTGGTGCATGCTTGGTCACGTCCACGAAAGACATCACAATTTATAATCTGCCACTGCCACGGTGGAAGCTGCTTTGCTGGTTCCATCAGGTGGTGATCAAGAAGTGGAACGCCCATTTGCTGCGCCAGACTTCTTACCCGAAGAGAAAAGGGTGCTCTTAGAGAGGGACGGTGGTGGAAGATGCGGGAGCTGGACAAATTATTTATGGTATTGTAGGTGGGATGGTTCTTGTCCGCGTTCACCTTGATGAAATACAGAAATGATGAGTAAGATCTCTGAAAATGAAGTGACCATTCGTTAGCCTCAACGTAGAGGCTCTCTATGGGGCTGGTCCTGAAAGCACCCGTAGCAAGACGGATGCCTAGGTGGTGAACGGGATCCAGTGTCTTCAGAGTGCTTGGTGTAGCAGACTGGTAGATTACGGCCCCATAGTCCAGACGTGTGCGTATGAGGCTTTTGTAGAGATCCATTAGACACTTTCTGTCACTACCCCACGTGGTGTGCGACAAGATTTTAAGAATGTTCATTGCCTTTAGGCACTTGTGTTTCAAATATTTTGTATGTGGTATGAAGGTTAATTCTGTGTCTAAGATCATGCCTAAAAATTTGTGCTCCGACCTGACAGGTAACCGCTGGCTCTGTAGTTTGATATCAGGGTCCGGATGGAGGCCTCTGTTTCTAGAGAAGAGCACGCAGGTGCTTTTCTGTGGATTTAAGGTGAACCCATTCTCATCTGCCCATTTGATGATGATATGTGCTTTTTATTGGCGCAAGGGCCAAAGGTGGCCAAAGAGCGCCATTTCTGTAATGTGATGTTGGCGATGACATATGGGGTAAAATGGTAATATGTAACGTGGCTGTAAATGGGCCTAAAATCTAATCGCTGTAAATGATGATGATGTATGATGTTTTCTGGCGCAAGGGCCATTTCACGGCCAAAGAGCGCCATTTCATGGGACAAAAGATGTGAGCAATAGTTATGGTAACTGGCTGTAAAGGGGCCTAAAATTCCACGCGCGAAAGGCGGGTAAAATATACATTTTAAAATAATGGCAGTGGCAGGAAATGTGTGCAGTGAGAACGAATGGCAAAACCGTCATGACAATAAAACTGTGGAGACAGGGAATGAGCACGAAAGCCTCGTCAGTGCCCTTGTATCCAAGGGCCACGAGGCAGGTGCTTTACAATGTGTCTACCGCAGCAACGACTTCTCTTCAGAGGTCGTGCTGTGGATTAGCAGGGTAAATAACATGAAAACTACGAGCATCCTTTAAAAACGCGAACAGTGAATCATGTTTGAAGAGCGGATCCCTACCGATGAACATCGCTGGATGAAGAGGCATTTGTTCTCGATAGATTAATCGGAAATGCTTTTTTCTAATAGGATCTAAATGACTGCATTGAATGAGAAGATGTAGGACGGTAAGGGGTTGACCACATTTATCGCACATGGGTGGGTCACCACCAGACAGAAGGTGTGAGTGTGTACTGTGTGTGTGTCCTGTTCTTAACCTTGTAAGTGATACTTGTGTACGGCGTGACTTTGATACGGGCGGCCAGTCACCAAGGCGCGGCTTGATAACGTGCAGTTTATTTTGCATGTGTCCATCCCATGATCTCTGCCAATACGGTCTGAGCTGTCGTTTGAGGAAGGGTTTTAAGTCAAGCGCAGGAACAGCTATGTCTGTATTGGCAGTGCTCTCGTGGACGGATGCAGCTAGCTGGTCTGCCATCACGTTACCTTGGATCTCACGATGCCCAGGCACCCAGCACACTACGACTTGCTGTTTGAATGTGTAGGCTGTGCATAGAAGTGAGTAGAGCGAGACAAGGACGGGGTTTTTGTGTTTTTTAAGGGTTTTCAGAGCTTTTACCACGCTTAGAGAATCGGTGTATATTATTGCCTTTTGTAGTTTTAGTTGCTTAATGTGTTTAACGGCCGCAAGTATCGCATAGGCTTCCGCTGTGAAGATGCATGTATTAGGATGCAGAAGGCCGGCATCTGAAAAGGATGGTCCGACCGCTGCGTAGGACACACCATATTGAGACTTCGATGCATCGGTAAAATATTCAGGATAGGTGTACTTGTGCTGTAGTTCTAGGAAGTATGTATGGATGTGTGCAATAGGCGCATGCTTCGTCACATGTAAAAAAGATACATCACAGTCTATGAGCTGCCACTGCCATGGCGGCAGCTGTACAGCGGGGGACATCACGTGGTGCTCAACAGTGGGACTTCCATTTCTCGGGCAAGACGTCGTACACGTAGCGAGTATGGTGCTCTCAATGCAGGACGATTATTAAATAGCTGAGAGCTAGATAGATCATTTACAGCACTGTACGTAGGATGTTCATTGTTTGCGCTGACCTTTAGAAAATAGATAAAGGAACTGTAGCTTCTCTGCAAATCAAGTGACCATTCGTTAGATTCCGCGTAAAGGCTTTCTACAGGAGTCGTCCGAAAAGCACCCGTATAAAGGCGGATGCCTAGATGGTGGACGGGATCCAGCATCTTTAATGCGCTTGGTGTGGCCGACTGATAAATTATGGCCCCATAGTCTAGACGTGTAAGTATGAGACTTTTGTAGAGATTCATAATGCATTTTCTGTCACTGCCCCATGACGTACGCGACAAAACCTTGAGAATATTGATAGTTTTCATACACTTATTTTTTAGGTGTTTTATATGTGGTACAAATGATAGTTTCGCGTCTAAAATAACACCTAGGAACTTGTGTTCTGTTCTTAAAGACAGTGGATGTCCCTGTAGATGAATATCTGGTTCGAGGTTCACGCCTCTTTTCCTGGAAAAAAGAACGCAGGTGCTTTTTTGTGGATTGAAGCTGAACCCATTTTCGTCGGCCCATTTTGACACCTTATTAAGAGCTAGCTGAACCTGGCGCTCGCATATTGCTATATTACAAGATTTAAATCCAATCTGGATAATATCAACATAGACTGAATAGAACATATTCCGCGGGATACACAAACGCAAGGAATTCACTTTTATAATAAAAAGTGTACAACTGAGTACGCCACCCTGAGGTACTCCGGTCTCCTGGACAAATGGACGTGACAGAACTTTGCCGACACGAACACGAAATGTTCGGTCGGACAGGTAGCTCTCGATTATGTTCAGCATTTTTCCACGTATACCCAGTTCCGAGAGGTCCCTCAATATCCCAAAGCGCCATGTAGTATCATACGCTTTTTGCATGTCAAGAAAAACAGAAAGGAAGAACTGCTTGTGTACGAAAGCGTCACGGATGTTTGTCTCAATGCGCACGAGATGATCAGCTGTAGATCTACCCTCTCGAAAACCGCACTGATATGGGTCAAGCATTCTTTCGGATTCCAGGAAGTGTAGCAGCCGACGGTTGATCATCTTCTCAAAAAGTTTACACAGGCAACTTGTTAAAGCTATAGGCCTATAGCTTGAAACCAAAGATGGATCCCTTCCCTGTTTCAAAACAGGGATAACAATAGCTTGTTTCCAAGAACTAGGTATTTCACCCGAGAACCATATGGCATTGTACAGGGAAAGGAGCGTTTTTTGCGTTTCGGAAGGTAAGTGTTTCAGCATTTCATATACCACACGGTCAGAGCCCGGGGCAGATTTGCTGCAGCAGTTCAGCGATGCCTGCAATTCAGCTATGTGGAAAGGTTCGTTGTAGGCCTCGTATCGTGCAGATTTTCGTTCTAGTTTCTGTGCCTCTATTCTTGCTTTATAGTGTTGAAAATTTTCAGAGTAATGTGCCGAGCTGGAAACATGTTCAAAGTGCGCACCCAGGAAGTTCGCCTGGTCTTCCAGGGTGTTGCCCTGTGCATTTACTAAAGGGAGTGAATATGTTTCTCTGCCTCTTATTTTATTAAACCTTCTCCAGACCTTAGCTTCGTCTGTATACGAGTTTATACTCAACAGATACTTCTGCCAGCTCTCTTTCCGGGCCCGCCGGCGTGTCCTCCTGCCTTGAGTGTGTTGTGTTGTGTTGGGTTTAATGGCACATAAGCATCTAAGGCTATCATGCGCCAAGAACAGGGTATATCCTTTTTTAAAAGGTCGGGTCACCTCAGTGATTCCTTGTCCAAGCAAGGGGCCCGAGGTTCCGAACTAGTTGGGAACGGGCCTCGGCCTTCTTCTCAATTATGAGAAGACTGTAGAGGCGCGTCAAAAATGCAGCGATGTACATACAGTGTAAGGTATCAGAGTTTTTGGAGGATACCTGCCTCCCTTAAAAAGTTAAAAACGCATGACATGTTAACAATTGCACTCTCACTTAAAATCAGAGCTGGATGGAATGGAATGTGTTCGTCGTAAAAAGCCGTAAAATATTTTTTCTTAGTTTTTCTAGTTTTGTGCACGATACTAAAATGTGAATTACTGTGAGGTCGTCTCCACACCTCTCACATAAAGGCTTTTCTTGTTTTGTTAGTAGGAAGCTATGTGTTAAATGTGTGTGCCCGATGCGCAGACGACATAAAACTATCTCTATGTAGCGTTCTTGATGTCTGCACGATTTCCATTCACCCAAGATGGGCTTTACAAGGTGCAGTTTGTTATTTGGTTCATT
Organism: Hyalomma asiaticum; assembly: GCA_013339685.2. Taxonomy (NCBI): domain Eukaryota; kingdom Metazoa; phylum Arthropoda; class Arachnida; order Ixodida; family Ixodidae; genus Hyalomma; species Hyalomma asiaticum. The sequence continues at coordinate 13,019,967 of CM023481.1, read as the reverse complement.
ATCCCACGTTTTCTGCCATTTTTCTTTCAATTTTCTGTGAATAAGTTTCATGCAGTCTTTATGGGGAATGGTCACCTTGTTTATTTCGCGACTCCAAGCTAGTGCAGCACATGTGTCCGCTCTTTCATTTCCACTTATCCCGATGTGACTCGGTACCCAACAGAATTTTATGGTATGTCCATGTGTTGTGACTTTTTCTATATTGTGAATAATGTTGCCTACTAAGGGTTCGGCGGCGTTTCTGAAATGCAAAGCTGTGAGTAGGCTGAGAGAATCAGTATAGATTATACTCTTCTTGATATTTTCACTCACTATTTTTCTTACAGCCACACATACAGCATAGCTTTCTGCAGTAAACACTGATGCACAATTCGGCAGCCTTATTATTTTTTCCCAGCTGTCTTGCACCGCTGCACTTCCAACGTAACGTGCCGTTTTTGAACCGTCTGTATAAAACTTTGTGTAATCCGTATGTCTTTCTTCTAGTGCAAGGAATTCTTGTAATATGTGTTCGTGTGGTGTTTGCGTTTTCTGAAAGCGTGTTAATGTGAAGTCACAAACAGCAGGAAGGTTATACCATGGCGGTAGTGGATCGTGTCGTGGGGCAATTTCGGGTAGAGTGTCTATTATTTCTATTTCTTGGCATATTTCTTCAAAACGCAGCAACAAAGGCCTGATTGATTGTGGTTTATTATTGAACAGCGTTCTAGACTTGCACTTTGTCACTACTGGATAACAGATGTGTTTTGGCAGGGACCTTATTTTCAGCACATAAGAACATATAAGCATTGTTCTTCTGTCTGCGAGGTGTGGTTCATCCGTTTCTATGTGAAGACTGCTTACGGGAGATGTTCTGTATGCACCAGTCGAAAGACGCAGTGCCAGGTTTTGTATCGGATCTAATCTGTTCAGGTACGATGGTCTTGCAGACCCATATACTATGCACCCGTAGTCTAGGCAAGAGCGTACGACGGTCCGGTAAATGCGTAATAGGCAGGTCCTGTCCGACCCCCAATGTTTTCGCGAGAGCACTTTGAGGATATTTAGAGATCGGGAAGCTTTCTTCTTGAGTGAATTTATGTGTGGTAGAAATGTCAGCTTTCGGTCAAAGGTTATCCCTAGAAATTTATGTTCTTGTTTTACTGGAAGTGCTATTTCATTTAAGTACAAGGCCGGATCAATCTGTATTCCTCTTTTCAGTGAGAAGAGGACAGCAACTGTTTTTTGTGGTGAGAATTTGAACCCATTTACATCCGCCCAAATAGCTATTTTGTTTAACGTGAGCTGTATTTGCCTCTCGCATGTTGACAAGCTAGAAGAGGTGCAGGCTATTTGAAGGTCGTCGACATAAACTGAGTACATAATAGACTTTGGAATTATTTTTCTTAGAGAGTTCATTTTCACAATAAAAAGTGTTGTGCTTAAAATGCACCCCTGTGGCACCCCGTTCTCTTGCGTAAAACTCTTTGAAAGTGTAGCTCCGAGACGTACTTGAAATGAACGGTCAGAGAGAAAGTTGGTCAAGCATTTCAGCATCCTGCCCCGGATGCCAAGATCTGCCAGGTCGCGTAGGATCCCAAATCTCCACGTTGTGTCATACGCCTTGTCAAGATCGAAGAAGACCGCAAGGCAGTATTGTTTATGTATGAAGGCTTCCCGGATTGTGTCTTCGAGGCGAACGAGATGGTCTACCGTTGAGCATCCTTTCTTGAAACCACATTGTTGGGCGTCAAGCAGTTCACGGGATTTGAGGGTAAACATCAACCTGATATTTAGTACACTTTCGAAAGATTTAGCAAGACAGCTCGTGAGTGCTATTGGTCTGTAACTATCAGGAGAGGTTGGTGGCTTTCCAGGCTTCAGAAATGGCACTATAACAGCTTTTTTCCAAGCGTCTGGTATTTTCCAGGATTCCCAGATTTTATTAAAGAATTTCCATAATGCTTTTACAGCAGCTACGGAGAGGTGAGCCAACATTTCATAATGGATTTCATCGGGTCCAGGTGCTGTTTGTTTACCGCAGGACAATACTTTGTGGATTTCCTGAAGTGTAATTAGGTTATTGTATGGTTCGTGGGTACTGCCAGTTATTGGAAGTCTTTGTTTTTCGGCTGTGTTCTTGTGTTTTGTGAATGACTGTGTATAATGTGAGGAACTAGAAACTGTAGCGAAATGTTCCCCTAGAAGGTCTGCTTGTTCTTTAATGCTTGTTTGTGTACCGGGAGCTGTGAGCAAAGGAATTGTGTACGGCGAAAAGCTGCCATCAAGTTTACGGACTTGTTCCCACATTTTTTTGGACGTCATTGAGCTGTTTATGGACGATATGTATTTTTGCCATGAAGCTTTTTCAGCATTGCGCCGAATATGCCGGGCTTCAGCTCTTGCTTTTTTGAAATTTATAAGGTTTTCGTTTGTTGAATATCTCCGAAAAATTCCCCAGGCTTTGTTTTGTTTCTTTTTTGCATCTCTGCATTCTCGTGTGTACCACACTTTGTGCTTATGGCGCATATTTCCTGTGGACTGTGGGATAGACAGGTGTGCAGCAGTGATAATACATGATGTAAAAATTTCGTTAAGTTCATCGACACTGAGGTTCTCCGAATATATCTTGTCCAAACACGCCTCTTCTCGAAACAGTGCCCAATTTGCGAGGTACAATTTCCAACGGCGTGGTCTGCTCGGGGTGATCTCAGGTGAGGATGATGGGCTGATTATTACAGGAAGGTGGTCGCTTCCGTACGGGTTGTTGAGGACATCCCACTTAAAATCAGTAAAAACAGATGGAGATGTAAAAGACAAATCTAAACAACTCATTTTCCCTGAGCTCGAAGAGCAGTATGTGAACTTTCCTGTATTGAGCAGGCAGACATTATTGCACAAAATAAAATCTTCTAAAATACGACCTCTAGCATCAGTTTGTTCACTTCCCCACAAAGGTGAATGCGCATTAAAATCTCCAACTAAAAAATATGGTTCCGGTAGCTGATCTAAAAGTTCTTCTAGATCTTGTAGTGTTACTGATAGATGGGGTGCAAGGTATACCGAACAGAGGGTGATGGTTTTGGAATGCAGCACAGTGGCCGCCACGGCTTCTAATTTAGTTCGAAGCTTGAGTTCTCTGGTTGCTACGCCACTTTGGACGATGATAGCAACACCTCCGGAGAGCCTAGTGGCCTCCTCTCTGTCGCATCGAAATACTTTATATTTCTTTAAAATGTTTGCATGTTTACGACCTAAGTTGGTCTCCTGCAAACATATTGCTATTGGGGAAAATGAATTTAAAATATCCGTTATATCGCCGTAGTTTTTCATGAGCCCACGACAGTTCCATTGTATCAGGAACGCCATATTTGGTTGTTTTTAAGAGATGTACTTGAAAAGTTATTTTCCTCCTTTTGGAGGACCGGTTATTGGAGTTTTTTCCTTTCTTTTCTTCTCAAGAGAGGTTTGCCGCCGCGGAAGCGGAGGCGTGCTAGGGGTTATCTCCATTGCCTCGCTAGGGGTACTGGAGGTCTGTGGAGCAACCGCGGGAGCTTGGTTTGCAGCCCTCTCCTGTTGGGGGGAAGCCTGCTGAGCTGCCGACACAAGAGCCGGCGGGCCCGGTTTTGGAAGTGGCAGGGCAGCGTGCGCTGCGTCTGCCATGGGCGCGGTTTGCCCCGGCGCAGGACTTGCCTGTGCAAGGGCGGGATTCCGGTGTGGTGTGCCGCGCCTGCGCACCACATCGGCGAAGTTTGTTCTAGCTGTGAATGCAAATGTGTTTTCTGTTTTGAATCGCTTCCGTGCTTCTTTGAAGCTGATGCTTTCTTTAGTTTTGATGGCAATGATCTCTTTTTCATTTTTCCAGACCTGACATGACCTGGAATACGCAGGGTGGTCTCCTTCGCAATTCGCACAATGAGGAACAGCATCGCATTTATCAGATGGGTGTTCATGTGAGGCACATTTTGCACATGTTTCCCGGCCACGGCAGCTCTGCGAACCATGGCCGTAACGTTGGCACTTGAAACATCTCCGGGGATTCGGTATGTAATGGCGGACTGTTACTTTTATGTAGCCTACATTGATTGATTCAGGGAGAGTGTTAGACGCAAATGTGAGCACAAGATGTTTTGTAGGTACTTCCATGTCGTTCTTTCTGATTTTTATTCTGTGAACGTTTACCACGTGTTGTTCTTTCAAGCCTGCAAGCATTTCTTCTTCTGTCAATTTCATGAAGTCAGTTTCGGATATTACACCTCGTACTGTATTTAAAGATCTATGTTGAGAGACTGTGATGGAGATGTCCCCGAAAGATACGAGCTTTGAGATATTGGTGTACTGCAATTTGTCGCGAACTTCAAGCAGAAGGTCGCCGCTGGCTAGTTTCGATAATTTGTAACCTGGGCCAAGGACATCGGTGAGGGTGTTGGACACAAGGAACGGGTTTATAGTGCGAGCTGGATGTTCTGATTTTTCACTGTGAATCACGTGATATTTAGGGAATATTTCTTTGTTTCCTTCAAGGAATTCTTCAGATACTTCGTTCCGCCCTCTTTTGGTGGGGTTGCGAGGGCGATCAAGTTTGGAAAAGGGTGGAGCCATAGAAAAAAAGTCTGTTTTCGGCCGCGGTGCCAGCCGCCCACCACGGAGCCCAACAAGGGGACGGGATAGGAACTTCCGTGGAAGTCCTGCCCGCGCCAGCTGTACAGCGCAACTATAACCAAATATGACGGCGCTCAGGGTGGCTCGCCACACAAGGTTAACCCTTGCCGCCGGGAAAAAGGAAGAACGAAGAAGTGATAAGGAGACAGGACAGGTGTACGAAAGTAGACAGGAAGGTGAAAGATGGAGGGGAGGACAGGAAAAGGCGACTGCCGATTTCCCCCGGGCGGGTCAATCCGGGGGTGCCGTCTACGTGAAGCCGGGGCCAAAGGGGTGTGTTGCCTCTGCCGGGGGGCCTTAAAGGTCCAATCACCCGGCGTCGGCTCAACCCCCAGGATCCCCTTTTCCCCGGACACGGCTCAGCCACGCACGGCTAGGCGTGGGAGGGAGTCGAAACCCCCCCCGTTAGCTCGGGTCCGTGGTGTCGCTACACACCAAACGCCTGCATCCGCAGACGCCCCTGCGGGGCCTCCTGCCTTGAGATTTGATGCGTTTAAAATTCACTAAATTCTCTGCCGTTGGGGAGTTACGGAGCAGCCGCCAAGCCTTGTTCTGCATTTTCCGCGCATTTCTGCATTCATCGTTCCACCAGGGAACACGTCGTTTGGAACCTGTGCCCTTCGTTTCAGGAACACACTGCGACACAGCATAAATTATAAGAGCTGTAAAATACTTTACCGCATCATCTATGGTTAGTGCGGACATCTCGGCCCATGTCACGTGGGTAAGAGCTCGGTACTGTTCCCAATTGGCCGAGTCGAGTTTCCACCGAGGAACTTGCGGAGGAAGCTCATTTTGTTTCGGCGTACTTAGGATTATCGGGAAATGGTCACTACCATAAGGGTTTTTAAAAACACTCCATTTAAAATACGGTAAAAGCGTCGGCGATGAAATACTAAGATCTATGGCAGAGTATGACTTGTTAGGGAGATTAAAATATGTGGGCTCCTTCATGTTCAGGAGGCATACTCCGGAGGACAAAAGAAGTTCTTCTATAAGGCGACCTCGCGCATCGCAGCGAGAATCGCCCCACAGGCTACTGTGTGCGTTATAATCTCCAAGAACCAAAAATGGTTCCGGTAGTTCCCCTATTAATGTTTCTAGATCGCGCTTCTGAAGGTGATAATGTGGTGGTATGTACAAGGAGCAGATAGTAATGAGTTTATCGAAAAATACTGCTCGGATGGCCACTGCCTCAAGAGCCGTTTGGAGCTTCACATGCTGGCATGCCACACTTTTGTGCACGATTATGGCAACGCCTCCAGAAGATGCGACAACATCTTCGCGATCTTTCCGAAAAATTAAGTGTTGTCGGAGGAAGTTTGTCTGTCTAGATGATAGGTGTGTTTCTTGGACACACAGCACTTTTGGATTAAATTCGCTTAGAAGCTCTTGGATGTCGTCTAGGTTTCGCAGTAATCCTCTGACGTTCCACTGCATGATTTTCTACATGTTGAAAAAAAAGAATGTGCTGTGTGTCTCAAAATTTATAGAATAAAGCTTACTTAACAGGTCCCTTGTTAGGCCCTGTAATTGGCGTCTTCTGTTTTTTGGAGCGGTCGAGAGAAGCTCGCCGCTCCTTCGACGCCACCAGCGCCGTTTGGTTTGGACTGGTGTCCATGGCCTCTTCCGAGGCACTGGACACCCGTTCCATGGAGTGGTGTCGCGTAGACTTCGTCTGGTGAGACGAAGCCTTAGACCCCACCGCACCGGAGGTCGACGTGGCCTCCTTGGCCCCTACGGTGCTCGTAGTGGCCACCGGTGTGGTCTGGTTGAGGGTGGGCGGGGCAGGCTGGGCTGCTCCTACCATGGGGGCGGGTGGTGTTTGCCTCGTCACACTGCGCGTGGTCCGGGCAACCGCGATAGGCCGTTGTGGTGCTGCCCCCTGTCGCACCACTTCGGCAAAAGATGTTTTCAATGCGAAAGACGGTGAAATGCGTTGTCGTGCCTCACGGAAAGTAATGTTCTCTTTGACTTTTAGAGTTATAATTTCTTTTTCTCTCCAAGCTGGACAGGCTCTGGAGTACACAGGGTGGTCTCCATCGCAGTTCGCACAGTGTGTCTCGTCGTGAGTGCAGTCTTCAGCAGAATGGCCTGTTGTTCCACATTTTGGGCAAGTAAGCTGCCCTCGGCAGCTCTGAGAAGCGTGACCAAACCGTTGGCATTTAAAGCAACGTCGCGGGTTGGGGATGTACGGTCTAACATGAAGTTTCACGTAGCCGGTTTCTAGAGTCTCAGGTAGGATATTCGAACTGAAACTAAGTATGAGATGTTTAGTCGGGATTTCATTGTTGTTTCGCCTGATTGTGATGCGCTGAACTTGTATAACGCCTTGATCTTTCCATCCATCGAGGAGCTCTGCTTCACTCAGTTCTACAAGATCTTCGTCGGACACTACGCCTTTTACGGTGTTCATTCTGCGATGTGCTGTCACAGAGATCGGAAAATTGCCAAATGACACAAGGTGTCCTAGTTTGTCGTACTGTTCTTTGTCACGGATTTCAAGAAGATCGCCGCTTCCCATTTTCGTAGCTTTATAGCCTAGGCCAATAGCATCAGTCAAGGATTGGGAAACAAGAAATGGTGACATAGTTCGGACTGTTTTGGTTTCATGTTTACTGTGCACAACGTGGTACTTAGGAAAAGCTAGCTTCTGTTTCGCAAAAAGGAACGGTGTATCTTCGGTGCGCCACCTCTTCAGGGAGCGATCAGGGAATGTGGGTAGGGAGTTTGCCATGCGAAATGTGGAAAATTCGGCGGCGATGGTGGCCGCCCACCACCGAGCCCCACAAGGGGACGCTACAAGGTTGAGTAACACTTGGAGACGCCAGCCATGCATCGCCGCTATAACCAAATATAACTATCAGAGGTTGGATAATTACACAAGGTTAACCCTCGCCGCCTGGAAAAGTCAGAAGAGAACAGAAGAGATGTGGAGACAGGAAAGATTTAAAGTGAGAGAGAAAGACGAAGCTAAGAGGAGAGAGAGACAGGAAAAGGCGACTGCCGATTTCCCCTGGGTGGGTCTGTCCGGGGGTGCCGTCTACGTGAAGCCGGGGCCAAAGGGGTGTGTTGCCTCTTCCGGGGGGCCTTAGAGGTCCAATCACCCGGCGTCGGCTCAACCCCCAGGATCCCCTTTTCCCCGGACACGGCAAAGCCACGCACGGCGACACGTGGGAGGGGGTCGAAACCTCCCCGTTGGCTCGGGTCCGTGGTGTCGCCACACCAAACGCCTGCTCACGCAGACGCCCCTGCGGGGCATCTGCCCATTTTGAGACCTTGTTGAGGCCAAGCTGAACCTGTCGTTCACAGATTCCGAGGTTACAGGATTTAAATCCAATTTGGATATCATCTACATATGTCGAGTAGAAAATGCTGTATGGGATGTACTGATGCAAGGAATTCATTTTTATAAGAAAAAGTGTGCAGCTGAGGACACCACCCTGTGGCACTCCTGTTTCTTGGACAAATGAACGTGATAAGGCATTGCCTACTCGAACGGGGAACGTGCGATCTGATAGGTAACTATCAATTACATTTAGCATGTTACCACGGACACCTAATTCAGAGAGGTCTCTTACAATACCGAACCTCCACGTGGTATCATAAGCTTTCTCCATGTCAAGGAATACTGAAAGGAAGTCTCTCGAATTTGTGCTTCAATTCGTAGGAGATGGTCAGTTGTTGATCGGCCATCTCGAAATCCGCACTGAAATGGATCAAGCAAATTATTGGATTCCAAGAAAAACATTATCCGGCGGTTAATCATCTTTTCAAACAACTTACAGAGACAACTGGTCAGAGCTATAGGGCTGTAACTTGATACAGTGGCTGGTTCTTTGCCCTGCTTAAGAATTGGAATTACAATAGCCTCTTTCCATTGAGAAGGAATTTTAACAGAAGACCATACAGCATTATACAGTGAGATGAGTGTCTTCTGTGTTTCAGAGGGCAGATGTTTCAACATTATATAGAGTGTACGATCGGGACCCGGTGCGGATGACTTGCAGCTGTTTACTGATGCTTGCAGTTCTGCTCGACTGAACGGGAGGTTGTATTCCTCATTTTTCACACTTTTACGTTTTAATTTCTGTTGTTGTGCTCTCGTTTTGTAGTTTTGGAATGCTTTCGAGTAGTGTACTGAGCTGGACACGTGCTCAAAATGGGCTCCCAGGAAGTTTGCTTGGTCTTCCAGGGTTTCTCCCTGAGCATCTACCAATGGAAGTGTATGTGTCTGCCTGCCTTTTATTGTGTTCATCCTATTCCACACCCTTTTCTCATCTGTATAAGAATTGATGTCAGATATAAACCTCATCCAACTTTCTCGCCTAGCTTGACGGCGTTTTCTCCTTCCTTCAGATTTGGCACGCTTAAAGTTTTCAAGGTTTTCGGCTGTCGGGGATTTACGAAGCAACCCCCAAGCTTTGTTTTGTTTTCGGCGCGCGTTCCGGCACTCCTCATTCCACCAAGGATTGCGACGTTTTCTTTGCAGTCTACTTGTTTCAGGGATGCACTTAGCAGCGGCGTCGATAAGGAATGCAGTAAAAAACTCAGCAGCGGCATCCACACTAAGAGAGGACAATTCAGATCATGAAATACAAGTAAGAGATGTGAACTTCTCCCAGTCAGCTGAACCAACTTTCCATCGAGGCACGTGCGGAGAAATCTCGTTCTCTTTTGTTGTTCTAAGCAAAATCGGAAAGTGGTCACTGCCGTACGGATTTCCTAGAACTTCCCACCAGAGATCTGTTAAGAGAGATGGAGAGGCAATGCTGAGGTCTATGGAGGAATAACTCTTGTTCGAAAAACTATAGTACGTGGGAGCCTTGTTGTTTAACAGACATGCATTAGATGAAAAGAGGAACTGCTCTATTAAGCGGCCTCGCGCGTCGCAGCGGGAGTCGCCCTATAGACTATTATGTGCATTAAAATCTCCCAGGATAAGATATGGCTCCGGGAGTTGTTCTATTAAAAGTTGAAATTCTTGTTTTTGCAACTGATAGTGTGGAGGAATATAAAGGGAACAAAGAGTGACAAGTTTGTTGAAAAGGACAGCTCGCACAGCCACTGCTTCTAGCGGCGTATGCAATTCTAAGTGTTTGCATGCAACACTTTGATGGACGATAATGGCTACGCCACCAGAAGATGCGTCACCATCGTCACGATCTTTACGGTAGACTACATGCTGGCGCAAGAAATTCATGTGTTTGGAGTTTAGGTGTGTCTCTTGTACACACAGCACCTTAGGCGTAAATTTGTTTAAAAGTTCTTGAACATCATCCAGGTTATGTAGGAGTCCTCTGACGTTCCACTGTAAAATTGTATCCATATTTGATTGAAGGAGTACTGTGTGTAAAGTAATTAGAAAAGTGGTTTAGCTGGAAGGGCCCTTTCTGGGGCCCGTGATGGGAGTTTTGTCTTTCTTGGAGCGGCCGACAGAGTCGCGCCGCTCCGTTGGCGCATGCCGCGCTGTCTGGCTGGCACTCGTATCCATCGCCTCTTCAGAAGCGGTGGATGGTCGTTCCAGCGAGCGGGCCGTTCGCCGAGGTAGCTTCACCTCTTGGGGTGATGCCTTACTAGCCACATGCCCGGGGGCTGGTGGAGTGATCTTTTTAGGTGGCGACACAGCGCTAGCTGCAGCCGCCGTGGGGGCTGTTGGCAATACCGCCGGGTCATTGGACGTGGCCCTGGCGGGTGCCGGGGTCCGATGCGACGTTGCCCCCCTGCGTGTCGCATCGGCGAATGTGGCACTGTGAAAAGGCGAGAGCCTTCTGCGGGCCTCCCTGAAAGATATGTTTTCTCTTACTTTGAGAGCGATTATGTCTTTTTTCTTTACGCGAGATGGGACAGGTTCGAGAATATGCAGGATGGGCACCGTCACAGTTGGCACAGTGAGGTGCTTCATTGCAGTTGTCTGACGAGTGTTCTTGCAGTCCACATTTCGCACAAGTGAGTTGACCACGGCAGCTCTGTGTGCCATGGCCAAATCTCTGGCAGTTGAAGCAGTGTCTGGGATATGGAATGTATGGCCTGACCGGTAATTTAATGCAACCTGTTTCTATAGTCTCGGGAAGTTCACTGGACCCCAAAGTCAGCATTACATGTTTGGTCGGAATTTCTTTATTGTCTCGCCTGAGTTTAATACGTTGAACATGTGTTACGTTTTGATCTTCCCATCCGTCAAGCAGTTCTGCTTCAGTCAGGTCGAGGAGATCTGTGTCGGAGACCACCTCGCGTGAACTATTCATGGACCTATGTGGCGTTACTGATACTGGTGTGTCTACCAGTGTGCGAAGACTGGTCCATTTCTTGTACTGGTGCTTGTCTCGGACCTCAAGCAGAAGGTCCCCACTAGCCATTCTAGTGATCTTATAGCCTGGGCCCAGGTTCTCAGTTAGCGATTTAGCCACAATGAAAGGTGATATTGATCTTGCAGATTTGTCGGATATCTCACTGTGTATGACGTGGAAACTTGGGTATGTATCTTTAGGTCTTGCAAGGAAACTAGCTAGATCTTCGGTGCGTCCCCTCTTAAGAGGGTGGCGATCAGAAAGCGGCGGGAAAGCACTTGCCATGAGCTGAGGAGTTTATTCGGCAGCAGCACCAACCACCCACCATGGAGCCCAACAAGGGGACGCTACAGGAGCTGCAGAGCACAGGTCCTGCAGACGCCAGTTGTATGCTGCCACTATAACCAAATATGGTATACCCAAGGTTCGCTATCCACACAAGGTTAACCCTTGCCGCCGCGAAATTCGAAGTAAATGGAAGAGAGGAGAAGACAGGAAAGATTTAAAGTGAGAGAGAAAGACGAAGATAAGGGGAGAGAGAGAGATAGGAAAAGGCGACTGCCGATTTCCCCCGGGTGGGTCAGTCCGGGGGTGCCGTCTACAGGAAGCACGGGCCAAAGGGGTGTGTTGCCTCTGCTGGGGGGCCTTAAGGTCCAATCAGCCAGCATTGGCTCAACCCCCAGGATCCCCTTTTCCCCGAACATGGCTAAGCCACGCACGGCGACACGTGGGAGGGGGTCGAAACCCCCCGGTTGGCTCGGGTCCGTGGTGTCGCCACACGCCAAACGTCTGCTCACGCAGACGCCCCTGCGGGGACACTGATATTGATCCAGCAATTTATTTGATTCTAAGAAATGTACTAGTCTGCGGTTTACCATTTTTTCGAAAACTTTGCAGAGGCAGCTTGTCAGCGCTATAGGCCTGTAGCTCGAAACCAAAGATGGATCCTTACCCTGCTTCATAATAGGTACTATAACAGCCTCTTTCCACGCAGACGGGACCTTGCCGGATGATGATTAGTGGGGTTCATTGGCACAAGGGCCAGAGGTGGCCAAAGAGCGCCAGGACGATGATAAGGACTTGTCAGTGGTACATGAACTTGAACTGTGGAACTGTGAAATGTGGATAAAACAGATGTGGCATGGCTGTAAATGGGCCTAAAACAGTCACTGTAAAGTGCATAAAATATACAAATAATAAAATTATGGCAATGACAACGTGTACTATGGAGATGTAGAGGCATTAAAAGAATGATACGAACGTCAAATAAGAAGAGAGCAGGGAGCACTAGTGCCTAAACAGAGCCCTTGAAGCAAGGGCATGAAGGCATGTGCTCATACAACACTACTATCACAGCAGCATCCTCTGGACAGAGGATGCGCTATGATCTTATTGGGCTAATAACACTTAGCCCAACATCCTTTAAGAAACCGAGGACTGCTTTTGTGTCAAAAAGCGGTTCTTGAGCAAGAAACATAATGGGATGTAGAGGGAGATGGTAGCGGTATGCTAAAGGAAAGTAATTCTTTCTCTCTCTTTCGGCTTCCCGACACTCCAGGAGGACGTGGAGGGCGGTTAGCCTCTCGCCACATCTACCACATGAAGGAGGTTCATCACCAGTAAGCATAAAACTATGGGTGCCATAGGTGTGTCCTATTCTGAGGCGACAGAATAGGACCTCAGTTCGCCGTGTTCTCGCAGCAGAGGGCCAGTAGCCTAACTGTGGCTTAATCAAGTGAAGCTTATTATTTGTTTCAGTGTCCCACAAGCGTTGCCAGTGGCTTCGCAGTTTCCTACGCAGGAAGGGTTTTACGTCTGTTGAAGGGACAGTAGCGGTAGGATTAATAGCGCGCGATGTAATCGACGTGGCCATTTGGTCAGCCAGCATATTGCCCTCGATGCTTCTATGGCCAGGCACCCAGCAAATAGTAACATGCTGCTTGATGATGATGATATGTAGTTTTTACTGGCGCAAGGGCCAAGTGTGGCCAAAGAGCGCCATTTCAAGAGATGTAGCGATAGTGGTGACTCGTGAGTTACAATGACAAGATGCAGTGCGGCTGTAAAGGGGCCTAAAATCAGATCGCTGTATATGGCGTAAAATATAGAGAGTAAAATTTTGACATTGACGGGTGGGATGGTCTATGGGTCTTGAAATGATAGCTGTGATGCTAAAACTAACATGTTCATGACAGTGACAGAAGATATTTACAATGAGTATGCTATTATACAATGCAAATTATGATAAGTGATCAGGAGGCTAAAAATCCTGGGCATGAAATAGCACGGGTGCCTCCTTAAAGCCTTTGCGCCCAAAGGCGAGGAGGCAGGTGCTGCCTCTAACACCACAGCCGCAGCAGCGGCCTCTGTTCAGAGGCCGTGCTATGGGTTCCTTTTAAGTATAACATTAAAACAATGTACGTCTTTTAAAAATTCTAAGAGCGAGTCAAGTTTAAAAACAGGTTCCCTGCCTAAGAACATGGCAGGGTGTAAAGGAAGGTGCTCTCGGAAGGACAATGGAAAATGTTTTTTCCTCAGAGCTTCTAGGTGCCTACATTGCAGAAGAATATGGAGCACAGTGAGTGGGTTCCCACATTTATCACACATTGGTGGGTCTCCACCGGACAGTAGGTGTGTGTGTGTGGTGTGTGTGTGTCCTATTCTAAGTCTGCAGAGTATAACTTGTGTACGGCGTGTTTTTGATTCTAGGGGCCAGTGACCGAGTTGGGGCTTGACAATGTGCAGTTTGTTGTGGTCCTGTACGTCCCACAGACGCTGCCAGTAGGCCCTGACAGTTTTCTTGATGGTGGTCTTTAAGTCCACTACAGGGACGGGAACATGAGGATTGGCAGTACTTGTATGGGCGGCTGTGGCTAACTGGTCGCCCAGCTCGTTTCCTTCAATCTCTCGGTGCCCCGGCACCCAGCACAGCACAATGTGCTGCTTGGATGAATAGTTAGTTAGTTAGTTAAATTAGGTTTAATGGCGCAAGAGCGACTGAGGCTAAGCTGCGCCAAACACCAGGTACTTAGTGATAACCAGTATATGTATTTGTAATTCTAAAGCTTATGTAGGAATCCACTTTCTTTGAGGAAATCGATAACATTGGACAGTGGAACAGGTGAATCATCTCCTAAAATTTGATTCGGGTGCATCGGTATGTGATGTTCGTATAGTGCTCTGAAATGTTTTCGTCTTTCCGTTTCAATGTATGGGCACGTGATTAGAATATGTATAACTGTTAATGGCTGTTGACATTTTTCACATTCCGGCAAGTGTTCCCTTCTAAGCAAAAAATTGTGGGTGAGGTGAGTGTGCCCAATGCGGAGTCGGCATAGTATAACCTCAATGAACCGTTCTTGGTGACGGCACGACTTCCATTCGCCCACTATGGGCTTCACCAGATGGAGTTTGTTGCTCGTGCAGGAGTCCCACTGTTGCTGCCATTTTGATACCAATGCCAAACGAACATTACGTATACTGCTTTAAGGGGAAAATTTATTCGTTTTACCGATTTCTGTGCAGCTAAAGACGCACATTCGTCCGCCTTTTCGTTGCCTGGTATCCCTATGTGGCTTGGAACCCAACAGAAACGGATAGTCACATCCTGGTTACATGAGATAATCATGTGTAAGGTATCACCGAGTAAAGGTTCGCATTCGGATTTTAAATGTAGCGCCTTTAATGAACTTAATGAATCAGTGTATATGATTGCTTGTCGGTGTTTCTCGGTGATGATATTTTGTACTGCTTCCCATAAGGCATACATTTCAGTGCTGAAGATGGACATGAACTCAGGTATTCTAACACTGACAGCGCTTTCCACTGTCACAATCCCAATGCCTACATGATGTTTTGTTTTTGAACCATCTATAGACTTCTGTATATCCTTTGTATTTGTCCTGAAGTGTGCGGAATTCTTGAATTATGTGTTCTGGTGCGGTGTTCTGTTTCTTAAGATGAGTCAGTGAAAAATCACACAGCTGCGTCAGATCAGACCATGGTGGCAGTCTCGGCGGTTTCATGGCGATATTGAGTGCGTCATTACAAATACTGTATGTGCGGCAATACTCTTCAAAACGTAAAATCAATGGTTTGATGAAGTGTGGCCTGTTAGAATAGTGTAAGCGTGAGTGGCATTGCGTGGTGATGTCGTTGCATATGTGGTGAGATTGTGACCTGATCCTTAAAACATAAGAGAGGGTTAAAAGTACGCGACGCTGGCATAGCGGAGGTTCATTGCAATCTACGTACAAACTCTGCACCGGGGATGTTCTATAAGCTCCACTGGACAAACGGAGACCGAGATTGCGTACGGGGTCCAGACGCCGAATGTAGGATTCTCTGGCCGAGCCGTAAACAACACACCCATAATCTAAAATACTGCGTACAACAGACCGATACACCTTCAGTAGGCATAATCTATCAGAACCCCAATGCTTATGGGACAACACTTTTAGTATATTAAGCGCTTTATTTGCCTTCATTTTAAGTGCAGTTATATGAGCCAGAAAGTTCAATTTGTTGTCAAATGTGATACCTAGAAATTTGTGTTCATGATTTATCATCAACGTCGTGTTGCTTAGTGTGAGAACTGGGTCAGGGAACAATCCTCTTTTTAGTGTAAACACAACAGCAACAGTCTTTTGTGTGGAAAATCGGAAACCATTTTTGTCAGCCCAATGTGTTAGTTTGTTTATGGTAACTTGAAGTTGCCTTTCACAGGTTGATAGGTTAGAGGCACGAGAAGCGATTTGAAGATCGTCGACATAAAGAGAGTGCATAACTGTGGATGGTATGGCCTCATTGATTGAATTCATTTTTACTATGAATAGAGTAGTGCTAAGGACGCAGCCTTGAGGTACGCCTTTTTCCTGTACAAATGTGTGTGAAAGCACAGTGCCCAACCGCACCTTAAATGTTCTGTTATTCATGAAATCGGACAGACATTTTAGCATTTTGCCTCGAATACCTAGAATAGCGGGGTCTTGCAGAATTCCGTATCGCCACGTGGTATCGTAGGCCTTCTCTAGATCGAAAAAAACCGCGAGACAGTACTGTTTGTAGCGAAATGCTTCTCGAATTTCATGCTCCAGACGAACAAGATGGTCAGTGGTTGAACAACCTTTTTTGTATCCGCACTGATGATTATCTATCAAGTTTTTTGAGTAAAGGATGAAAGACAGTCTGCAATTGATAATACTTTCGTAAGTCTTCGCCAGGCAACTGGTAAGAGCGATCGGTCTGTAGCTGCTCGGGGATGTTGGGGGTTTACCAGCTTTTAGAAATGGCACTACTATGGCAGTTTTCCATTGTTGTGGCATACACCCAGATTGCCATACCATATTGAAAAATATAAGTAAAACTTTTGTCGATGCTTCGGACAGATGTGCCAGCATAGAGTAGTGTATGTTGTCGGGGCCTACTGCCGTTTTTTTACAGTTTGAGAGCACAATATTAAGTTCTTGTAGTGTTAGTGGTTGGTTGTAAGCTTCGTGTGAAGCGCCTGTGAGCGGTAGTTTCTGCTTCTCTGCGGTCTGTTTGTGTTTGATGAAAGTATCAGAGTAATTGGCTGAGCTGGAATGTTGTAGAAGTGTTCCCCTAATATATCGGCTTGTTCTTGTATTGTTGTCTGGATATCTGCACTTGTAAGAATGGGTATAGTGTAGGCTGAGTAGTCTCCTCTGAACTTTCTCAACTGGTCCCACAATCTTTTAGATGTGACAGTGCTATTTAGAGAGGATACGTAATCGCGCCATGATGTTTTTTCGGCCTGCCTACGGATGTATCGCGCTTTCGCTTTAGCCTGCTTGAAGTTCACGAGGTTACTATATGTGGGGTACCTCCTCAGGATGCCCCAAGCTTTATTTTGCAGTTTCTTTGCTTCGGTGCATTCCTTTGTCCACCAGACATTTCTCGTTTTTCGGACATGATTTGATGTTCGCGGTATTGCTTTCTCTGCGGCTGTAATTATAATTTCTGCGATTTTGTCATTAATGTCATCGATGGTCATATCTGGCGAGATGACGTCGTCTAGTTTCGCATTTTCTAAAAATAGAGCCCATTCCGCAAGGTGTATTAGCCAACGGCGTGGTTTGGAGGTGATGGTGGGTAGTGACGATGACAATTTGATGATTGAAGGTAAATGATCACTGCCGTATGAAGATTCCAGGAATTCCCACTTAAAATCATTAAAAACAGATGGTGAGCAAAATGCTAGGTCTAGGCAACTAAACTTGCCTGAACTTGGTGAGAAGTATGTTGGTGTGCGAGAGTTTAAAAGACAGATATCATTCGACAAAATAAAATCTTCAATGAGTTGCCCTCTTTGGTCTGTTTTGTCACTGCCCCATAGCGTACCATTGGCGTTATAATCCCCTACTAAAACAAATGGTTCTGGAAGTTGTGCTGTTAGGTCCTCGAGTTCTCGTAGTGTCAATTGTTTGTGGGGAGGAATATAGATGGAGCAGATGGATATGGTTTTGTGTGTTATAATTCTGACTGCTACAGCCTCAAGAGAGGTGTTTAACGTGATTGCTTGGGTGGGAGTGCCGCTTTTTATTACAATTGCAACTCCTCCCGACAAGCGGCTACAATGTTGCCGGTCCTTACGGACAACTGTGTAATTTTTGAGTACACGAGTGTGTTTTGCACCCAGGTTTGTTTCCTGGAGGCAAAATGCCACTGGAGAAAACTTGTTAATAATGTCTTTAATGTCACCTAAGTTTTGTAGTAGACCTCTGACGTTCCAATGAGCGATAAAAGCCATGATGATTTTAAAAGTAAGCAAATATACTAATAATATAGATTGATTCTTAAAATGATGGTAGGTGACATGTAGTAAAAGTTGGGTCTGTTGAGAGCGATATCCACTTGGGTTATCGCTTAGGTTGCAACGTTATTGGGATCTTGTCCCGCTTGGCGCGCTCGCCAGAGCGCTGGTCCTTCGGTGTCGACGACACCGAGGTTTTGGGGTCGACCTCCATCGCCTTGTCAGAGGCGCTGGAGGATCGAGAACCAAGCCCTGAGACGCGCGTCTCGGGCTTTGATGTCCGACTGAGTTTCGGGACCTGCGCAACCGAAGTAGGTAGGCCCGTCTTGGATGTTGATGGTGGAGCAGCGTTAACTGCTACCACCGAGGGGGCAGGTGGAGCTGCTACGGGACCACAGACCGCGATCCCTGTAGGCTCCTGAAGCCGTTGCGGTGTTGCCCCCTGCAGCACCGCGCTGGTATAGCTTCTCTGAGGTAAGAGTCCGAGCCTCTGCCTCGCTTCGAAAAATGATACTTTCTCTTTCACTGTTAAGGCAATTACTTCTTTTTCGCTCTTCCAACAAGGGCATGATCTGGAATACGCCGGGTGATCGCCTTTGCAGTTCACACAGCGGGGAGATTCCTGACAGGTCTCAGACGAGTGGTCGTTGGCGCTGCACTTGGCACAGGTTTCTTTACCTCTGCAAGATTGTGAAGCATGGCCGAACCTCTGGCACTTGAAGCAGCGCCTCGGGTTCGGTATGTATGGTCTGACATTTATTTTGAGATATCCTGCTTCGAGGGAGCTAGGAAGTGTGCTTGTTCTAAATGTTACGATTATGTGTTTAGTTGGGAGTTGCTCATTGTTTCGCCTGATAGTTATTCGTTGAACTTTTACTACATTCTGGTCTTGGAAACCCTCGAGGAGCTCCTCGTCGCTCAAGTTCAGGAAATCTTCTTCTGAGATAACGCCCCTACATGTGTTTAGAGATCGGTGGGCAGTAATTGTGACATCGGTATTGCCGATACTGATTATGTCATAGAGTTTTGCTACTTGTTCTTTCCTTTTTAGTTCAATGAGGAGGTCTCCGTTGTTCATTTTCGATGCTTTGTAGTCTTTACCAATCGCATCCGCAAGGGATTTCGCGACCAGGAATGGGGAGAGTTTGCGCAGAGTTGTTCCTTCACTGTGTAAAACATGGAAGCAAGGAAAGCTGTCTAGGTCCGTACGAAGGTTGAAACTAAAGGGTACTTCGGTGCGACCTCTTTTTACAGGTCGATCAGGAAGATGAGGAAAAGCATCTGTCATAATATGGTTTGTCATAGTATGGTTTCTAAATTCGGCGGCGATGGTGGCCACCCACCACCGAGCCCAACAAGGGGACGCTACAAGGTTGAATATCTAACACTTGGAGACGCCAGCCATGCATCGCCGCTATAACCTAATATAACTATCCGAGGCCGGATAACTACACAAGGTTAACCCTCGCCGCCACGAAAAAGGAAGTGAATTGAAAAGAGGAGAGGACAGGAAAGATTTAAAGTGAGAGTGAAAGACGAAGCTGAGAGGAGAGAGAGAGATAGGAAAAGGCGACTGCCGATTTCCCCTGGGTGGGTCAGCCCAGGGGTGCCGTCTACGTGAAGCCGGGGCCAAAGGGGTGTGTTGCCTCTTCCGGGGGGCCTTAAAGTTCCAATCACCCGGCGTCGGCTCAACCCCCAGGATCCCCTTTTCCCCGGACACGGCTAAGCCACGCACGGCGACACGTGGGAGGGGGTTGCGACCCTCCCCGTTGGCTCGGGTCCGTGGTGTCGCCACACACCAAACGCCTGCTTACGCAGACGCCCCTGCGGGGGCTTGGATGAATAAGCCTTGCATAAGATCGAATAGAGGGACATGATTATAGGATTTCTGGATCTGTTCAGATTTCCCAAAGCTTTTACTACGCTTAATGAGTCAGTGTAAATGACCGCCTTAGGGATCCTTAGCTCTTGAATGTGTTCGACGGGCCGTCAGTATAGCATACGCCTCTGCAGTAAATATACTTGTTTTTGGGTTCAGAACACCGGCATCCGAAAAAGATGGACCCACGACAGCGTAGGAGACGCCACCGTGGGACTTGGAGGCGTCTGTGAAAAATTCTGGACAAGCGTATTTGTTGTTAGTTAGTTAATTTGGTTTTTATGGCGCAAAAGCAGCTGAGGCTATGTTGCGCCAATCACAAGGTATTAAATAATGGGCAGTGATATGATGCAGTTTTATAGCTTACTTAAAAAGTCAACTTCTTTAAGAAAGTTTAGCACGTCTGACAACGGCACTAGAGGACGATCTCCTAGAAGCAGCGCAGGATGTAGAGGTATGTGTTCTTTGTATAATTTGCTGAAGTACTTTTGTCTCTGCGTTTCAACTTCGGGGCATGTGATCAGGATGTGTATGAGTGTTAACGGTTGTTCGCATTTTTCACATATTGGTTGTTTTTCTTTTGTGAGTAGAAAGTTGTGTGTCAGGTGTGTGTGCCCAATTCGGAGTCTGCATAAAATGACCTCAACAAAGCGCTCTTGGTGTCGACAGGTCTTCCATTCTCCAAGTAGAGGCTTTACTAGATGGAGCTTGTTATTTGTGCATGAGTCCCACTGTTGCTGCCATTTCCCTAAGACTGCTCGACGAACTGTTCTTTGGCTGTCTTTCAGTGGGATTTTTATTTTTCTAAGTGTTTTGTGTACTGCCAAAGAGGCGTATTCATCTGCTTTCTCGTTGCCCGGTATCCCAACATGGCTTGGCACCCAGCAGAAACGGATAGAAAATTCTTCGCTATTTAAAAACACCATGTTTAAAATGTCGCCAAGTAATGGCTCGCACTCGGACTTAACATGCAGGGCTTTCAGTGCACTTAACGAGTCGGTGTATATGATTGCTTTCTTGTATTTACCAGCGATGATATTCCGGACTGCTTCATATAAGCCGTAAACTTCAGCTGTAAAAATGGAAATACACTGAGGTACTCTAACACTTAGGGCACTTTCCGCGGTCACGATCCCTATACCCGCATGGTTTTCTGTTTTCGAGCCATCTGTGTAATATTCGGCGTAATCCCTATGTTTATCCTGAAGTGCACGAAATTCTTGGATGAGGCGTTCTGATGGGATGTCTCTTTTGTTTAGATGGCTTAATGACAAATCGCAGAGCTGCGCCAAGTCGAACCATGGCGGTAGCCTCTGTGGTTTTTTTGCGACATTTAGTGCCTCTTCAGGGATGGCATACGTGCGGCAACACTCTTCAAAACGTAAGATAAGTGGCTTAATTGAGTTTGGTTTGTTTAGGTAGTGTAAGCGTGACTTGCACTTTGTGGCAATATCGTAGCAGATGTGTTGAGGGGATGACCTTATTCTTAAAACATAGGACATGGTTAGTAATGCTCGTCGATCACACAAAGGAGGCTCGTTGCAGTCTACGTACAGACTTTGCACGGGCGATGTTCTGTAAGCGCCATTAGATAAACGCAGACCAAGATTGTGCACAGGGTCTAGACGACTTATGTATGAGTCTCGTGCTGAGCCATAAACAACGCAACCGTAATCTAAAATGCTGCGCACAACGGAACGGTAAATACGCAGCAGACATAGACGATCGGAGCCCCAGTGCTTATGGGATAATACTTTGAGGAGGTTGAGTGCTTTGTTTGCCTTGGTTTTCAGTGTGTTTATGTGCGCCAGAAAGTTAAGTTTTCGGTCAAATGTAATTCCTAGAAATTTATATTCTTCTTTTACCTGCATTTCGATGTTGTTTAGTTTGAGAACTGGGTCAGGGAATACTCCTCTTTTTTGCGTAAAGAGGACAGCGGTTGTTTCTTGTGTCGAAAAGCGAAAACCATTTTGGTCGGCCCATTTAGTAAGGTTATTGATTGTAATTTGGAGTTGTCTCTCACAGGATGAAAGACTGGAGGCACGACAGGCGATTTGATGATCGTCGACGTATACGGAGTGCATTATTGTGGGTGGTATGGCCTTGTTGATTGAGTTCATTTTCACTATGAAAAGAGTTGTGCTGAGGATACAACCTTGCGGTACACCATTTTCTTGGGCGAATGTTCGTGATAACACTGTGCCCAAACGTACTTGGAACGTTCGATTCGTCAAGAAATCGGCCAGGCAATTAAGCATTTTCCCACGAATTCCCAGGCTTGCGAGATCAAGTAAGATTCCGTGTCTCCACGTTGTATCATAAGCCTTTTCTAAATCGAAAAAAACCGCCATACAGTGCTGCTTATACAGAAATGCTTCTCGTATGTGATGTTCTAGTCGGACAAGGTGGTCAGTCGTCGAGCAATTTTTCCTGTACCCACATTGATGCATGTCTATTAGGTTTCTGGAGTAGAGTGTGAATGTCAGTCTGATATTTATGATGCTTTCATATGTTTTTGCCAGGCAGCTTGTTAGGGCAATCGGTCTGTAGCTGCTGGGAGATGTGGGGGATTTTCCTGATTTTAGAAACGGCACGACTATTGCATTTTTCCACTGTTCTGGCATTATCCCCGATTCCCATATTCTATTGAAAAATTTCAGAAGGGCCTCTGTCGATGCTGGAGATAGGTGTGCCAACATTGCATAATGAATCCGATCAGGGCCCACTGCCGTTTGTTTACCGTTAAGGAGGACAGTGTTTAATTCCTGGGATGTTATTGGACAATTGTAGGCTTCGTTTGAGGGATCTGTAATTGGCAGTCTCTGTTTCTCCGCAGTCTGTTTGTATTTCAGAAACGTGTCGGAGTAATTCGCTGAGCTGGAAACGTTGTAAAAATGTACACCTAGAATGTCTGCTTGTTCTTGTAATGTTGTTTGTGTGCCCGGGCTCGTAAGTATGGGTATAGTGTACGGTGAGTAATCTCCCCTGAACTTTCTTACCTTATCCCACAATATTTTGGATGTGACTGAACTATTGATACCAGATATGTAGTTTTGCCAGGATGATTTCTCTGCCTGCCTACGGATGTATCGCGCCTTGGCTTTGGCCTGTTTAAAATTTACAAGGTTTGTGTAAGTAGGGTACCGTCTCAAGACGCCCCAGGCCCTATTCTGAAGTTTCTTTGCATCGGTACATTCCGGAGTCCACCAGGTCTTTAACTTCTTTCGAACTTTATTTGACGATTGGGGTATGGATTTTTCTGCGGCTGCAACAAGAATTTCTGTGAACTTTTCATTTATCTCATTGACATTAAGGTTTGATGAGAAGGCCTCTTCGAGATTCACATTTTCTTTGAACCGAAGCCAGTCTGCGCGTTGTACAAGCCAGCGACGTGGTTTAGTGGTGATGGTGGGTAGTTTTGATGTTAGGTTGATGATCGCAGGTAAATGATCGCTTCCATAAGGGTTGTCGAGGACTTCCCAGTTCAAATCGCTAAAAAGAGACGGCGAACAAAATGCTAAGTCCAGGCAACTGAATTTACGGGAGCTGGGTGAAAAATAAGTTGGTGAGCTTGTGTTTAAAAGACAAATGTTGTTTGATAGAATAAAGTCTTCAATGAGTTGCCCCCTCTTGTCTGTTTTTTCGCTACCCCAGAGAGTACAATGAGCGTTAAAATCTCCGACTAAAACGAAAGGTTTTGGCAGTTGTGCTGTTAGGCCGTGCAGTTCGAGGGCAGTGATATGTTGATGAGGAGGAACATACAGTGAACAGATGGTGATGGTTTTGTGCGCTAATACAGTGACCGCCACAGCCTCCAGAGAGGTGTTTAATTTAATGTATCGAGTAGGGGTGCCGCCTTGTACAACTATGGCGACTCCTCCCGATAGGCGGCTAGAGTGTTCGCGGTCTTTACGCACAACAGTAAAACCTTTAAGGAAATGTGTGTTTTTTGCACCTAGATTTGTCTCTTGTAGACATATAGCGACTGGGGAAAACTTGTTGATGATGTCCTTGATGTCACCCAAATTATGTATCAACCCTCTACAGTTCCAGTGCACAATAAAAACCATGATAGAATAAAATTAAGCAAATACACATGTATAGATTGGTCGGTTGATTAAAAGAAATATGGGTGACATTATTTACAACTTCAACAGGTGCTGTTGCCCTAAGTTACAGAGCCCTTTCCGGGCCCTGTAATGCGGGTTTTCTCTTTTTTCGCACGCTCCAAAGAGCTGCGCCGTTCCTTTGGCGTCTGAAACGCCGGGGGAGTGTTAGTTGTATCCATCACCTTTTCTGAGGTGGTGGATAGTGCCCGCTCAGCAGGCACGTTCACGGCAGCTTCTGGCCTAACTGCGCTTGCAGTGGCCTTGGGTCCGGCAGGCTCAGGAGTCTGCTGGCCCTCTTTGGGAGGTGGCGGAGCAGCACAGGCTACTCCAGCTGGGGGCGCTGATGGCGCGACCGCAGTCACACTACGTGCGACTTTTGCGGGCGCTGGAAGACGTGGCGCGGCGCCCCGGCGCGTCACATCGGCGAAGGAAGGACTTGACTGATTATGGAGTGAGAACCGTTTACGTGCCTCTTGAAAGGACAGATTGAATTTCACTTTGAGCTCTAGGATTTGTTTTTCTTTTTTCCACGTGGGGCACGATCGCGAGTAGGCGGGATGGTCTCCTTCACAGTTTGCGCAACGGGATGCTGAAGTGCAAGTTTCCGATGAGTGCTCGTTGGAAGAACATTTTGCGCAAGTAGCACGTCCTCTGCAGCTTTGCGATCCATGTCCAAAGCGCTGGCATTTGAAACATCGACGGGGATTTGGTACATAGGGTCTGACACGGAGCTTACAGTAGCCGGTTTCGATGTATTCAGGTAGGTCGCTTGTTCCGAAGGTGATAATTATGTGCTTCGTTGGGATTTCTTTATCGTCTCGTCGTATTACTATTCTTTGGACCTTGACTACGTTCTGGTCTTGCCAGCCTTCCAATAATTCACTTTCAGAGAGTTCAAGAAGGTCATCATCAGAGATGACCCCGCGCACTGTATTCATGGACCTGTGTGGGCCTACTGAAACTGGGACGTCCCCAAATGCTACTAATTTGGATAATTTGTCATATTGAAGCTTATCACGAACTTCCAGAAGGAGGTCGCCACTTCCCATTTTAGTTACATTGTATCCTGGGCCTATTGCATCCGTCAGAGTTTTCGACACTAGAAAGGGTGAGATTGCTCGGACTGTCTTGTTTTCTTTCTGGCTATGCACAACGTGGTACTTGGGGAAGGACTGCTTTGGTTTGGAGAAAGTGAAGGATTCTTCGGTGCGCCACCTTTTCAGGCGGCGATCAGGTAGTGCGGGAAAAAAGTTGGCCATACGGATAATGTAAAGTTCGGCGGCGATGGTGGCCACCCACCACCGAGCCCAACAAGGGGACGCTACAAGGTAGAATACTTGAAGTCGCCAGCCATGCATCGCCGCTATAACCATATATAACCACCCAAGGTTGGGTAACTACACCAGGTTAACCCTTGCCGCCAGGAAGATCGGAAGTAAGTAGAAGGGAGGAGTAGACAGGAAAGATATGAAGAGTGAGAGAAAGACGAAGGTGTAGGGAGAGAGAGACAGGAAAAGGCGACTGCCGATTTCCCCCGGGTGGGTCAGTCCGGGGGTGCCGTCTACGGGAAGCACGGGCCAAAGGGGTGTGTTGCCGCCGCTGGGGGGCCTTAAAGGTCCAATCACCCAGCATTGGCTCAACCCCCAGGTTCCCCTTTTCCCCGGACACGGCTAAGCCACGCACGGCGACACGTGGGAGGGGGTCGAAACCCCCCCGTTGGCTCGGGTCCGTGGTGTCGCCACACACCAAACGTCTGCTCACGCAGACGCCCCTGCGGGGCGTATTTGTTGTGTAATTCTAGATAGTGCATATGAATATGTGCGAGAGGAGCATGTTTGCTGACATTCAAGAAGGATAAGTCACAGTCTATGAGCCGCCACTACCACGGTGGGAGGGCGTTGGCAGGGGCCATCACGTTGATGATGATGATGATATGTGGTTTTTATTGGCGCAAGGGCTAAAGGTGGCCAAAGAGCGCCATTTCTGTAATGTGATGTTAGCGATTAACTATGGGGTAAAATGGTAATATGTAACGTGGCTGTAAATGGGCCTAAAATGTAATCGCTGTAAAGGAGCGTAAAATATATATATAGCATAAAATTATGGTAATGGCAAGAGGGATGGTCTATGGATGTTCGATGACTGATAACTGTAATAACTGATCGCGATGCTAAAAACTGGAATAATGACATCAAATATTTACAATGAGCACAATAGGATAATAATAAAAGCACAGGTTCTAAAAATACTCGTTCAACAGCACTACTGCCTCCAAAGGTCTCTTGCATGCAAGGGCCTGGAGGCGAGTGCGAATTAGACCATTCTCGAAGCAACGGTCTCAGTGCCTAGGAGGCCGTGCTACGAGTCTTTTGGCTTTATAACACGTAGCTGGCTGACATCTTTAAAAAACTTCAACACTTCGTTGCTTTGAAATAGCGGCTTGGGGCCTAGAAATAGTGCTGGGTGTAATGGGATATGGTGCTTGTATGCTAAGGCGAAGTGTTTTTTCCTTTCCGCCTCCAGCTCTCGACACTCCAAGAGGACGTGAAGGACCGTGAGCGTCATACTGCATTTGCTGCATGTGGGAGGTTCCCCACCGCTCAAAAGGTATGAGTGTGTTTCGTATGTGTGGCCTATTCTAAGTCGATAGAGGGTCACTTGGTTACAGCGGTTTGTTGAATTTTGTAGCATCTTTCCTAAACGTGGCCTAATTACATGGAGCTTATTGGATGATTCGAAATCCCACATATGCTGCCAGTATGTGCGGAGGCACTCACGGATATACTGTTTCATATCAGAGGCAACGACGGACATGGAAATATCACAGGGATTTGGCTCAACAGAAGTGGCAAGTTGGTCAGCCAGAACAGTACCAGCTATCTCACGGTGACCCGGAACCCAGCAAATCAATACATCTTGCTTGGACGCATACATGTCACACAAGATGTGGTACAGCGTAACCATTACGGAGTTCCGATGTCTCCTGAGAGACATCAGAGCGTTCACAACGCTGAGAGAATCTGTATATATAATTGATTTTGGCATTTTTGAGTCCTTAATATATTTCACTGCTGAGAGCAACGCATATGCTTCCCCGGTAAATATACTTGTTTGCGGATGTAAGACGTTTGCCTCTGAAAAAGACGGCCCAACCGCAGCGTATGATACACCAGAACAAGACTTGGACGCATCGGTGTAAAACTCGGGGCAAGCATATTTGTGTTGTAGTTCTAAGAATTGCATTTTAATTTGTGAGGGCGGAGCATGTTTCGTAACGTACAGAAAGGATAAATCTGTGTGGATAATCTGCCACTTCCATGGTGGGAAGTGTGCAGGTGGTGGCATTATGTTATGTTCGAGGATTTCGACGCCCATTTCCTCCGCCACATCTCTCACACGCAGCGAGAAAGGTACTCTCAGCGTAGGACGGTTGCGGAAGAGTTGCGAGCTTGAGAGATTGTCGATAACAGGATATACGGGGTGTTCATTGTTTGCCTTCACTCTCATATAATACTTTAAAGCCAAGTATGCTCTCTGCAGTTGAAGCGACCATTCGTCTGATTCCACATACAGGCTTTCCACGGGGCTTGTCCTGAAAGCCCCTGTGGCAAGCCGAATGCCTAAGTGATGGACAGGATCCAACATTTTAAGAGCACTTGGAGAAGCAGATTGATAAATTATGGACCCATAGTCCAAGCGTGACCGTACGAGGCTCTTGTACAAATTCAAGAGACATTTTGTATCACTGCCCCATGTGGTACGTGACAGCAGCTTTAGAATGTTCATTGCTTTTAAGCACTTGCCCTTTAGATATTTAATGTGCGGAACAAAAGTTAGTTTCTTGTCTAATATTAAACCAAGAAATTTATGTTCCATTCTTACAGGTATAATGTGACCCTGCAAGTCAATATCAGGATCAGGGTAAAGGCCCCTCTTTCTGGAGAAGAGAACACAAGTACTCTTTTGTGCGTTTAAGCTAAAGCCCTTTTCTTCTGCCCATCTGCACACTCGGTTCAGACAGAGCTGAATCTGCCGTTCACATGTTGCAAGGTTGCACGATTTAAACCCAATTTGTATGTCGTCGACATAAGTACAATAGAACATGTTTCGCGGGATGCACAAGTGTAAAGAGTTCATTTTTATAATAAAAAGCGTACAACTAAGGACCCCTCCCTGTGGCACTCCTGTTTCTTGGACAAATGATTGGGACAAAACGTTGCCAACACGAACACGGAATGTTCGATTGGATAGATAACTTTCTATTACGGTTAGCATATTACCGCGCACACCCATGTGCGATAGATCTCCCAGTATACCAAATCGCCATGTGGTATCGTAGGCTTTTTCCATATCGAGGAATACAGACAGAAAGAATTGTCTGTGGACAAAAGCCTCGCGAATCTCCGCCTCTATACATATGAGGTGGTCTGTGGTGGAGCGACCCTCTCGGAACCCACACTGGTACGGGTCCATCAGATTATGAGATTCAAGAAAATGTGTTAGACGGCGGTTTATCATCTTCTCGAATACTTTGCATATGCAGCTTGTTAGCGCTATGGGCCGGTAACTTGATACGGACGATGGGTCCTTGTCCTGCTTCAGGATAAGGATCACTATGGCCTCTTTCCAAGCAGTCGGGATCTCGCCAGATGTCCACATAGAGTTGTACAGGCAGAGAAGGGTTTTTTTGGTTTCAGTGGGCAGGTTTTTCAACATTTCGTACAATATGCGGTCAGAGCCTGGAACAGATTTGTTACAACTGGTGAGCGCTGCATGCAGCTCAGCTAAAGAGGAAGGTAGGTTGTGTGGCTCATTTCCAGTGCTTTTGCGTTCTAATCTTTGTTTTTCGATTGCTGCTTTATGTCTTATAAATGCAGGAGAATAGTGCGACGAACTGGACACATGTTCGAAATGTGCACCCAAGAAGTTTGCTTGGTCCTCCAGACCATCTCCCTGAGTGTTCACCAAAGGAAGTGAATGTGTTGCTCGTCCTCTTATCCTATCGACCCTATTCCAAACCTTACCCTCGTCCTTATAAGTATTGATACTGGATACAAAGTTCTGCCAACTCTCTCTTCTCGCCTGTCGGCGTGTTCTCCTGCCCTGAGACTTAATTTTCTTAAAATTGTCAAGGTTTTCGGCAGTAGGGGAACCGCGAAGAAGTCTCCACGCTCTATTCTGTTGCCTACGCGCGTTTCGACATTCTTCGTTCCACCACGGAACACAACGCCTACAGGATAGTCCAACTGATTGAGGAATGCACTTAGTCGCAGCGTCAATTATGAACTTAGTGAAGTATTCAACGGCCCCATCAATTGATAAAGAAGACATCTCCACCCAGGAGATATTAAGAGTAAGGGTTTGGAACTTTCCCCAATCTGCTGCATCAATTTTCCACCGAGAAGCTTGTGGTGGGGGGTCATTTTGTTTTGGCGTTTTCAACAGTATGGGGAAGTGATCGCTCCCGTAAGGGTTTTTAATAACATCCCAATGAAGCTCTGACACTATGGACGGGGAAGCGATACTCAAGTCGATAGCGGAATATGTTCCGTTTGCAAGGTTATAGTAGGTCGGCTCCTTTTTATTTAGGAGACACACACCTGAAGAAAAAAGAAACTGTTCGATAATACGACCTCGCGCATCAATGCGCGTGTCGCCCCACAATATACTGTGCGCATTCAGATCGCCAAGAACAAGATAGGGTTCTGGCAGTTGATCTATGAATGACTGAAACTCATGTTTCTCCAAGTTAAAGTGTGGGGGAATGTAAAGGGAACAAATTGTGATAAGCTTGTTAAGGAGAACAGCTCGAATTGCCACAGCTTCGAGTTCGGTTTGCAGATGTAAATGCTGACATGCTATGCTTTTATGAACGATTACAGCGACACCGCCTGATGATGCGGTGGCACCTTCGCGGTCCTTACGAAATGTGATATATTGACGGAGAAAATTTGTATGTTTTGATCTCAGGTGCGTTTCCTGGACACACAGCACCTTTGCATTATGTTCGTGTAGGAGTTCCTGGATATCATCGAGGTTTCTAAGCAGACCTCTGACATTGCCCTGTATTATTTGTGAATCCATGTTGTAACTTTTTTTATGCTGTGTGTACAGGAAAGAAAGTCCTGTTTTAGGTTACAGAGCCCTTGCGGGGCCCTGTAATTAGGGTTTTTCCCTTTCTGGAGCGGTCAAGGGACTCCCGCCGCTCCTTCGGCGCTAGCTGCGCCTTCGGACTGTGTGTTGTGTCCATTGTCTCTTCGAGGCGCCGGACACGCTCTCTTGAGACCGACTCTTGGGCAAGGGCCCAGCGTCGGAACACTGGCCCTTGGCTTCCAGCACCTTTGGTGCCGCGCATACTTGCATGTCGTCCTGGCAGGCACTGGGAGCTCGCACTAGCGGGCTGTTGTTATGCACGGCAGACCTCGCCTTGTGGGGCGAGGTTTTGAGACCTGACGTTGCCTGTCTCTGAGTTGTCGGTTTCTAAGGAAGAGAGGATGCAGCAGATTTGCCTGCTGCCTCCTCAGGGGAGGGGGGCGCCACAGCCAGTGGCCTGCTGACTGCAGGCCTGGCAAGTGGTGGGGGTAGGTGCGGCGCTGCCCCCTGACGCGCCGCATCAGCATAAGACCCGTGGAACGGAGAGCACCTCCTTCGCGCTTCCTTAAACGATATGTTTTCGCGGATCTTAAGGCTAATTATGTCCTTCTGTTTTCGCCACTGAGGGCATGATCTAGAATAGGCGGGATGTGCGCCGCTGCAGTTAATGCAGTGAGGCGCTTCTTCACATGAGTCGGAGGCATGATCTTGCCCTCCACATTTTGCGCAGGTAGGTCGTCCACGGCAACTCTGAGAGCCATGGCCGAAACGCTGACATTGGAAACATCGTCGTGGGTTAGGGATGAATGGCCTGACAGATATTTTTGTGTACCCGGTCTCAATGGTCTCTGGGAGGTCGCTCGAGGCAAATGTCAGTACTAAATGTTTTGTCGGTATTTCCTTATTGTCTCTTCTAATAACTATTCTTTGTACATGTGTTACATTTTGGTTCTGCCACCCTTCGAGAAGCTCAGCCTCTGTCAGGTCAAGAAGGTCCATGTCAGAGACAACTCCACGTACAGAGTTCATTGATCTATGAGGTGTCACAGTAACTGGGATATCACCAAACTTAATAAGACCACTCAACTTTCCGAATTGATGTTTGTCACTGACTTCGAAGAGCAGGTCACCACTGGCCATTTTGGTTACCTTATATCCAGTACCTAGGGTATTTGTTAGAGTTTTGGATACTATAAAGGGGGACACTGTTCTAGCCTATTTATCAGTTTTCTCACTGTGGACAACATGATATCGTGGGAAAGTCTCTTTTAATCTGTTGAACATGGCTATTTCTTCGGTGCGTGTGCGTTTTGACGCGGCACGATCAGATATGAGGGGGAAAGCAGCTCTATGCATATCAGGAATGTGTATTTCAGCAGCAATGGCGGCCGCCCACCACGGAGCCCATCAAGGGGACGCTACAAGATTCGGAGTACCGGAAGCCTGCAAACGCCAGCCGTACATTCCTGCGATAACCTAATGCGCCTAGACCAAGGTAGGCTGTTTGCACAAGGTTAACCCGAGCCGCCTATGGAAAATTAGGAAGTAACAGAAGAGAGGAGAGGACAGGACAGCACAGACAGGAAATAGGAAAGAGAGAGATCGGAGAGGAGGACAGGAAAAGGCGACCAGCCGGTTTCCCCTGGGTGGGTCAGCCCAGGGGTGCCGTCTACGTGAAGCCGGGGCCAAAGGGGTGTGTTGCCTCTTCCGGGGGGACTTAAAGGTCCACTCACCCGGCGTCGGCTCAACCCCCAGGATCCCCTTTTCCCCGGACACGGCTAAGCCACGCACGGCGACACGTGGGAGGGGGTCAAAACTCCCCCGTTGGCTCGGGTCCGTGGTGTCGCCACACACCAAACGCCTGCTTACGCAGACGCCCCTGCGGGGGGGGGGCATCACGTTCTCTTCTAAAAGGGCGATTCCCACTTCCTCAGCAAGACCTCTGACTCGAAGTGAGAAAGGCTTTCTCATTGATGGGCGGTTTTGAAAAAGTTGAGAGATGGACAGATCATGTATTGTTCTATATGTTGGGTGTTCCTCGTTGGCGCTGACCTTCAAGAAGTACAGAAAGGATAGGTATGTTCTTTGCAAATGGAGCGACCACTCGTTGGACTCAACGTAGAGGCTCTCTACCGGACTTGTTCTAAGGGCACCTGTGGACAACCGGATACCTAAATTATGTACGGGATCAAGCATCTTCAAAGCAGTTGGGGTAGCGGTCTGGTAGACTATTGAGACGTAGTCCAGGGGTGTACGTATCAGACTTTTGTACAAATTCATAAGACACTTCCTGTCGCTACCCCAATCTGTACAGGACAACACTTTTAATATATTCATTGTCTTTATGCACTTCTCTCTAAGATATTTTATATGAGGTACAAAGGTCAGCTTCGAGTCAAAGGTTATCCCTAAAAACTTATGCTCCGTATTCACGGGTAATTGTTCCCCTTTCAAGCGAATGTCAGGTTCGGGGTGGAGGCCTCTTTTTCTCGAGAATAGTACACATGTGCTCTTTTGTGGGTTTAGGCTGAAGCCGTTCTCGTCTGCCCACTTCGACACCATATTCAGAACTAGCTGAATCTGCCGCTCACATATAGCAAGATTGCATGATTTGAATCCGATCTGTACATCGTCCACATACGTCGAATAAAATATGTTTCGTGGTATGCACACCCTCAAGGAGATCATTTTAATAAGAAATAGGGTGCAGCTGAGCACACCGCCCTGTGGCACCCCAGTTTCCTGCACAAATGATCGTGATAACGCATTTCCCACTCGAACACGGAATGTACGAATGGAGAGATAACTTTCTATTATATTAAACATAGTGCCACGTATACCAATATGTGAGAGATCTCTCAGTATTCCGTACCGCCACGTCGTATCATAGGCTTTTTCCATGTCGAGGAATACTGAGAGAAAGAATTGTTTTTGGACAAAAGCTTGGCGGATCTGTGCCTCGATACGCACGAGATGGTCAACTGTAGATCGGCCCTCTCTAAAGCCACACTGGTATGATGATGATATATGGGTTTTTTGTGGCGCAAGGGCCAGTCATGGCCAAAGAGCGCCAGGCCAATTGTTATGCGTGAAGATGGCGATAAAACTCAAGGATGTATGTGCGACTTGGCTGTAAATGGGCCTAAAACATTCGCTGTAGAGTGCGTAAAAGACATACATAATAAAAGTATGGCGATGATTAGGGGTCCGACCAAGAAAATTGTGGAGTACAATGATAAAAAGTAAAAGGCATGTGTAGAGATTAAATACTAATGTAAAATGAAGCAGCGCGAACCTGCATGCATGCAGCACTGCTGCCTTATGTAGGCCCTTGCATCCAAGGGCCACTAGGCCCGTGCTAATTTAAGTAATTGCAGCAGCAGGAGCCTCTCGTGAGAGGCTGTGCTGCGTGCTTGTCTGAGCGATTACATGTAATATTTGTACTTCCCGAAGAAAACATAAAACAGCTTTGGTGTCGAACAGAGGCTCTTGGCCAAGGAACAATGATGGGTGAAGTGGTATGTTGCGGTTGTATGCTAAGAAGTGCTCTTTCCTCTGCTCTTCCATTTCACGGCATTCCACTAGGACATGTAGGACAGTCAATGATGAGCCACATTTAATACAGACTGGAGGGTCCCCTCCATTCAGCAGATACGAGTGGGTACC
The DNA here is from genome assembly GCA_013339685.2 of Hyalomma asiaticum. Classification (NCBI taxonomy): domain Eukaryota; kingdom Metazoa; phylum Arthropoda; class Arachnida; order Ixodida; family Ixodidae; genus Hyalomma; species Hyalomma asiaticum. Next base: position 12,986,517 of record CM023481.1, on the reverse strand, counting down.
AAATGTGTGGCCTATTCTCAGGCGCGTGAAGATGATGTCAATCCGTCTTTCTCTAGTAGTAGGTGGCCAGTTTTTAATTATTGGTTTGACTAGGTGGAGCTTGTTTGATGTTTTCGTGTCCCACAAGCTCTGCCAGTGACTTCTTAAGCTCTTGCGCACAAAGTGTTTTAGGTCTAAGGCGGGAACAGCTGTGGGTGATGTATACATGTCTGCAGTTACCGAAGTTGCGATTTTATCTGGAAGCACATTGCCTTCAATGTCCCTATGTCCAGGGACCCAACATATGGTTGCATGCTGTCCATCAGCGTACATACTGCACAAGATAAAGTAGAGTTTGTTCAGGACTGGATTTTTCTGTTTCTGTAGTGACCTTAGAGCAGTGACAACACTTAAGGAATCTGTATAGATAATCGTCTTCTTTAGCTTCGCATTTCTTATGTGCATTACAGCAGAGAGTATACCATGCGCTTCCGCAGTAAAAATACTCGTCTGAGGATGCAGCGCATTAGATTCTGAAAAGGATGGGCCAACTGCTGCACACGAAACGCCGACATTAGACTTCGATGCATCAGTGTAGAACTCGGGACAAGAGTACTTATGTCGAAGTTCCATGAAGTGCATGCGAAGGTGCGCAGCAGGTGCATGTTTCGTAATTTCTACGAAAGACAGATCACAATCTATCACCTGCCACTCCCATGGCGGAAGACCTATATAGGGGGCCATTAGATGGTGTTCCACGAGTGGCATACATATTTCTTCAGCCAGTTTTCTCACGCGCAACGAGAACGGTTCTCTGACCCTAGGCCGGTTACGGAAGAGGTCAGAGCTGGACAAGTCATTCACAGTTAAATATGTGGGATGTTCTTTGTTAGCGTTTACTGTAAAGAAATACATGAAGGATGAGTAGGCCCTTTGCAAGTGTAGTGACCATTCGTCTGCTTCGACATACATGCTTTCTATGGGGCTTGTTCTGAATGCCCCAGTAGACAGCCGAATACCAAGATGGTGCACAGGATCCAGCATCTTCAAGGCGCTTGGTGTGGCAGACTGGTAAACGATGGCACCGTAGTCTAAGCGCGTACGTACAAGGCTTCGATATAAGTTCATGACGCATTTTCTATCACTTCCCCATACTGTGCGGCACAATACCTTTAGGATGTTCATGGTCTGTATGCACTTGCCTTTCAGATATTTCATATGTGGTATAAACGTCAGCTTAGCATCTAGAATTATTCCCAAAAACTTGTGCTCTAGATTTATAGGTAAGCGCTGACCCCGGAGATGAATGTCGGGATCTGGGTGTAAACCTCTCCTTCTGGAGAAAAGGACGCAGGAACTTTTGTGGGGGTTTAGTTTAAATCCATTCGCAGTTGCCCAGGATAACACCTTATTCAGTCCCAGCTGTACTTGCCGCTCACAGATTGCCAAGTTACAAGATCTGAATCCTATCTGAACATCATCAACGTATACGGAATAAAATATGTTTCGCGGGATATACGATTGCAGAGAACTCATTTTTATGACAAAAAGGGTACAACTAAGCACTCCACCTTGTGGTACTCCTGCTTCTTGAATAAAAGGCCTGGACAGGGAGTTACCTACTCTGACACGAAACGTGCAATTACTTAAGTAACTCTCTATCACATTGAGCATACTGCCACGAATACCGATTGCAGACAGGTCCCGTAAGATTCCATAACGCCAGGTAGTATCATAAGCCTTTTCTATATCGAGGAACACGGAAAGGAAGTATTGTTTATGGACAAAGGCATCACGGATGTATGCCTCAATACGAACCAGATGGTCAGTCGTGGAACGGCCTTCCCTAAAGCCACACTGCTGTGGGTCAAGTAACTTGTTTGTTTCGAGAAAGTATAACAGCCGGCGATTGATCATCTTTTCAAATAACTTGCACAAACAGCTAGTCAGTGCAAGCGGGCGGTAACTCGCCGCACAAGATGGATCTTTGCCTTGTTTTAGCACAGGGATTACAATAGCCTCTTTCCATGTTGCAGGAATGTGACCTGTCGTCCAGATGTTGTAAAGTGACAGCAGCTCCATCTGCGCATCCGGGTGGAGGTTCTTTATCATTGCGTAGATAATCCTGTCAGCTCCGGGGGATGTCGTCGGACAGCTGTTCAGGGCAGCTCTGAACTTAGCTATGCCAAAGGGACGGTTATACGGTTCATTTCCAGTACCCTTGCGGTTTAGCGCTGTTCTTTCTGCTATTTCCTTATATATTTGAAAGTCAGCCGAGTAGTGTGACGAGCTCGAAGTGCACTCAAAATGTTTTCTGAGTGCATTGGCCTGGTCTTCAAGACTGTTCCCTTGGCCGTCAACCAAAGGCAGGGAAATTGGGTGCCTATCAAGAGACGAGTCCATACTTTTACTTCTTGTGTATAGGAGTTTATACTTGAGACATATTTTACCCAGCTCTCTCGTTTTGCAACGCGTCGAGTCCGCCTCCCCTCAGATTTTGCTTTCTTGAAATTTATGAGATTATCTGCCGTTGGGCACTGCCTAAGCAAACCCCATGCTTTGTTTTGTTTCTTCCGTGCACTCCGACATTGCTCATTCCACCATGGCACGCGCTTTTTCTTCGGGACACCATTTGTTACTGCAATGCATTCTAATGAAGCATCAACCATGAAAGCACTGAAACGGACCACAAAATCGTCTATACTGAGACCTTCGAAGGCATTTCGGGGCACATGGGTGAGTCGATAAAACTTCTCCCAATCTGCAGACGATATTTTCCACTGAGGGTTGTGTGGTATGTTACAATGTTCTGATGTTTTGATGCAAATTGGAAAGTGATCGCTACCATAGGGATTTTTAATGACACTCCATTCTAAACAAGGTAGAAGGTCTACGGAACAGATTGTTAGGTCTATGGCAGAGTACGCGTTGTGTGTTGTGCTGTAAAATGTCGGCTCTTGTTTATTTAGAAGGCACGCACCAGAGTTCAAGAGGTACTGCTCTATTAGGCGTCCTTTCGCATCGTATCGGGAGTCGCCCCAGAGCGGGTTATGCGCATTAAAGTCGCCAGTGAGGATATATGGATGTGGGAGCTGGTTAATCAATCCTTCAAATTCTGCCTTGTTCAATCTTTGACGAGGAGGAATATAAATAGAACATATAGTCGTCAGCTTATTAAGCATGATGGCACGGATGGCCGCTGCCTCGAGGGTAGTTCTAAGCTGTAGCTGCTGGCTCGCTACGGACCTTACTGCTATTATAGCAACCCCACCTGATGAGGCAAGGTCGTCAGCACGATCTTTGCGATATACTACATATTGATTTAAGAAGTTACTATTTCGTTGTTTTAGGTGTGTCTCCTGAATACAGAGTACTTTCGGGTTAAACTTTGTAATTAATTCTTTGACATCATCTAGATTATGCAGAAGGCCTCTAGCATTCCACTGGAGTATCTGCGTCGCCATTTCAGGGAAGAGGGGGAAAGCACTCTGTATACGAAATTATTAAGTCAAGGTCCCTTTTCTGGAGCCTTGACTCGTTGCTTTTCTTTTGCGGCTCGCTCAAGAGAGCTGCGCCGATCCTTCGACACCAATGGTGTCGATGTGGCCACAGTGGTATCCATTGCTTCCTGGGAAGCACTGGATCGTCGCGATATGCGCGACGTTGGACGAAGTTGCGACCTCACCTCGCGAGGCGGGGCCGCTTGGACCGCTGGGCTGTTAGGCCGCTGGCCCTTAGTTGATGGCAGGGCAGCAACAGCCGCACCCGCCATGGGGGCTGGTTGCAACACCGCTGAACCCCTGGGTGGGGTTTGAGCTGTAGCCAGAGTCTGTTGCGACACTGCCCCCTGGCGTGTCACATCAGAGTAGGTAGCGTAATGCACAATTGAAAAACGTTTTCTAGCTTCCTTAAAAGAGATATTTTCTTTAATTTTCAGTGCTATAATATCCTTTTCCTTTTTCCATGCAGGGCAAGATCGAGAGTAAGAGGCATGCCCACCGTCACAATTAGCGCAGTGGGGTGTGTTGTTGCAGTCATCGGCAGCATGGTCATGATCGGCACATTTGGCACAGGTTGGTCGCCCTCGGCAGCTCAAAGATCCATGGCCATACTTCTGACATCTGAAGCATCGTCTGGGGTTTGGGATGTAGGCACGGACACGAATTTTCATGTACCCTGTTTCAATGTGTTCTGGAAGCCTGCTCGAGCCAAAAGTAAGGATGAGGTGCTTTGTGGAGATTTCCTTGTCATCTCTACGGATCTTAATTCTCTTTACATCAATGACATTTTGTTCCTTCCAGCCGTCCAGTAGTTCGGCTTCGGTAAGGGCGATCAGGTCATCGTCACTGACTACACCGCGAACTGTGTTCATCGATTTATGTTCAGTTACAGTTATTGGAGTGTCTCCAAAGGTTTGAAGGCTTGAAAGTTTATCATGTTGGGCTTTGCTGAAAATTTCGAGGAGGAGGTCCCCGCTTGCCATTTTAGTTACTTTATGTCCTAGTCCAAGGGTTTGTTCAAGGCATTTAGCCACCAGAAAAGGGGAGATGCCTCTTGCTGGCTTGTCAGTATCTTCACTGTGGATGACATGATACCGGGTAAAGTTGTCTATGTGTGGTGCTCGAAAGTCTGGTGTCACTTCGGTGCGCCCTCTTTTCATAGAGCGATCAGGGAGGGGAGGAAAATGAGTACCCATATAATATTTCTTAATTCAGCAGCTATGGTAGCCACCCACCACCGAGCCCAACAAGGGGACGCTACAGTGTATACATAATAGCACATGCAGACGCCAGCTATACATAGCTGCTATAACCCAATATAACGTGCCCAAGGGAGAGCACATACACAAGGTTAACCCTTGCCGCCCAGAAAATCGGAAGTAAAAGGAAATGATGAGAAGACAGGAAAGCTTGAAAGTGAGAGAGAAAGACGAAGATTGAAGAGGAGGACAGGAAAGGGCGACTGCCGATTTCCCCTGGGTGGGTCAGCCCAGGGGTGCCGTCTGCGGGAAGCTGAGGCCAAAGGGGTGTGTTGCCTCTTCCGGGGGGCCTTAAAGGTCCAATCACCCGGCGTCGGCTCAACCCCCAGGATCCCCTTTTCCCCGGACACGGCTAAGCCACGCACGGCGACACGTGGGAGGGGGTCGCAACCCCCCCGTTGGCTCGGGTCCGTGGTGTTGCCACACACCAAACGCCTGCTCACGCAGGCGCCCCTGCGGGGAGCATTGTACAGGGAAAGTAGTGCGTTTTGCGTTTTGAGGGGTAGGTTTTTTAACATTTCATATACTACATGGTCAGAACCTGGGGCAGATTTATTACAGCAGCTAAGGGATGCCTGAAGCTCAGGTAAACAAAAAGGTTCATTGTATGCTTCGTATTTTGTACATTTGCGCTCTAGTTTTTGTTTTTCTATTCTGCTTTTATAGCGTTGGAAGGCTTCAGAATAGTGCAACGAGCTAGACACCTGCTCAAAGTGCGCGCCCAGGCAGTTCGCCTGGTCTTCTAAGCTATCACCTTGTGTGTTTACCAGAGGGAGTGCATGGGTTTCTCTTCCTACTATCCTACTGACCTTGTTCCAGACTTTACCTTCTTGCGTATATGTAGTGATGCCTGACAAAAACTTCTGCCAACTTTCCCGTCTCGCTTGTCGGCGTGTTCTTCTTCCTTGAGACTTTATGTTCTTAAAATTCTCGAGATTCTCGGCTGTCGGCGAGTCCCGGAGTAACCTCCATGCTTTGTTTTGTTTCTTGCGCGCGTTTCGACAATCATTATTCCACCATGGTACACGGCGTTTGCCGGACATTCCGTTTGTTTGTGGGATGCATTTGGTTGCAGCATCAATCAAAAAAGCAGTGAAGTAGTCCACAGCAGTTTCTGTGGTAAATGCAGATATGTCAGTCCAACTTAAGATGGAGAGTTTTCGAAACTCTTCCCAATCGGCTCTATCTGTCTTCCATTTGGGGACCTGTGGAGGACATTGATTCGTTATCGGTACGCCTAGAACTATTGGGAAGTGAACACTTCCGTAGGGATTCCCAATAACTTTCCAATTAAGCAGAGGAAGAAGGGATGGAGATGTAATGCTGAGGTCTATGGATGAGTAGGTGTTGTTGGCGAGATTGTAGTATGTTGGCTCTTTCCGATTCAACAGGCACGAGCCGGAAGAGAAGAACTGTTCAAACAGGCGGCCTCGCGCATCACAGCGAGAATCACCCCATAGACCACTATGCGCATTGAAGTCCCCAAGGACAAGATAAGGTTCCGGCAGTTCATCCACCAAGGACTGGAATTCTTGCTTTTGTAAGTGGTGGTGCGGTGGTATGTATAGGGAGCAAATGGTGACGAGTTTATCTAAAAGAACTACTCGAGCAGCCACTGCCTCCAGGGGTGTTTGTAGTGGCAAATGTGTACATGCTACTGATTTATTAACTATAATAGCTACACCCCCGGATGATGCCATAGCATCATCCCGGTCCTTTCGAAGAATGACGTAGTTGCGTAGGATGATGATGATGTGTGTTGTTTTATGGCGCAAGGGCCAATTGGTGGCCAAAGAGCGCCATTTCAGAAGACAAGAGATGTGAACAATGATATGGTGCGTGGCTGTATAGGGGCCTTAAAATTCCTCGCGCTAACGCGGGTAAAAAGATACAGTTATTAAAATCATGACAGTGACGTGGAATATGTGCAGCTAAAGTGGATGGCGAAAGGTCGTGATAATAAAACATGGCGGGGATGTAGTCACCGCAGCCGCGACCTCGGTACAGAGGTCGTGCTACGGATCACCTCGGAATATGGTGTGAAAACTCTGTACATCATTTAAAAACGTGAACAGTGATTGAAGTTTAAAAAGCGGATCCCTACCGATGAGCATCACAGGGTGTAGTGGGAGCTGCTGTCGGTAGGGTAGTAAAAAGTGCTTTTTTCTTAGAGCATCTAACTCATTGCACTGGACGAGGATGTGGAGAACCGTAAGTGGTTCTCCACATCTCTCACATAATGGCGGATCACCACCAGACAAAAGGTGTGAATGTGTTGAGTGAGTGTGTCCTATTTGTAGCCTGGTAAGTGTGACTTGTGTGTAGCGTGATCGGGATACTGTTGGCCAGTTTTCAAGTCTCGGTTTGATAACATGCAATTTGTTATCCGTTTGCCTATCCCATAGGCGCTGCCAGCACGCCCTGAGCTCCCGTCGTAGGAAAGGTTTCATGTCAAGTGCAGGGACGGCCATGGATGTATTGGCGGGTGCGTGGTCGTGCGCAGACCCGGCCAGCTGGTCCGCCACCACATTTCCAGCGATCTCGCGGTGCCCTGGCACCCAGCAAACCACAACCTGTCGTTTTAAGGCGTAGATCGTGCATAAAAGAGAGTAAAGTGATACAAGGCCAGCATTTTTATGTTTTTTCAGAGTTTTCAAAGCTGTAACGACGCTCAGTGAATCTGTGTATACAACCGCGCGTTGCAGTTCTAATTCCTTGATATGCTTGACGGCTACAGATATCGCATGGGCTTCTGCGGTGAAGATGCTTGTTTGCGGGTGCAGAATACCGGATTTTGAAAAAGATGGGCCAACAGCTGCATAGGACACACCAGTATGACACTTTGACGCATCTGTAAAGAATTCTGGGCAAGTGTATTTATGTTGAAGTTCGAGGAAGTGTGTGCGGATGTGTGCAGTAGGTGCGTGTTTAGTAACTTCCACGAAGGATACGTCGCAGTCAATGACTTGCCACTGCCATGGCGGCGGATATGCTGCGGGAGCCATCAAACGGTGTTCTAGAAGTGGCACGCCTGTTTCCTCAGCGAGGCTCCTCACACGGAGTGAGTAGGGCTGTCTCAGCGAAGGACGATTGTTAAACAAGGCAGCATTGGACAAATCATTAATTGTGGAGTGAGTGGGATGTTCCTCGTCTGCGTTAACCTTGTGATAGTATGTAAAGGACATGTAACATCTCTGCAGATGGAGCGACCATTCATTTGATTCTACGTACATGCTCTCTACGGGGCTAGTTCGAAAGGCACCCGTAGAAAGGCGAATGCCTAGATGGTGGACAGAGTCGAGCATCTTTAACGCTGATGGTGTCGCAGACTGATAGATTATGGCACCGTAATCTAGGCGCGTCCGTACGAGGCTTCTATACAAATCCATCAGGCATTTCCTGTCACTACCCCACGTAGTGCGTGACAACACTTTCAGAATATTCATTGTCTTTAAGCACCTGTTCTTTAAATACTTTATATATGGTATGAAGGTTAGTTTTGCGTCCAATATTAGGCCCAGAAACTTATGCTCAGACTTTACAGACAGACGTTGACCATGCAGGTCAATCTCGGGATCGAGATGCACGCCCCTCTTCCGGCAGAACAAGATGCAGGTGCTCTTTTGCGCGTTCAGTTTAAAACCATTCTCATCTGCCCAATGAGAGATCTTGTTCAAACCTAACTGAACCTGACGCCCACACGTTGAGAGGTTACACGACTTAAAACCGACCTGTACATCGTCAACATATGTGCAGTAAAACATATTTCGTGGGATAGCGAGGCGCAAGGAGTTCATTTTGACTATAAAAAGTGTACAACTCAATACACCTCCTTGCGGCACTCCTGTTTCTTGGACAAATGTGCGGGACAACACAGTGCCTACTCGAACACGGAATGTCCGATTGGACAGGTAGCTTTCAATTATTGCGAACATTCTGCCCTGCACACCTAAGTGTGACAGGTCTCGGAGTATGCCAAAGCGCCACGTTGTGTCATAGGCCTTCTCCATATCGAGGAACACAGAAAGAAAAAATTGTTTATGAATGAAAGCATCACGAATTTGTGCCTTGATACGGACAAGGTGGTCAGTAGTGGATTTAGCCTCTCGAAACCCGCACTGGTATGGGTCAAGTAGGCTATTTGTTTCAAGGAAGTGCATCAGTCGCCTGTTTATCATTTTCTCAAAGACCTTGCAAAGGCAACTCGTCAATGCTATGGGCCTGTAACTTGATGCTGAAGATGGGTCCTTACCCTGTTTAAGGATCGGAATAACGATGGCTTCTTTCCAGGCGGAGGGAATCTCACCAGAGAACCAAACGGCATTATACAAGGAGAGGAGGGTTTTTTGGGTTTCAGGGGGCAGACGTTTCAGCATTTCGTATACTATTCGGTCGGAGCCTGGGGCGGTTTTGTTACAGCAGTTTAGCGATGCTTGTAGCTCTGCTAAGATGAAAGGTTCATTGTATGCGTCATTGCTTGCGACTTTGCGTTCTATTTTTTGTTTTTCTATTCTTGCTTTGTAACGTTGGAACGCTGGACTATACTGGGATGAGCTGGAGACCTGTTCGAAGTGGGCACCGAGGGAGTTCGCTTGGTCTTCCAAACTGTTGCCTTGTGTGTTTACTAGAGGAAGAGGATGTGCTTCTCGTCCTACTACCCTACTGACCATGCTCCAGACTCTTCCCTCATGTGTATACGAGTTGATGCCAGATAGAAACTTCTGCCAGCTCTCCCTTCTGGCCTGTCGATTCGTTCTCCTACCTTGAGACTTGATGTTTCTAAAATTGACAAGGTTCTCGGTGGTCGGTGAGTCTCGAAGACGCCTCCATGCTTTGTTTTGTTGTTTGCGCGCATTCAGACACTCACTGTTCCACCAGGGAACGCGCCGTTTTCTGGGCAGTCCAGATGTTTGCGGAATGCACTTAGCTGCAGCTTCAATAAGAAAAGCAGTAAAGTACTCTACAGATGCATCTATGCTAGAACCGCATATGTCAGTCCAACTCAAGCTAGCAATCTTATAAAACTGGTCCCAATCGGCCTTTTCTATCAGCCATTTGGGAACGTGTGCAGGATATTTAGATGATGTTATTGTGCTCAAAATTAAAGGAAAATGGTCGCTCCCATAAGGATTATTTATGACTTTCCATGTGAGTATAGGTAGGAGCGATGGAGAGACAATGCTGAGGTCTATCGATGAGTAGGTATTATTAGCCAGGCTATAGTATGTTGGCTCTTTCCGATTGAGGAGACACGCACCAGAAGAGAAAAGGAACTGTTCAATAAGGCGGCCTCGCGCATCACAGCGAGAGTCACCCCATAGGCCACTATGTGCATTAAAGTCCCCTAGGACGAGATACGGTTCTGGAAGTTCATCGATTAGTGATTGAAATTCGTGTTTGTTCAGTTGGTGGTGTGGAGGTATGTAAATACTGCAAATTGTTATCAGTTTGTTGAAGATGACAGCTCGGACAGCTACTGCCTCCAGGAATGCCTGAAGGGGTAAATGTTTACAGGCTGTTCCTTGATTAACTATTATGGTAACACCACCGGATGATGCGACCGCATCATCTCGGTCCTTTCGAAAAATAATGCAATTGCGCAGAAAGTTTGTGTGTTTCGATTTTAAGTGTGTTTCTTGCACACACAGCACTTTTGGTGTATACTTGTGTAAGAGTTCTTGGATATCGTCGAGGTTTCTCAGCAGTCCTCTGACGTTCCACTGTATTATATGGGTCATTTTAAAGTTGTGTGGTGCTGTGTGTACAAGAATTGTTACCTTAGGTTACAGGGCCTTTTGGGGGCCCCGTAATTCGACGTTTTTCTTTTTGGGCGCGCTCCAAAGAGTTGCGCCTATCCTTCGGCGTCTGAGGCGCCGGAGGAGTGGGACTTGTATCCATCACCTCTTGCGAGGTGGGGGATGGTGCCTGATGAGTAGGCACGTTCACAGCAGTTTTGGACCTAACTGCGGGTGCAGTGGTCCGGGGTCCGGCAGACTCTGAAGTCTGCTGAACCTGTTTGGCAGGAGGCGGAGCAGCACAGGCTACTCCAGCCTTGGGCGCAGATGGCGCGACCGCGGTCACACTGCGTGTGACAGTCGCGGGCGCGGAAATATGTGGCGCGGCGCCCTGGCGCGTCACATCTGCAAAGGAAGGAGTGTGCTGATTGTGGAGGGAGAAGCGCTGGCGCGCCTCTTGAAAAGACAGATTGAATTTTACTTTAAGCTCAAGGATTTGTTTTTCCTTTTTCCAGGATGGGCACGATCGCGAGTAGGCGGGATGGTCTCCTTCGCAATTGGCACAGCGGGCTGCAGCAGTACAATTTTCCGATGAGTGTTCGTTGGAGCTACATTTTGCGCAAGTAGCGCGCCCTCTGCAGCTTTGCGACCCATGTCCAAAGCGCTGACATTTGAAACACCTACGTGGATTTGGTATGTAAGGCCTGACACGGAGCTTGCAGTAGCCGGTTTCAATGGAATCGGGTAAGTCACTGGTACCAAAGGTGATAATTATATGTTTCGTTGGTGTTTCTTTGTTGTCTCGGCGTATCACTATTCTTTGGACCTTCACTACATTCTGGTCTTGCCAGCCTTCCAATAATTCACTCTCTGATAATTCCAGAAGGTCGTCATCAGAGACGACACCGCGGACTGTGTTCATGGATCTGTGTGGGCCTACGGAAACTGGGACATCCCCAAACGCTACCAGTTTAGATAAGTTCTCATATTGGAGCTTGTCGCGAACCTCCAACAGGAGGTCGCCGCTTCCCAACTTGGTTACATGATATCCTGGGCCGATTGCTTCGGTGAGTGTTTTCGAGACAAGAAAAGGTGAGATTGCTCGGACTGTTTTGTTGTCTTTCTGACTATGCACGACATGAAACTTGGGGAAGGACTCCTTTGGTTTTGGAAATAGAAACGGTTCTTCGGTGCGCCACCTTTTCGGGCGGCGATCAGGGAGGGGGGGGGAAAAAGTTCGCCATACAGATTGTGTAAAGTTCGGCGGCGATGGTGGCCACCCACCACCGAGCCCAACAAGGGGACGCTACAAGGTTTAATAGTAAACACTTGGAGACGTCAGCCATGCATCGCCGCTATAACCGAATATAACTACCCAAGGTTGGGCAACTACACAGGGTTAACCCTCGCCGCCAGGAAGTTTGGAAGTAAACAGAAGAGAGGAGAAGACAGGAAAGATGTAAAGTAGGAGAAAAAGGCGAAGATGTGAGAGGAGAGAGACAGGAAAAGGCGACTGCCGATTTCCCCCGGTTGGGTCAGTCCGGGGGTGCCGTCTACGTGAAGCCGGGGCCAAAGGGGTGTGTTGCCTCTTCCGGGGGGCCTTAAAGGTCCACTCACCCGGCGTCGGCTCAACCCCCAGGATCCCCTTTTCCCCGGACACGGCTGAGCCACGCACGGCTAGGCGTGGGAGGGGGTCGAAACCCCCCCGTTGGCTCGGGTCCGTGGTGTCGCCACACACCAAACGCCTGCACAAGCAGACGCCCCTGCGGGAGTAGTTGCGTAGGAAGTTTGTGTGTTTGTGTTTCAAGTGTGTGTCTTGTACACACAGCACTTTAGGTGAATGTTCGTGTAATAGTTCTTGGACATCGTCAAGGTTTCTGAGCAGTCCTCTGACGTTCCACTGTAGGATTTGTGTATCCATTTTAATGTAGTTTGGTGCTGTGTGTACAAAAATGTTACCTTAAGTTACAGGACCCTTTGGGGGCCCTGTAATGCGGGGTTTCTCTTTTTTGGCGCTCTCCGAGGAGCTGCGCTTTTCCTTCGGCGTCTGAGGCGCCGGAGGAGTGTGACTTGTGTCCATCACCTCTTCTGAGGTGGTGGATGGCGCCTGCTTGGCAGGCACGTTCGCGGCGGTTTCGGACCGGCAGACTCGGGAGTCTGCAGGCCCTGTTGGTCAGGGGGCGGAGCAGCGCAGGCTGCTCCAGCCGGGGACGCTGATGGCGTGGCCGCGGCCACACTCCGTGTGACTCTTTCGGCCGCCGGAGGATGTGGCGCGGCGCCCCGGCGCGTCACATGGGCGAAGGATGGACTAGACTGGCGAGTTGTATAACGCATACGAGCCTCTTGAAACGACAAGTTGAATTTGACTTTCAGTTGTACTATTTCCTTTTCTTTCTTCCACGAGGGGCATGATCGTGAGTAGGCGGGGTGGTCCCCTTCACAGTTCGCGCATCGGGCGGCAGAGGTGCAACTGTCGGACAGGTGCTCTTTGGATGCACATTTGGCGCATGTGGCTCGCCCTCTGCAGCTTTGCGACCCATGTCCAAAGCGCTGACACTTGAAACAGCGACGGGGATTTGGTATGTATGGTCTTACACGAAGTTTACAATAGGCGGTTTGGATAGATTCAGGGAGGTTGTTGGTTCCGAATGTTATAATTATGTGCTTTCTTGGAATTTGCTTGTCGTCTCACCTTATCATGATCCTTTGTACTTTGACAACGTTCTCGTCTTGCCATCCTTCAAGGAGTTCACTCTCACTGAGTTCGCGAAGGTCATCGTCAGAGATGACGCCGCGCACTGTGTTGAGATATCTATGTGGGCCCACTGACACTGGGATGTTCCCTAAAGCTACAAGTTTTGACAATTTCTCATACTGGGGCTTGTCGCGAACTTCCAGAAGGAGATCGCCACTTCCCATTTTCGTTGCTTTGTAGCCTGGTCCGATCGCCTCCGTGATTGATTTTGACACGGGGAATGGTGATATTGTTCGGACAGTTTTTGTTGGATGTTGGCTGTGTATTACATGGAATTTGGGGAATGGCTCTTTGGTTAAGGCAGAAGTGAGGGTCTCATCGGTGCGCCACCTTTTCGGGTGGCGATCAGGAAGCGGGGGAAAAGAGTATGCCATATAATGGCTAGGACTCGGCGGCGATGGTGGCCACCCACCACCGAGCCCAACAAGGGGACGACGCTACAAGGTAGATCACTTGATGTCGCCAGCCATACATCGCCGCTATAACCAAATATACCTGCCCAAGTAGGTGGAAGAGAAGACAGGACAGATGAAAAGTGAGAGAGAAAGACGAAGATTAGGGGAGAGAGAGATAGGAAAAGGCGACTGCCGATTTCCCCTGGGTGGGTCAGCCCAGGGGTGCCGTCTACGTGAAGCCGGGGCCAAAGGGGTGTGTTGCCTCTGCCGGGGGGCCTTAAAGGTCCAATCACGCGGCGTCAGCTCAACCCCCAGGATCCCCTTTTCCCCGGACACGGCTCAGCCAATGCACGGCTAGGCGTGGGAGGGAGTCGAAACCCCCCCGTTAGCTCGGGTCCGTGGTGTCGCTACACACCAAACGCCTGCTTGCGCAGACGCCCCTGCGGGGATGTAATAACCTAGGTTGGTCACGTCACACCAGGTTAACCCTCGCCGCCAAGAAAAATGGAAGTAAATGGAAGAGAGGAGAAGACAGGACAGATGTAAAGTAGGAGAAAAAGACGAAGATGCGGAGAAAGAGACAGGAAAAGGCGACTGCCGATTTCCCCCGGTCGGGTCAGGCCGGAGGTGCCGTCTACGTGAAGCCGGGGCCAAAGGGGTGTGTTGCCTCTTCCGGGGGGCCTTAAAGGTCCAATCACCCGTCGTCGGCTCAACCCCCAGGATCCCCTTTTCCCCGGACACGGCTAAGCCACGCACGGCGACACGTGGGAGGGGGTCGCAACACCCCCGTTGGCTCAGGACCGTGGTGTCGCCGCCCACCAAACGCCTGCTCACGCAGACGCCCCTGCGGGGGGCCTCTCACCTTATTAACTCTGTTCCACACATTAGCCTCATATGTGTATGAGTTAATACCTGATACGAACTTCTGCCAACTCGTTCTTCTAGCCTGTCGGCGTGTTCTCCTGCCTTGAGACTTTACTTGCTTAAAATTGATGAGGTTCTCTGCGGTGGGGCAACGGCGTAGCAATGCCCACGCCTTGTTTTGATTTTTACGTGCGGCCCGACAGTCTTCGTTCCACCAGGGAACACGGCGCTTGCACGCCACACCGCTCACTTTGGGTATAGATTTAGATGCGCCTTCAATTATGGAAGTTGTGAAATACTCAACAGCAGCATCAATTTCCATCAAAGACATCTCAGCCCATGAAATTCTACTTGTAAGTGTTCGAAACTTCTCCCAGTCTGCTCTATCCACTTTCCACTGGGGAGTCCTTGGTGGGAGTTCACTTGCTTTTGGTGTGCTCAATATTTTCGGGAAGTGGTCACTTCCGTAAGGGTTTTTAATGACCTCCCAGTGAAGATCAGGTAACAGAGATGGGGAGGCTAGGCTGAGGTCGATGGAAGAATAAGTATTGTTTGTGAGACTATAATAGGTGGGCTCCTTCTTATTGAGAAGACAGGCGCCGGAAGAAAAAATAAACTGTTCAATAAGACGTCCTCGGGAGTCGATGCGAACATCTCCCCAAAAGCCACTGTGGGCATTCAAGTCCCCAAGAACAAGGTATGGCTCAGGTGATGATTAGTGGAGTTTATTGGCGCAAGGGCCAGATGTGGCCAAAGAGCGCCAGAGCGTTGATAATGAACTGTGCGTTACGCAGTGTGGATAAAACAGATGTGACGTGGCTGTAAATGGGCCTAAAAACACTCGCTGCAAGTGCGTAAAATACACATAGAGTAAAATTATGGCAATGACAAATGATGTGTGCTATGGAGACATAAAATGCATTAAAAATGATACGAATATCAAATAAAAGCTTGGCGTGGAGCACTAGTGCCTCAGCAGAGCCCTTAAAACAAGGGCATGGAGGCATGGGCTCATTGAAAGCTGCTATCACAGCGGCATCTTCTGGACAGAGGATGCGCTATGAACTTATTGGGCTAAAAACATTCAATACAACATCTTTTAAAAAGCCAAGGACTGATTTTGCGTCAAAAAGCGGTTCTTCGCCGAGAAACATAATAGGATGTAGGGGAAGATGATAGCGGTATGCTAAAGGAAAATGTTTCTTTCTCTCTCTTTCGGCTTCCCGACACTCCAGGAGGACGTGGAGGACGGTTAGCCTCTCGCCACATCTACCACATGTAGGAGGTTCATCGCCAGTCAGCAGAAAGCTATGGGTACCATATGTGTGTCCTATTCTGAGGCGACATAATAGGACATCAGTTCGCCGTGTTCTCGTAGCGGAGGGCCAGTAACCTAACTGCGGCTTAATCATGTGAAGCTTATTGTTTATTTCCGTGTCCCACAAGCGTTGCCAGTGGCTTTGCAGTTTCTTACGTAGGAAGGGTTTTAGATCTGTTGCAGGGACAGTAGCGGTAGGGTTAATAGCGCGCAATGTAATTGATGTGGCCATTTGGTCAGCTAACACATTGCCCTCGATGCTTCGATGGCCAGGTACCCAGCAAATAGTAATATGCTGGTTGGACATATACGCTGTGCACAGAACGGAATACAGCTCAATTAGTACCGGATTTCTGAATCTCAAAAGTGACCTTAATGCATTTACGACGCTTAACGAGTCTGTAAATATAATTGATTTTTGTATGTTTGATTTCCGTATATGCTTCACAGCCGACAATAGTGCATAACCCTCAGCCGTAAAGATACTTGTTTCCGGGTGCAGTACACCGGATTCCGAGAAGGATGGTCCGACGGCTGCATAAGCCACCCCGGCATGCGACTTAGAGGCGTCGGTATAAAACTCTACGCATGAGTAGTTGGACTGGAGTTCTCGGAAATGCATTTTAATATGTGCTTCTGGTGCGTGTTTAGTGATTTCGACAAATGATGTGTCACAATCTATGAGCTGCCAGTGCCACGGCGGTAACAGTTTCACTGAGGGCATAGGACAAAGTTCAAGCAGAGGAACACCCATTTCCTCACTTAGGTTTCTCACACGCAAAGAGAACGGCTTTCTCGCTGCAGGTCGATTATGGAAGAGTGTGGCAGCGGTCATATCGTTTATAGTTGAATAAGACGGATGTTTGATGTTTGCGCGTACGTTTAAAAAATATGTGAAACTACTATATGATCGCTGCAGGTGAAGTGACCACTGATTGGACTCTACGTAGAGGCTCTGGATCGGACTTGTCCTGAAAGCACCGGTTGCGAGTCGGATACCCAGATGGTGGACGGGGTCTAGGATTTTTAATGCACTTGGCGTTGCGGAATGATAAATTATGGCAGCATAATCAAGGCGCGACCAGACAAGACTTTTGTACAACTTCAAGAGGCACTTTCGATCACTACCCCATGTTGTACGTGATAGAAGCTTTAGGACGTTCATTGCTTTCAGACATTTCATTTTTACATATTTAATGTGGGGAATAAACGTCAGCTTAGAATCTAAAGTGATTCCTAGGAATTTATGCTCGCTGCTCACAGAGAGTTGGTCTCCCTTGATCGCAATACTTGGTAGTGGCATTACCCCTCGTCTGTTGGAGAAAAGTACGCAAGTACTTTTCTGGGTGTTTATTTTAAAGCCATTGTCATCCGCCCATTTAGAGAATTTATTCATTCCAAGCTGCACTTGTCGTTCGCAGATAGACATATTGCATGTTTTGAAACTCATCTGCACATCATCAACATACACGGAATAAAACATCGCGCTTGGAATTACTGACTGCAGAGAGTTCATTTTTACAAGAAAGAGTGTGCGACTAAGCACGCCCCCTTGCGGAACACCAGTCTCTTGGGTGAATGATCTGGATAGAGCATTTCCCACTTTTACGCGAAAGGTTCGGTTAGACAGATAACTTTCAATTGTGTTTAACATGTTCCCATGGATGCCCATGGCGGCAAGATCGCGCAGAATCCCGAATCGCCATGTGGTATCGTACGCTTTCTCTAAGTCTAGGAATACCGAAAGTGCAAACTGCCTATGAATAAATGCATCTCTGATGTATGTCTCGATGCGAACAAGGTGGTGTATTGTCGTCCTTCCCTCTCTGAAACCACACTGAAGGGGGTCTAGTATGCTGTTACTTTCTAGAAAGCAGATTAAGCGCCGGTTTAACATTTTCTCGTACAGTTTGCATAGGCAGCTTGTTAACGCTATTGGCCTGTAGCTGGCGGCTAAGGACGGGTCTTTGCCATGTTTAAGTACCGGAATGACTATCGCTTCTTTCCATGACAGTGGAATATACCCCGCTGCCCACATGGTATTGAAGAGAGTTAGGAGTGTTTTTAGTGCTTCGGGGTGAAGGTGCTTGATCATTTCGTACATTATACGATCGCCACCTGGCGCCGAGTTTTTGGCGCACGCAAGAGATGCCTTAAAGGGGTCCTGAAGCACCCCTCGCGCTTGGTTTTGAAAACGGCTGGTGTGTATTGAAGGCTACTCATAAATACACATTCTAAAGAATTTTCCGAAAATATGCGATAGCAGGAAAGATATTGAGACAGGAAAATCTCCCTTTCACACTGCGGCGGAGCCGACTGATTATGTCTGTGGTGGGCGGCGCCAGAGGAGGTGTCCTGCCCACCGCCTTACGTCACCCAGATTCAATGTTGTGTTGTTCTCCTTCCGCCCTACTTGTCGGGGCTGCCCAGTGGTGTAGGCAACTCACATTTCCGGTCGCCTGCTCGGTGCGCGCCCCGACCGCGCGCGATCTTTCTACAGCCTACTGCATTGTTTCTGAGCCCCGACCCGCTGTTTGTTTCCCTTCATCACACGGGCGCGAGCACGGAAACACGCGCGCTTGCGTCCTCCGTGTGCTATATACTTACTTTCGATCTTGCTCGTACGTCAGCACCGGGCAAAACAGTGAGCGATGGATCCTGCGCTGCGAGCTCGGATCGAACGTGTGACTGAAGCGCTTGGCTTCGACCCTTACGGCGACACACCAAGAAAACGCAAAGCTCGAGCATCGGACGTGCCAGAACTCCCAGGACCTTCGTAACGCGGCGGCGATGATATGAATTGGTACGTGAAAGCTTACAACACTGCACATTTCCTTTACCGCGCATCAATATTTGTTCACAGCTCCCATGTATGACTAATTTTTCGCGTGAATTGCAGCATTTGTAATAATTGCCACGAACGTTCAGTTACAATCATGTCCGCTTCTCTAGATCACACTCGGAAAGCCAGCATCTATCGCGATAGAGCCCGATCTTGACTGAAATCTGCCTTGTCCGACGATCCAGATTGGTTTGGGTGATTTCTTCCGCACCATGACCAGCCCAAAGGAGCATTTCAATTTGTCTGTTATGCTGTTAGAATTGCAAATATAAAGCTTTCATTTTTTAAAACTGCGTTCTTCCGTGTGCAATAGTGATTCAAGCTTTTCTCTAATTGGCTGTAAACGTACGCCTGCAACTATGATAACAAGCCTCCGATCGCGACCAAGAGGCATGCCTTCTATGCGGGTCGAGCCAAATCATACTGTGTCATAGACTCTATCTAGAGCGGGCTCGATCGCAACCTGCTTTCATGCATTTCTGCGAAAGTTCATCGTGTGCTAGCTGCAAGAAGACTTGTGTGAGATCGCTATACTTTAATTGTACGGCGCAGCAGCGGTGAACGGCAGTGTTGTGTGACTGTGATAACTTAAAATGAACCAAGCACCGTCGGAGCGTTATTCCAAAGTGATGCGCACAGCTGATCAGAGCAGCCATGTCATTCTAGCTTCCTAACTGTGTCGAGAGACAGGCGCAAGTAGTATAGAAATTGCACCGTCAAAGAATGATGATGATGATGATGTGTGTTGTTTTATGGCGCAAGGGCCAATTGATGGCCAAAGAGCGCCATTTCAGAAGACAAGAGATGTGAACAATGATATGGTGCGTGGCTGTATAGGGGCCTTAAAATTCCTCGCGCTAACGCGGGTAAAAAGATACAGTTATTAAAATCATGACAGTGACGTGGAATATGTGCAGCTAAAGTGGATGGCGAAAGGTCGTGATAATAAAACATGGCGGCGATGTAGTCACCGCAGCCGCGACCTCGGTACAGAGGTGGTGCTACGGATCACCTCGGAATATGGTGTGAAAACTCTCTACATCATTTAAAAACGTGAATAGTGATTGAAGTTTAAAAAGCGGATCCCTACCGATGAGCATCACAGGGTGTAGTGGGAGCTGCTGTCGGTAGGGTAGTAAAAAGTGCTTTTTTCTTAGAGCATCTAACTCATTGCACTGGACGAGGATGTGGAGAACCGTAAGTGGTTCTCCACATTTCTCACATAATGGCGGATCACCACCAGACAAAAGGTGTGAATGTGTTGAGTGAGTGTGTCCTATTTGTAACCTGGTAAGTGTGACTTGTGTGTAGCGTGATCGGGATACTGTTGGCCAGTTTTCAAGTCTCGGTTTGATAACATGCAATTTGTTATCTGTTTGCCTATCCCATAGGCGCTGCCAGCACGCCCTGAGCTCCCGTCGTAGGAAAGGTTTCATGTCGAGTGCAGGGACGGCCATGGATGTATTGGCGGGTGCGTGGTCGTGCGCAGACCCGGCCAGCTGGTCCGCCACCACATTTCCAGCGATCTCGCGGTGCCCTGGCACCCAGCACACCACAACCTGTCGTTTTAAGGCGTAGATCGTGCATAAAAGAGAGTAAAGTGATACAAGGACAGCATTTTTATGTTTTTTCAGAGTTTTCAAAGCTGTAACGACGCTCAGTGAATCTGTGTATACAACCGCGCGTTGCAGTTCTAATTCCTTGATATGCTTGACGGCTACAGATATCGCATGGGCTTCTGCGGTGAAGATGCTTGTTTGCGGGTGCAGAATACCGGATTTTGAAAAAGATGGGCCAACAGCTGCATAGGACACACCAGTATGACACTTTGACGCATCTGTAAAGAATTCTGGGCAAGTGTATTTATGTTGAAGTTCGAGGAAGTGTGTGCGGATGTGTGCAGTAGGTGCGTGTTTAGTAACTTCCCCGAAGGATACGTCGCAGTCAATGACTTGCCACTGCCATGGCGGCGGATATGCTGCGGGAGCCATCAAACGGTGTTCTAGAAGTGGCACGCCTGTTTCCTCAGCGAGGCTCCTCACACGGAGTGAGTAGGGCTGTCTCAGCGAAGGACGATTGTTAAACAAGGCAGCATTGGACAAATCATTAATTGTGGAGTGAGTGGGATGTTCCTCGTCTGCGTTAACCTTGTGATAGTATGTAAAGGACATGTAACATCTCTGCAGATGGAGCGACCATTCATTTGATTTTACGTACATGCTTTCTACGGGGCTAGTTCGAAAGGCACCCGTAGAAAGGCGAATGCCTAGATGGTGGACAGAGTCGAGCATCTTTAAGGCTGATGGTGTCGCAGACTGATAGGTTATGGCACCGTAATCTAGGCGCGTCCGTACGAGGCTTCTATACAAATCCATCAGGCATTTCCTGTCACTACCCCACGTAGTGCGTGATAACACTTTCAGAATATTCATTGTCTTTAAGCACCTGTTCTTTAAATACTTTATATATGGTATGAAGGTTAGTTTTGCGTCCAATATTAGGCCCAGAAACTTATGCTCAGACTTTACGGACAGACGTTGACCATGCAGGTCAATCTCGGGATCGAGATGCACGCCCCTCTTCCGGCAGAACAAGATGCAGGTGCTCTTTTGCGCGTTCAGTTTAAAACCATTCTCATCTGCCCAATGAGAGATCTTGTTCAAACCCAATTGAACCTGACGTTCACACGTTGAGAGGTTACACGACTTAAAACCGACCTGTACATCGTCAACATATGTGCAGTAAAACATATTTCGTGGGATAGCGAGGCGCAAGGAGTTCATTTTGACTATAAAAAGTGTACAACTCAATACACCTCCTTGCGGCACTCCTGTTTCTTGGACAAATGTGCGGGACAACACAGTGCCTACTCGAACACGGAATGTCCGATTGGACAGGTAGCTTTCAATTATTGCGAACATTCTGCCCTGCACACCTAAGTGTGACAGGTCTCGGAGTATGCCAAAGCGCCACGTTGTGTCATAGGCCTTCTCCATATCGAGGAACACAGAAAGAAAAAATTGTTTATGAATGAAAGCATCACGAATTTGTGCCTCGATACGGACAAGGTGGTCAGTAGTGGATTTAGCCTCTCGAAACCCGCACTGGTATGGGTCAAGTAGGCTATTTGTTTCAAGGAAGTGCATCAGTCGCCTGTTTATCATTTTCTCAAAGACCTTGCAAAGGCAACTCGTCAATGCTATGGGCCTGTAACTTGATGCTGAAGATGGGTCCTTACCCTGTTTAAGGATCGGAATAACGATGGCTTCTTTCCAGGCGGAGGGAATCTCACCAGAGAACCAAACGGCATTATACAAGGAGAGGAGGGTTTTTTGGGTTTCAGGGGGCAGACGTTTCAGCATTTCGTATACTATTCGGTCGGAGCCTGGGGCGGTTTTGTTACAGCAGTTTAGCGATGCTTCTAGCTCTGCTAAGATGAAAGGTTCATTGTATGCGTCATTGCTTGCGACTTTGCGTTCTATTTTTTGTTTTTCTATTCTTGCTTTGTAACGTTGGAACGCTGGACTATACTGGGATGAGCTGGAGACCTGTTCGAAGTGGGCACCGAGGGAGTTCGCTTGGTCTTCCAAACTGTTGCCTTGTGTGTTTACTAGAGGAAGAGGATGTGCTTCTCGTCCTACTACCCTACTGACCATTGATTGATTTGTGGGGTTTAACGTCCCAAAACCAGTTCTGATTATGAGAGACGCCGTAGTGGAGGGCTCCGGAAATTTCGACCACCTGGGGTTCTTTAACGTGCACTGACATCGCACAGCACACGGGCCTCAACATTTCGCCTCCATCGAAATGCAGCCGCCGCGGCCGGGATTCGATCCCGCGACCTTCGGATCTGCAGCCGAGTGCCATAACCACTAGACCACCGTGGCGGGGGACAAACCCTACTGACCATGCTCCAGACTCTTGCCTCATGTGTATACGAGTTGATGCCAGATAGAAACTTCTGCCAGCTCTCCCTTCTGGCCTGTCGACGCGTTCTCCTACCTTGAGACTTGATGTTTCTAAAATTGACAAGGTTCTCGGTGGTCGGTGAGTCTCGAAGACGCCTCCATGCTTTGTTTTGTTGTTTGCGCACATTGAGACACTCACTGTTCCACCAGGGAACGCGCCGTTTTCTGGGCAGTCCAGATGTTTGCGGAATGCACTTAGCTGCAGCTTCTATAAGAAAAGCAGTAAAGTACTCTACAGATGCATCTATGCTAGAGCCGCATATGTCAGTCCAACTCAAGCTAGCAATCTTATAAAACTGGTCCCAATCGGCCTTTTCTATCAGCCATTTGGGAACGTGTGCAGGATATTCAGATGATGTTATTGTGCTCAAAATTAAAGGAAAATGGTCACTCCCATAAGGATTATTTATGACTTTCCATGTGAGTATAGATAGGAGCGATGGAGAGACAATGCTGAGGTCTATCGATGAGTAGGTATTATTAGCGAGGCTATAGTATGTTGGCTCTTTCCGATTGAGGAGACATGCACCAGAAGAGAAAAGGAACTGTTCAATAAGGCGGCCTCGCGCATCACAGCGAGAGTCACCCCATAGGCCACTATGTGCATTAAAGTCCCCTAGGACGAGATACGGTTCTGGAAGTTCATCGATTAGTGATTGAAATTCGTGTTTGTTCAGTTGGTGGTGTGGAGGTATGTAAATACTGCAAATTGTTACCAGTTTGTTGAAGATGACAGCTCGGACAGCTACTGCCTCCAGGAATGTCTGAAGGGGTAAATGTTTACAGGCTGTTCCTTGATTAACTATTATGGCAACACCACCGGATGATGCGACCGCGTCATCTC
The DNA here is from genome assembly GCA_013339685.2 of Hyalomma asiaticum. Classification (NCBI taxonomy): domain Eukaryota; kingdom Metazoa; phylum Arthropoda; class Arachnida; order Ixodida; family Ixodidae; genus Hyalomma; species Hyalomma asiaticum. The sequence continues at coordinate 12,963,058 of CM023481.1, read as the reverse complement.
GGTCCTTTCGAAAAATAATGTAAATTGCGCAGAAAGTTTGTGTGTTTCGATTTTAAGTGTGTTTCTTGCACACACAGCACATTTGGTGTATGCTTGTGTAAGAGTTCTTGGATATCGTCGAGGTTTCTCAGCAGTTCTCTGACGTTCCACTGTATGATATGGGTCATTTTAAAGTTGTGTGGTGCTGTGTGTACAAGAATTGTTACCTTAGGTTACAGGGCCTTTTGGGGGCCCCGTAATTCGACGTTTTTCTTTTTGGGCGCGCTCCAAAGAGTTGCGCCTATCCTTCGGCGTCTGAGGCGCCGGAGGAGTGGGACTTGTATCCATCACCTCTTGCGAGGTGGGGGATGGTGCCTGATGAGCAGGCACGTTCACAGCAGTTTCGGACCTAACTGCGGGTGCAGTGGTCCGGGGTCCGGCAGACTCTGAAGTCTGCTGAACCTGTTTGGCAGGAGGCGGAGCAGCACAGGCTACTCCAGCCTTGGGCGCAGATGGCGCGACCGCGGTCACACTGTGTGTGACACTCGCGGGCGCGGAAATATGTGGCGCGGCGCCCTGGCGTGTCACATCTGCAAAGGAAGGAGTGTGCTGGTTGTGGAGGGAGAAGCGCTGGCGCGCCTCTTGAAAAGACAGATTGAATTTTACTTTAAGCTCAAGGATTTGTTTTTCCTTTTTCCAGGATGGGCACGATCGCGAGTAGGCGGGATGGTCTCCTTCGCAATTGGCACAGCGGGCTGCAGCAGTACAATTTTCCGATGAGTGTTCGTTGGAGCTACATTTTGCGCAAGTAGCGCGCACTCTGCAGCTTTGCGACCCATGTCCAAAGCGCTGACATTTGAAACACCTACGTGGATTTGGTATGTAAGGCCTGACACGGAGCTTGCAGTAGCCGGTTTCAATGGAATCGGGTAAGTCACTGGTACCAAAGGTGATAATTATATGTTTCGTTGGTGTTTCTTTGTTGTCTCGGCGTATCACTATTCTTTGGACATTCACTACATTCTGGTCTTGCCAGCCTTCCAATAATTCACTCTCTGATAATTCCAGAAGGTCGTCATCAGAGACGACACCGCGGACTGTGTTCATGGATCTGTGTGGGCCTACGGAAACTGGGACATCCCCAAACGCTACCAGTTTAGATAAGTTCTCGTATTGGAGCTTGTCGCGAACCTCCAACAGGAGGTCGCCGCTTCCCAACTTGGTTACATGATATCCTGGGCCGATTGCTTCGGTGAGTGTTTTCGAGACAAGAAAAGGTGAGATTGCTCGCACTGTTTTGTTGTCTTTCTGACTATGCACGACATGAAACTTGGGGAAGGACTCCTTTGGTTTTGGAAATAGAAACGGTTCTTCGGTGCGCCACCTTTTCGGGCGGCGATCAGGGAGGGGGGGGGAAAAAGTTCGCCATACAGATTGTGTAAAGTTCGGCGGCGATGGTGGCCACCCACCACCGAGCCCAACAAGGGGACGCTACAAGGTTTAATAGTAAACACTTGGAGACGTCAGCCATGCATCGCCGCTATAACCGAATATAACTACCCAAGGTTGGGCAACTACACAGGGTTAACCCTCGCCGCCAGGAAGTTTGGAAGTAAACAGAAGAGAGGAGAAGACAGGAAAGATGTAAAGTAGGAGAAAAAGACGAAGATGTGAGAGGAGAGAGACAGGAAAAGGCGACTGCCGATTTCCCCCGGGTGGGTCAGTCCGGGGGTGCCGTCTACGTGAAGCCGGGGCCAAAGGGGTGTGTTGCCTCTTCCGGGGGGCCTTAAAGGTCCACTCACCCGGCGTCGGCTCAACCCCCAGGATCCCCTTTTCCCCGGACACGGCTGAGCCCCGCACGGCTAGGCGTGGGAGGGGGTCGAAACCCCCCCGTTGGCTCGGGTCCGTGGTGTCGCCACACACCAAACGCCTGCACAAGCAGACGCCCCTGCGGGGGCACCGTCAAAGAATGTCAACAACTAGGTTTCAGTATCAATTTAAAGGTTTCTTTATTTATTTAATGATAGTACACAGCAACATTCTTGGCCCTTGCATCAGGGGCTTCGAAATGCATGAGAGAACAATGAAACACAAGTAGTAGTAGTGAACAAATATTGAACGAATGAAACCAAAAGGAAACCAAAATGTATAAACACATAATTCACTCATGGGAATGTGATGCTAAAGGTTTCAGAAAGCTAGACGACTGGAAAGATGCCTTAGGAAGAAAGTTACAGTCAGAAATGGTCCATGGGAAAACTGTGTTTGAAAGTTGCAGTTCTTGCAAAAATTGGTTTAGACTTGATGGCTTCCAGTGTGCTGTGTCCATCTAATGGAAAGGCAGTACTTGGTTTGTTCAAGAATAGCAGACTAAATAATAGACTTTATAAAAGGCACTGAAGGCACTGTGTGTGGTGAATGTACACACACATCACATCTTCCTGTCCCTATCATCATTCTTTGCCCCCTCTTCTCCACTTTTCATTTTCTGCCTGTGCAGATTTTCTACCTGAGCAGGCCAGAGTGCACTAAGGCCAACCTCTGCGCCTTCCAATAAATAAAATTATAATATTGAGCCGCATTCAGCACGCAGTCTCAGAAACGCATTGTGTTTTGTCCACCTCTAAACTTTTCACTGTATCAGTTTTGAGTATAAGGTTACATATGCCAGCTGTAGTGATTAGCATAATAGGAAAATGTGATGATGAAGAATTAGTGGAAAATGAGTGAGTGCATCCATCATCAGAAATCAATGCAGATTCAAAGTGGTCATTAAATGCTTTCGTAACACTGAGATTATCTAAGCATGATTTATCAAAAAAAATGAAGAAAGACAGCTCTGACTTGGTGGACTGACGGCGTTCCAGAACTTCGATGGCTTGTTTTTATGAATGATAGCAAAGAATTATTGAATTAAGCATTCGGTTGTTCACGCAGGTGCCTGATACGACAAATTGACAAATTACGAAAGTGTATAATCTGACGCATGTATCAAGGATTTTTGGGATGGCACTTTACACACTTGGTTCGAATGTGATAAGTATACAATCATTAACAATTGCATAAAAAATGGTTTAAAAACATGTCAACATTGTAATAGTTGGAACTGATCGAAAACTCAAAGGTGGATACAAACATCTCGGTTATGGAGTTATCAGATAAGCAAGCAGTGTGCTCAATGCTCAAGACATTTAAGGAAACTGCTGGGTAAGAAGTAAAATTCTGCACCTCGTGTTTCATTATATAGTTTTACGGCCTCACATTCCAATTTTCTATTTCCATGCCAAAGTGAAATAACTTGTCTGAAAAGCACTGGCTTATGTGGTGAATTGAATAATGCTATGCATATGACAATGATAGAAATTCCTCACTTTTTGCCATGTTATTTGTTTGCAGGTGGCAAACTGGAGCCTAACATTACGCTGCAGTGTTGTTCACCGTGTTTGTATCATTCACACTGTTGGGTGATGTTAATTTTGTACTATGGCCTGTGATTCACCTTGCAAAGCTCTCATCAAAGGAACGCTGGCTGCTTGTGTCTACCTGAGGAATGACGGATGGAAGCTCTGCAGCGTCTGCGTCTTCCTCTGCGTCTGGCACTGGTGGTGAACCGCGTGCTGGCTGAAACCTCCACGTTGGTGATGGGGCACCCACTGCTTCACACTGGCTTGATGCGTCCAGATGTGCACATATGTCAGTTTCCACATCTCCTTCTTTACATGCGTAGGCACTGAGGATGGCCTTTGAGGCTGCAAAATTTCCCACATAATGTTTTGAAAAACTGCAGAGCATCCATTTTTGCTGTTGAACAAAGAATTGGCCATTAGATTAACAGCACACTTTGACATTGTTGGTTGTGTTTTGCTGTTTACACCACTGTTTTTCACTTATTTTGGTAACTGAAGTGTTTACACAGGTGTACAGGCCTTGTGGTTGGAGTGCACTGGTCTTTGTGTCACTCAAAACAGCTAAAGCTTGTACCTGTACGATTTAAAAACTACCAAATTTCAACTTTGCTGTGCTAAAGGTTGTCTCATCCAAAAGTTGTAGCTTGCTCAAGTGATGTTTTTGTATGGTGTCGCTGCCTCCTTATATGAGGTTTCTGTAGCAACTGTCTTGTTTATGATGGCTGTCTGAGTGCCAACAATGCACACAACAGGAGGACAGCTGCATCTAGAAATCTGAATCTGCAAGGTTACACACTTTGAACTGAGAGCTGCATGGAGCTTTAAGTCATTTTTAGCACAGGATCACACAAAACTTGAGGAGATCTGGTGCTTACTTGACATGACACTTCCATGCCAGCTGCAGATGAATGCACTTTGCTGGACCCAGTGCCATGCTGAGACTGTGAATCAAGTGTTTTAGGTAGAAGGGCATTATAGTTTCTGTACACCTACTCACCCCCTGTGAACCTCCAGCCTGTGTGTCGCAAGATGGGGCTGTTCTGGTGAAGTAGCGATTATGTTCTTCGTGCACTGGATCACTGGGATATGAAAATATGTATCACTATCATATTAGACCACTGATCGTGCAAATTGAATGTCACTTCATGTGGCCATAAATGCCTAAATATGAAATAGTGCTTGTGTGTTTAAGATGCCAATCTGCTACACTCAGGTATTTGCCTCCAACGACTGATTGTTTAATTACTACATGACAAATTATTAGACAAAGTGAACGTGTATGTGTAGACAGGGTTTTCAAATGCTCCCTGTTCCCCGAAATCTTGACACTCTGTATGTACGCTACATGCACACATATAAGCACCCACATGCACACACCTGCAGTTGTGCTTACTGACCAACATACCTGTACTGGACCACCCAGAGCATGTTTAGCATGATATAAAGCAGTAAAACAGACTGTGAACTAGTCTAAGCATGTTGTTTGACATTTTATAGCTCCCCGTGCTGAACTGAATGGCAACACTACGTGTGTTACATCATACAGGTTCTATGGCCTGCCATGTAATCCAGCTGGCTGATTAATGCAATAGTACACTTTTCAAAATAGTGAATCATTAAAAACATTATGCAACATGTAAAGAAAAAGTGAGTTCATTCACTGAAACATAAAGCCTGCAGTAGTGTACATTGCAGTCAGTTTAATTGAAAACATGTAATTGGCCACAATAACGTGGTACAGTTTTACTTCTGTTTTCTTAGTGAAAGCGCTTGACAAAAATAAAGCATTGAATGCCACTTTGCTTTTTGTCACTTTCTTTAAAAATGCATATTTGGTACTTAATTGCTATCTATTCATGCTTGTTGTGCTTGCACGCACCAGCATTGACCTTTTCACAGAGCTGCAACATTTTCTAAGGTTTACTCGGCTCATATTGCTCATTAACAAATCAAATATTGGTACGTTTATACGAATAGTATTGCGCCTTATATAAAAGAAACTGAAGCAGAATTTGGCTTTCTGCCTCACTGAACGATTGGTAAGCTCTGACAACGAATACCTAGAAGAGTCACTTCTACTGAGCTACTGTTACGTACGGTGTTGTGTTGTAAGCATAAATACATACATGCTACACATTTGAATGCTGATTGCACCATCCATGCAACAAAATTTGTATCCCCGACTACGTAAAATATTATATACAGTACTTTCCCCGGCGCTAACTGGCGAGTGTTCCATCGCACTGCTACAAAAGTTAGCAACACATAAAGAACGTTAAGTGTGCATTTTTCACTTGCCTTTATGCCAGGAAGAAACAACGTAGGCAGGGCGTTTGGCTCCAGATGAAAACTTGTCCAACGGATTCCTTAACCCTGCGCCAGTTCGGGATCGTGAAGGGAGGCAATACGGCGAAGTGTCTGCCGCAAAAGTGTAGGTTGCTTCGCTTCTCCGTGGGTGGAAGGCCAATACGCTCGCTGCAGCCATGCACACCGCAAGGCGTCATCGCGAGCCAGCGTATATCAGGACTTAATGCCTTTCCTGTCGCTGACTTCGCAGCCGACGGCAGCGCAGGGCACCGTTTCCTTTCTCGTTACTCCCTGGGTTAGGTGTGCGCGCAGTGCGCGCTCGCTTGATGACGCCGACTGCGGTGCAGAGTTTCACATTCGCCAGATTGAGCCCATCCGCAAAAATCGACAGCCAGCTCCGGCATAGTTGTTTAAGCGCGGCCGAAACTGAAGAGTGGATCGCACAGAAGCAGCCGAAAAACTACTGCAGTGGATGCGCGCCAAGTCCGAGAGGATATATCCCGTCGGTGAAAGTCCACAGCACAGGTGCATCTTATCACGCAAGCTGAATCTCCCGGCGGCAACCAAAGGTTAATTGGTTAGGACAGATAACACGTTTCCTTAAACGTTGAACGTCGCTTCCGCTGCATCTGATCGTGGGAAACTGGCTTTGTGTGCTGCCTTGGAGTGAAAGTTCGCGATAGTGCCGCGGCGTTACAAAGGGCGCGGCGTCGAAAAGGAACCGCAACTTCGACAACCTAGGTGCATGAGCGCGTGCTTGTGGTACATACGCGAACGTTATTTTTCTTTATTATTGACGAAACTTACGTGAAACGCAGCACCAACTCCGCAGTGCCAAAAAGACGCGCGAGCGCGCCGAGTAGTGCAGACGACAGTTTTCTTCTACCGGAAATGCGTCTTTCGCATCAAAACTTTAAACGAAGTTGATATATTTGTTGTTTACTTCATCTTGTTTATTTACTTGCAAAAGATATACACAGTGACAGCATAACCAAGTTCATTTGATTCAAACATGATTCAAACATCGCTCTTAATTTATGCCGGCTACCAGCCAATAGCAGCAATCTGCTCTATTTCGTCTTAGAGCATATTAAAAAAAGAGTGAGAACAGGCCTTTTTTTGAAGCGAGAGCTCCTAGGTAAGGGACAACTTTGTGCTTGCCCTGTTAACTCTACGCTTCGCGCACGACTGTAGAATTTGGGTGAGCTGTTTATTGCAGCCTACACTGTCGATAGAACGTGTTTTTTCGCGAAGTCCGAGAGGTGCTTCAGGACCCCTTTAAAATAAAGTTAGTGCATAGGTAGTAAATGCATGCATGCACTAACTTCTCTGGCGCATTACTACAACCTTCTTAGTACAGTTTTTACTAACCAGGAGATTTCGGAAGCTAGTGTTTGCTGCATTTACTACCCAGAGGCGTTTCTTAGTGTTTTTAACTAACTAGCAAGCCACTTCTATATTGTCAGATGCTTCGTAACTGCTGCATTTGAATAACTACCACCGTAGCTAGTACTTAAAATTATCATTTGTGCATTACGTTTGCATGACAGTTTTTTGAGACGTCACGACAAGCATGTCCGCAATGAGTAAGCCATGAGAATCTGCATTCAATGTCTGCTTCACTTGTCTAAATTCAGGACTGCTCATCAGTACAGCGTGCGCTACTCTAAACTAGGGCCATATATACCTTTAGGTTGCTCTTAGACCACGACTTATGTGTCGCGTAGAAGCTTCGGTATTGTGTGCATGTGTGCCTGTTGTATATCGTTTGTTGAGATCTTTTTGTGCGTTCTTACTCGAGTATATCGTAGTGTTGTGCATTTAGCATAGTATTTGGATCAACTAATTAGCGAGTGTTAATTAGTGTAATGAGGCCCGGCCACGTGATGTTCTTTTTTTTTTGTAAAAGAAGTGGCATGACATAGCAGTTTCAAACGACATGTGCAAACCAAATTACCGAAACAGGGCAGTGAACATTGCTACGAAGACGTATTAACATGTAGTTGGTGCTTTCAACTAACTTTTTTTACTAAGGCGGTGAGCTTTAGGTAGTAGTTTTCACTAACCTAACTCTAGCAGTGCAGTCAGTGCAGGTAGTGAATTTCACTACACTTTTACTAACTGCAAATGCTAGAAAGGTAGTGGTTTTTGGGACTAGTATGTGCTTAATAATTTCTTAGTGAATATGCCTACCTCTTAAGAGTGTGAGCCCGGCTGTGCCTGGTCATCGCGGCCGTGTTGCAGGGCCTCATGTAGATCGAGTGTAATCCGGGTCGGCCTTGATCGCGAAGACCCCGTGTAACTAGGTATTATGCGAGGTCTGAATCGTTTCCAAGAGTCGTTACATACAGCTTGCCTGGTAGCATATGCGGCAGGCACAGCTATCGCTTGTGCGGGAACGCGGTACGGTACTGTGCACATCTTCGGTGCTTTGTGGTGCTGCGTGCCGAAGGACACTTGCGAAAATGATCACGCTGCGCGGTAGGTCTTTCATTCATTTTCACGCTAGGTGACCTACTGAAATCCAAGCAGCCCACCAATAAAATTTTACTGACGGTGAGCAAACCGCTTGACTTTACCTTAAGCATTTACCCTACGAAAGACGAGCTAAAGCGCAAAAGGACAGAAAGCTGAGCGAGCTGGTAAGGGTACACAGTGAAAAGAACAGGCGTGCAAAACACGGACAGAAGGGGAGAGAAGTGGACAATGTTCTAAAGTGGAAACCATAGGAACACAGGGGCAGATGGCGAAATGAGCTCGTCCAGTCCTTGCTTGTTCTTTGGTGCAAGGTTGACGAGGATTTGAACTCCAGTGCAGCTCCACACTCCTTGATGGTATGCGCGTATTCTGGTTGTGCTTATCTATTTCAATTTTGTTCAATTGTTATTTCCATAAGATGGGAGAAAGGCCCGAACGAAAAGTGCATCGGTTATCGCACATCTCACGAAGTTGGGGGAGTGTTGATCGAGAGATCGCACTTTTTTGGTTTTGTTACTCCCCATCGATTTTTTAGTGATGCGTGTGCGGGTTTTGAGTTGTGCAAAAAACAAAATAAAACGTGGTGGATCTGCGAGGCGAGCTTCTTCGAGTAGTTTCGAACTGGCCTCGGCATGTCTTGACGAGGTCGCTTGAGGGTAGGGAAAGCGAACCGCGTCGGGGTCTGGAAAATTTTCTTTAATAATGAACTTCACTTTTGTGACCTTTCTTTCTCATGCCGAAAAGTAATGTGAACATAATGACTGGGAAAGCTTATCCTCTTCGAGTAAGAGCAATCTTCAATTGGCAGCGGACCACATCGGTGCGCAGTGGAGATCCCACTATTTCCGTGTAAAAAATATTACATGCAAAGCATTCCTTGGCGAAGCTAAACCACTTTGACCTTGTACGTCCGTCCGTCCGTCCGCCCACCCACCCACTTTTGCATCTATACATCCATCCAGCCAACAGTCTCGTGATGCAGTCATGGTCGCTTCGTTAACTGTTTCATCGAAATTGGTTGGTTATATAGTTACAATGAGTTAGACTTGAATTGAGTCACAAAAAGCAAAGCGACTTATACCATCCTGCGCCATCCACGGGGTGGTAAAGTTCAACCTAAAACGCTTATGGTGTCGCTGAGCACGGTGCAACGTCGTCCAGTCCTGCACGCCATTCGGCGCTCCTTCAGTGCTAACGTTCTCCCCCTTTACGCAACTTAGGCGGAAGAGGTTGCCGTCGCATTGGCGGCCTCAGACCCCAAATCAAAGTGAGTAATTACAGATTCTCGAAGGGCCTGCGCGAGCTATTTCGCAGGGGATATATCTCTCCACTGGTCAACAGAATCTTGAGACTCGGCGTCCGGGACAGCGATCCTACGCCAAAACGATATAATAGCACTCCAGGCCATCATGGTCTCCGCGGTAACGAAGCTGCAGATGCATTTGCCCGCGCGCTTACTTCCCGGGAGGAGCCTACCCGTTGTTCTAGTAGGCCTGAACGTCCACCGTCAACACGGTTCCGAGATATCAGAGTATGACACACAGCAGCGTCGTGCATATTCATATGAGGAGCGCGCCCTGCGGCGCCTGCAGTCAACACGCTCTTTGAATAAAAAAAAACTGTTTTAACACGATGTCCCACATTGTGCAAATTCTTAGACTGGCTGTCTTGCGCATAGTTACATTATTTGCGATTTCGATCATTTGTCATTCCTTTGATATTGTGTTGTGTTATGAATTGTATATCTGCTCTGCTGTCATTTTTTATTGTGCACTTTCCCTCTTTTCATAATTGCACTGTCCTCTGGAGACTCATTATTGTATTAATCGCTTATTTATTGTTCTTATCCGCTTATGTATCATATGCGTGCTCCAGCACAAAGGCCTTTTCCTGGGCGCGCGTTCAATATAAGTAAAGGAACAAATTATTAATAAATTATTGTTCTTGTTGTTGACACTAATTTCTGCAGACCATGTCGGGAGAACGGCTAAGCGTACGTGGGGTATATGGGAAAGCGATTGAAAGAGATAGAAAGGAGAGAAAAGCCGTAGCGGAGGGCTCCGAAAATTTTAACCGCCTGGGGTTCCTTAACATGACAACACACGGGCCTCTGGCATTTTTGCCTCGATCGAAAATGCGAGCGCCGCGGTCGGGATCGAACCCGCGTTTCTTTGGGCGGCAGCTGAGCACCATATAACCACTGCGGCGTACCGCACCTGCGAGCCGCTGCATGCTGCAATAGGGACACCACGTCGTTCTCGTCTTTACAAGGCTGCCGCTGCCGCGCCCACTATCGGCAGACGCCATGGCGCGGAAGGACACGTTTAACATGTGTGATTCGCCCTCCTGATTAATTAACTGAAGAGGCCTTTAGCAATGCTGCACGGAACTGTTGAAACAGAATATATATAGCCTACGTGGAGCGGCTGAGCTGTCCCATTGCTTCGTCTTATGCACGTGTATACCGATCTGTCCATCGATTGGCCAAAAGTAATTTGTTGGCGTCGCCGCCTCTCGCGACATAAGAAAGATGCGGTTGATCCTGCCCTCTGTCATATAGGAGTCGGTATAACACCAAAGTAAAACCTGCCTTCGCACATAAGTGGCAATCTGGCGAATCGAGGGGAAGGAGATCCGTTGGATACTCTGGACATGGACTAGTCCCCATCAGTGCAGTGACGTGAGCGCACCAACGAACTGTCACTTAATTTGCTCCCACGCGCTTAAGAATTCCTTTGCCAGTTATTCCCTGTCGATGTTTTTAGCCATACTTTACGGGTCGCACGGAAACTCATGGCACCGAATCTGATGGTCCACTTCCATTCCTTGCGTTTGTGCCACAGAGCGGCACGCTATAGTTGCGTGGCATATAATATGCCACGCTCAACCAAAATCATAAGCAGTCACTGACACAACACGAAAGGTACCTCAGGGCGTGCGAGCGCGAGGTGCAGAATTTCACGGACGCACACAGAAAACTCGTTCCGTACTGATTCGCGGAGCGGCCGGTGCGGCGAGAGCCGGAAAGAGTTGTCGCGTAGCAGTGGCGCCCCCTCCGAAAAAAAATCCACGCATATCCACGGAGTGAATGATGATGAGTGGGCGAAGCTCCGGAGGTTCATCGGTAAATTAAAACCGTGAATCTTCCGTGAATCTTGCCCAGTACATCATCAAAGACGTGACAAACACTGTGTCGCCATCTAGCGCTCTCCTATCACACTAGAGCACGCAGCGAGCGCCTCCGCGCCATCTATTGATCAATCGATCCACGTACTAGCTAAGCAGCACTGCAGCGCTCGGACAGACGGACGGACAGACAGACAGACAGACGGACGGACGGACTCCCATACTACGCGTTCCCATACATCTGAATGAAGCGAGCACCGCAGCGCCATCACGCCATCTAGTGAGCACTTCACGAACTAGTGGTGGCTACTACAAACGGAGGATGGACAGACCCAGCGCATAAGGAGCTTCACCCCTAAAAGCAGCGAAAACTCAACTTTCACTTCACAGCCCTGCTTTTGTTCGCTAGGCAACGTAGCAGGCCGCACCTCATGCGTTGCTAATCGAGCGGCCGTGATACGACAATTTACGACTTCGCTCCATCGGTCCTAGGTGGCGGTACCACCGCTGAGAGCATGTCACGGTACTGTTGAAACTATGCAGCACATAGTGATGCAGTGCAGGGCAGTCGAACCTGTAGAGGAGACACAGCCCTGCATGTCCCACAGATGGTGGGGAGATAAACAGGGGAATGATAGGGTGCACTAAGCGGCGCTTGGAAAGGTGGAGAGCTGTATCGCTGCAGAAGTGTGCGAGTTAGCAGACCGCCCCGTCCCTCCAAGGTGTTCTTGGTGCCTTGACTCTTGTTCCCCTTTTTCTCTAATTTGTATTTCCCCTCGTGACTCTTGTTCCTTTTCTTTTCTTGTTCCTTTTTCTTTTTTTTCTTGACCTATTTCTAAATTTTATCTATTTTTTATTTTGTTTTTTATTTTTGCCAAGCTGCTATACGCAGGCACATGTTACAAAGGGAATGGCACCACATCATCATCATCAGCTGAGAACCAAGGCTGCAAGTACACTCTAGCTGCAGTGAAAGGGACGCTACGTTAATTTAAGAGCAAGCTTGCTGAATACCTTCACTTTAACCAGACATGGATTAGATGCAAATTGTAAAGTGGTTTGTAAAGATATGAGGCCCATTTTTTTTCTCCGTGTTCCTAGTCTGTCGATGGTGGTGTGGTAGCGCTTCCGGCTTCTCTTGTCGCACTCTAGCTGGCTGGTTGCAGGCAGCGTTACTAGATTACCTTCAGTGCCAGTGCGCGGTAGACAGGCTCCGCATCGCACTCAAGAGAAAGAGAGCGCGGCAAGGAGACTATCTTCCGCGACGTCACGTTGGCAGAGCGGCATCGTTGGCTGGACGAGGGGGTCCTTTGACGGGGAAGACACTGCTTTTTTCTTGACCTGTACCTGAGTGTAGAAAAAAAAAACTTACCAGAGAAATTCCATGTCGAAATGCCTTTGTGAAATTAATCTCCGAACTTTTTCCTTGCGATTTTTTTAAAGCAAGTACTTTATCGATTGTAATAAAGTGAAAGCCATTTGAGAGTACATTTATTGTTCTTAACATTGATATGTTGCACGTCCATGTTAAACCAGCAGCACTTGCAAGAAAAATTCCTAACCAGACTTACAAAAAAGAAAAACGGCCGATTTCCTGTGGTAGCGAAAAGCGAAAGAGTCAAACGCTGAAACAGTTTAGACTGTGAAATATTGTTCTCCGTCAAGTCTGTTATTAATTTTGCCACATATTGGTTCATTATTAGAAGAGAAAATAAAGGTGAAATCTTCATTTTTGAATTCCGCTCCAAAACGTTGGCACGCTAATGTCTTTGTGACATCAGGGATTTCAGTTTATCTTTAGTGGCACGAGCAGTGACTGACACTGTTTTCTTGTGCGGCACCTGCCGCTTGTGTTATGGAATGAAAGCATGCAAATAAAATGAAGATCCTGCAGATCCCACGCAATGTTGGAATTGGTGTCATGCGAAGCAGTCAGCAAGCAGGTTGCCTATGGTGAATTGTTTGTCATTCAGCCGAGTGTTACGAGTAAGATTAATGTCCTTGTGCAAAGTGCATGGGTCGGTGTACCGTATTTAACTGAGTGCACAAGATTTGCACTAGCCTATAGTTAGGCAATTTTCCTGTTTTCAGCCTCATTAACTACTATGTCTAAGCCCCCAAGTTTTTAATTATTGCTTGAATGCCCATAGTATGTTAACAAAAATGTAGAGAACCCTTAGAAACCAACAATTTCATTGTTTGCTGTGCGATGTCTCATGTGGACCTTTTTCCTGCTTTGATGATGTGATGATGTGTGTTGTTTTATGGCGCAAGGGCCAATTGATGGCCAAACAGCGCCATTTCAGAAGACAAGAGATGTGAACAATGATATGGTGCGTGGCTGTAAAGGGGCCTTAAAATTCCTCGTGCTAACGCGGGTAAAAAGATACAGTTATTAAAATCATGACAGTGACGTGGAATATGTGCAGCTAAAGTGGATGGCGAAAGGTCGTGATAATAAAACATGGCGGCGATGTAGTCACCGCAGCCGCGACCTCGGTACAGAGGTGGTGCTACGGATCACCTCGGAATATGGTGTGAAAACCCTGTACATCATTTAAAAACGTGAACAGTGATTGAAGTTTAAAAAGCGGATCCCTACCGATGAGCATCACAGGGTGTAGTGGGAGCTGCTGTCGGTAGGGTAGTAAAAAGTGCTTTTTTCTTAGAGCATCTAACTCATTGCACTGGACCAGGATGTGGAGAACCGTAAGTGGTTCTCCACATTTCTCACATAATGGCGGATCACCACCAGACAAAAGGTGTGAATGTGTTGAGTGAGTGTGTCCTATTTGTAACCTGGTAAGTGTGACTTGTGTGTAGCGTGATCGGGATTCTGCTGGCCAGTTTTCAAGTCTCGGTTTGATAACATGCAATTTGTTATCTGTTTGCCTATCCCATAGGCGCTGCCAGCACGCCCTGAGCTCCCGTCGTAGGAAAGGTTTCATGTCGAGTGCAGGGACGGCCATGGATGTATTGGCGGGTGCGTGGTCGTGCGCAGACCCGGCCAGCTGGTCCGCCACCACATTTCCAGCGATCTCGCGGTGCCCTGGCACCCAGCACACCACAACCTGTCGTTTTAAGGCGTAGATCGTGCATAAAAGAGAGTAAAGTGATACAAGGACAGCATTTTTATGTTTTTTCAGAGTTTTCAAAGCTGTAACGACGCTCAGTGAATCTGTGTATACAACCGCGCGTTGCAGTTCTAATTCCTTGATATGCTTGACGGCTACAGATATCGCATGGGCTTCTGCGGTGAAGATGCTTGTTTGCGGGTGCAGAATACCGGATTTTGAAAAAGATGGGCCAACAGCTGCATAGGACACACCAGTATGACACTTTGACGCATCTGTAAAGAATTCTGGGCAAGTGTATTTATGTTGAAGTTCGAGGAAGTGTGTGCGGATGTGTGCAGTAGGTGCGTGTTTAGTAACTTCCACGAAGGATACGTCGCAGTCAATAACCTGCCACTGCCATGGCGGCGGATATGCTGCGGGAGCCATCAAACGGTGTTCTAGAAGTGGCACGCCTGTTTCCTCAGCGAGGCTCCTCACACGGAGTGAGTAGGGCTGTCTCAGCGAAGGACGACTGTTAAACAAGGCAGCATTGGACAAATCATTAATTGTGGAGTGAGTGGGATGTTCCTCGTCTGCGTTAACCTTGTGATAGTATGTAAAGGACATGTAACATCTCTGCAGATGGAGCGACCATTCATTTGATTCTACGTACATGCTTTCTACGGGGCTAGTTCGAAAGGCACCCGTAGAAAGGCGAATGCCTAGATGGTGGACAGAGTCGAGCATCTTTAAGGCTGATTGTGTCGCAGACTGATAGGTTATGGCACCGTAATCTAGGCGCGTGCGTACGAGGCTTCTATACAAATCCATCAGGCATTTCCTGTCACTACCCCACGTAGTGCGTGACAACACTTTCAGAATATTCATTGTCTTTAAGCACCTGTTCTTTAAATACTTTATATATGGTAGGAAGGTTAGTTTTGCGTCCAATATTAGGCCCAGAAACTTATGCTCAGACTTTACAGACAGACGTTGACCATGCAGGTCAATCTCGGGATCGAGATGCACGCCCCTCTTCCGGCAGAACAAGATGCAGGTGCTCTTTTGCGCGTTCAGTTTAAAACCATTCTCATCTGCCCAATGAGAGATCTTGTTCAAACCCAATTGAACCTGACGTTCACACGTTGAAAGGTTACACGACTTAAAACCGACCTGTACATCGTCAACATATGTGCAGTAAAACATATTTCGTGGGATAGCGAGGCGCAAGGAGTTCATTTTGACTATAAAAAGTGTACAACTCAATACACCTCCTTGCGGCACTCCTGTTTCTTGGACAAATGTGCGGGACAACACAGTGCCTACTCGAACACGGAATGTCCGATTGGACAGGTAGCTTTCAATTATTGCGAACATTCTGCCCTGCACACCTAAGTGTGACAGGTCTCGGAGTATGCCAAAGCGCCACGTTGTGTCATAGGCCTTCTCCATATCGAGGAACACAGAAAGAAAAAATTGTTTATGAATGAAAGCATCACGAATTTGTGCCTCGATACGGACAAGGTGGTCAGTAGTGGATTTAGCCTCTCGAAACCCGCACTGGTATGGGTCAAGTAGGCTATTTGTTTCAAGGAAGTGCATCAGTCGCCTGTTTATCATTTTCTCAAAGACCTTGCAAAGGCAACTCGTCAATGCTATGGGCCTGTAACTTGATGCTGAAGATGGGTCCTTACCCTGTTTAAGGATCGGAATAACGATGGCTTCTTTCCAGGCGGAGGGAATCTCACCAGAGAACCAAACGGCATTATACAAGGAGAGGAGGGTTTTTTGGGTTTCAGGGGGCAGACGTTTCAGCATTTCGTATACTATTCGGTCGGAGCCTGGGGCGGTTTTGTTACAGCAGTTTAGCGATGCTTGTAGCTCTGCTAAGATGAAAGGTTGATTGTATGCGTCATTCCTTGCGACTTTGCGTTCTATTTTTTGTTTTTCTATTCTTGCTTTGTAACGTTGGAACGCTGGGCTGTACTGGGATGAGCTGGAGACCTGTTCGAAGTGGGCACCGAGGGAGTTCGCTTGGTCTTCCAAACCGTTGCCTTGTGTGTTTACTAGAGGAAGAGGATGTGCTTCTCGTCCTACTACCCTACTGACCATGCTCCAGACTCTTGCCTCATGTGTATACGAGTTGATGCCAGATAGAAACTTCTGCCAGCTCTCCCTTCTGGCCTGTCGACGCGTTCTCCTACCTTGAGACTTGATGTTTCTAAAATTGACAAGGTTCTCGGTGGTCGGTGAGTCTCGAAGACGCCTCCATGCTTTGTTTTGTTGTTTGCGCGCATTGAGACACTCACTGTTCCACCAGGGAATGCGCATTTTTCTGGGCAGTCCAGATGTTTGCGGAATGCACTTAGCTGCAGCTTCAATAAGAAAAGCAGTAAAGTACTCTACAGATGCATCTATGCTAGAGCCGCATATGTCAGTCCAACTCAAGCTAGCAATCTTATAAAACTGGTCCCAATCGGCCTTTTCTATCAGCCATTTGG
The DNA here is from genome assembly GCA_013339685.2 of Hyalomma asiaticum. NCBI lineage: Eukaryota > Metazoa > Arthropoda > Arachnida > Ixodida > Ixodidae > Hyalomma > Hyalomma asiaticum. The sequence continues at coordinate 12,946,204 of CM023481.1, read as the reverse complement.
GAACGTGTGCAGGATATTCAGATGATGTTATTGTGCTCAAAATTAAAGGAAAATGGTCACTCCCATAAGGATTATTTATGACTTTCCATGTGAGTATAGGTAAGAGCGATGGAGAGACAATGCTGAGGTCTATCGATGAGTAGGTAATATTAGCCAGGCTATAGTATGCTGGCTCTTTCCGATTGAGGAGACACGCACCAGAAGAGAAAAGGAACTGTTCAATAAGGCGGCCTCGCGCATCACAGCGAGAGTCACCCCATAGGCCACTATGTGCATTAAAGTCCCCTAGGACGAGATACGGTTCTGGAAGTTCATCGATTAGTGATTGAAATTCGTGTTTGTTCAGTTGATGGTGTGGAGGTATGTAAATACTGCAAATTGTTACCAGTTTGTTGAAGATGACAGCTCGGACAGCTACTGCCTCCAGGAATGTTTGAAGGGGTAAATGTTTACAGGCTGTTCCTTGACTAACTATTATGGCAACACCACCGGATGATGCGACCGCATCATCTCGGTCCTTTCGAAAAATAATGTAATTGCGTAGAAAGTTTGTGTGTTTCGATTTTAAGTGTGTTTCTTGCACACACAGCACTTTTGGTGTATGCTTGTGTAAGAGTTCTTGGATATCGTCGAGGTTTCTCAGCAGTCCTCTGACGTTCCACTGTATTATATGGGTCATTTTAAAGTTGTGTGGTGCTGTGTGTACAAAAATTGTTACCTTAGGTTACAGGGCCTTTTGGGGGCCCCGTAATTCGACGTTTTTCTTTTTGGGCGCGCTCCAAAGAGTTGCGCCTATCCTTCGGCGTCTGAGGCGCCGGAGGAGTGGGACTTGTATCCATCACCTCTTGCGAGGTGGGGGATGGTGCCTGATGAGCAGGCACGTTCACAGCAGTTTCGGACCTAACTGCGGGTGCAGTGGTCCAGGGTCCGGCAGACTCTGAAGTCTGCTGAACCTGTTTGGCAGGAGGCGGAGCAGCACAGGCTACTCCAGCCTTGGGCGCAGATGGCGCGACCGCGGTCACACTGCGTGTGACACTCGCGGGCGCGGAAATATGTGGCGCGGCGCCCTGGCGCGTCACATCTGCAAAGGAAGGAGAGTGCTGGTTGTGGAGGGAGAAGCGCTGGCACGCCTCTTGAAAAGACAGATTGAATTTTACTTTAAGCTAAAGGATTTGTTTTTCCTTTTTCCAGGATGGGCACGATCGCGAGTAGGCGGGATGGTCTCCTTCGCAATTGGCACAGCGGGCTGCAGCAGTACAATTTTCCGATGAGTGTTCGTTGGAGCTACATTTTGCGCAAGTAGCGCGCCCTCTGCAGCTTTGCGACCCATGTTGAAAGCGCTGACATTTGAAACACCTACGTGGATTTGGTATGTAAGGCCTGACACGGAGCTTGCAGTAGCCGGTTTCAATGGAATCGGGTAAGTCACTGGTACCAAAGGTGATAATTATATGTTTCGTTGGTGTTTCTTTGTTGTCTCGGCGTATCACTATTCTTTGGACCTTCACTACATTCTGGTCTTGCCAGCCTTCCAATAATTCACTCTCTGATAATTCCAGAAGGTCGTCATCAGAGACGACACCGCGGACTGTGTTCATGGATCTGTGTGGGCCTACGGAAACTGGGACATCCCCAAACGCTACCAGTTTAGATAAGTTCTCGTATTGGAGCTTGTCGCGAACCTCCAAAAGGAGGTCGCCGCTTCCCAACTTGGTTGCATGATATCCTGGGCCGATTGCTTCGGTGAGTGTTTTCGAGACAAGAAAAGGTGAGATTGCTCGGACTGTTTTGTTGTCTTTCTGACTATGCACGACATGAAACTTGGGGAAGGACTCCTTTGGTTTTGAAAATAGGAACGGTTCTTCGGTGCGCCACCTTTTCGGGCGGCGATCAGGGAGGGGGGGGGGGGAAAGTTCGCCATACAGATTGTGTAAAGTTCGGCGGCGATGGTGGCCACCCACCACCGAGCCCAACAAGGGGACGCTACAAGGTTTAATAGTAAACACTTGGAGACGTCAGCCATGCATCGCCGCTATAACCGAATATAACTGCCCAAGGTTGGGCAACTACACAGGGTTAACCCTCGCCGCCAGGAAGTTTGGAAGTAAACAGAAGAGAGGAGAAGACAGGAAAGATGTAAAGTAGGAGAAAAAGGCGAAGATGTGAGAGGAGAGAGACAGGAAAAGGCGACTGCCGATTTCCCCCGGGTGGGTCAGTCCGGGGGTGCCGTCTACGTGAAGCCGGGGCCAAAGGGGTGTGTTGCCTCTTCCGGGGGGCCTTAAAGGTCCACTCACCCGGCGTCGGCTCAACCCCCAGGATCCCCTTTTCCCCGGACACGGCTGAGCCACGCACGGCTAGGCGTGGGAGGGGGTCGAAACCCCCCCGTTGGCTCGCTTTTTCCTGCTTTGCTAGGAAAGACTGTGAAATACGAAAAAGAAAACCTACATAACAGCGCTTGTGTGCACTACTATCACGCTGCTCTCGAGCGTGCAACTGGTGAACAAGGCCACCCACAACGTGACTACTTGGGCACTTTATCTCCCCAGTAGTGCTCGGCGGGTACCAGTTGCATTTGCGTCGCCATTCATCAAAAAGCATGAATCCATTTTTGGTTCGGAATCCTCTGGACCTGTCACCGTTAAGACACCTAAATACATGGCTTGGTATGTGGCAAGGTTCACATGTGAAGGGTTCATTGTTTATTCGATTTGCATCTATATATTTGATTCGACGCATTCTCTTCATTGTTTCTGAGCATGAGCTCACTCAGTTTCTTGGGGTGATTGAGGATAGAATGTCCCATATGCATGTCTGTCTGTGAACAGTGCTTCTCTCTTGCGCAGCTGTTCGTGGTTAGTCGGAGAGCCCACGAACAAACCGCGCAGGCCAGGACAGGAGACGTTAGACAATCTGCAATCCAGAAACTAGCCATGCAGAGAAAACCAGTTCAGAATCTGCCTTCTCCGGGACTCGACTTGACGCACGGGTTCATGAAGAAGATCCAGCAGGCGCAGATGGAGAATCGACGACTGGTATGCAGAGCCGACAGTGCTTGTTTTGTTTGGTGCATTTCACATTTCATCATAAGTGCAAATAAGTCGAACCTTGATATAACGAATCACCGGTTATAACGAATTAAGTAAAAATAGTATTGGTGCATCGGTATTGTGAGCATGCATTTATAGAAAACTGTCGGATATAACGAAGTTATTTTCGTGTCATAATGAACTCGATTATAACGAGCATTGACTGTAGAACAAACAGTGTATAGTTTGTCAGCAACCAAAGCACCAGTCAACCAGTGGACTCTTTTGAATACTGCAAGGTTGCCTTTTGTGCCATGCAGTATGCCCAGCTGATGGCTTCGTAGTCACTTTTGCGAACAATGTGTGCTAGCACAGACGGCCTGTGCTTTAATGTGGAAAATGTAAACTCAGCCCTCATGATACAAAAGCCTGCACAAAATAAACCCCAAGCATGTACAGCACTGCATACATTTAAATGCACAGGAACTGCCATTAGTTCGGCAAAGGCGCTGTGCAGCAAAGCATGCTTGGGAATTTTAAAAAGGATCTATGAACAGTGCTGCTTGAAATAAGCTCAAGGTGAGGGAACTTATTGATGGGCACCTTTTAACATGGCACCTGTTTTGGTGGTGGCTCGAGCCACTTGTTTCCTGTTTGAGCATCACAGGCGCACTGTCTTGCAGAACTGTGATGTTATTTGCAGGAAATTTCAACATGGTGCACCATTCGCTGTTTTGGATGTTCTGTTGCTGTCGGCGCTGCACTATATGTTTTCTCTTCCTCAAACCATAGTGAAGACAGGCTTCCTGCAGCCAGTAGAAAGGCAACTGAATGTCAAAACTTGAGTGCTTCACCTGAATGAATGGATGAACAGATTGCTAAACATGATAAAAGAACAGTGAATGTTGCGAGGGCCAATGTTCCGACGAGTGGATGATGTCTTTATAAGGACGGCAACCATTGCTGTCGCCATTTGCCATCCTTATGAAGACAAGTTCTTGTTCCTTATGAAGACAAGCAACAGTCCTTGTTCTTCATTATTTTTCATATGTTCGTTGATTAAAACCTCCATCCTCCCATGAGCTTCATTTCTAGTTTGGATTTCACCAGAATGAACTATTCTTTTTATACTATTTGATGTGGTACACACCACCAATTTTTAGTCTGTTTCTCTACAGGACTGCATGCATTTTTTTTAATATTATTTTTTCTTTTCTGTCTCTGTTAGTCTCACGGCCTCCTAGTTGCCTGATACGACATGCCACTGCAGGTTTTTGTAGGAGTGCTTTATTTTATTTGATTTATTAAATTTTTTATAAGCTGTATATCAGCTATTCAGTAACTGACCTTTGCCAGCTTCTTTTACCTGAAAGATTGCAGCAAAAGTTACTAGCTAGTGGTGGTCAGAACTGAAAAGGCACTGAACCCGTGAAATCTGTTAGTCTTTCCGAGACATGCAACAACTTGTATCTTATCTCATGGCATGGGAGTAGAATGGCTTTGCAGAGTGTCAACCAGTTCGAGCGGAGGGAATAGGATGTTCTGAGCCATAGATGATTCTTGTTTTTCTTGTTTTGTTTTTTGTCTTGATAGGGATGGACAGATGAAATAAAACGGTTCCTGCTCGAAGTAGAAAGAAAATCAGTTTTGCTATTTCAATGAGAGGTTGGGGCTGCACAGGTGGTCGTTGCATATATGCTGCTATCTGCAGCGAAGCATGGCTAGACAATTCTTTTTATCTTTCACGTCATTTATGGAGACAACATTACTGTGTGCATCATACCGAGGGGCAGGCAGGCAAATTTTATCATCCCACAATGTCGATGATTAGGTCGTGCTATCCTGACAGAGCCACCATGAAGCAATAGACTGCCGTTCGGTGATCTCAGCAACATTGTTGCATTGGGGGATGTGGCTTGAAGTCGTGTTTTCAACTGGAAAGTTCATAATGCCGATTGCAAACTTCAGCTACATTGGTCAGCTTCAATATATATTCATAGCTGGAGAAGGAAATTGGCTTCATCACAAGTTCCTGCTCCGTGCTCTATTTTTCGCTCTGGGGAATGCATACTTAATCTACGTAATATACATGCACACTATACAGCGTCCTTATGCAACTGTCACTCGCATATGTTTGCAAAATCTCTAGTGTGTGCCATGGAGTCTTAAACTGCATTCCTATGCCATCTGGTGCCACCTGCATGGTGCCAAGGCTCCCGGCACTTCTGTACCAGTCATACCTTGCGGTGGCAATGGCGCAGCAATGTGCTCTGTGTTGCTCCGCTGTACATTGTGGGCCCCGCAGATTTTAGTAGCTTATCGTACAGCATGCATGATAATGTCCGCCTCCTGTTTCCCTCCCTCTCTTGTATTTTTTTGTTTACCCTGGAGAAATGGTTGATGCCCTAACAGAGAAGATTTCAAAACACTGTCACTGTGATTGTATGTGCCTGTCATGCCTGCAGTGTCCCTGTGACAGTTGATTTTGTCACATGGCAGTGATGATAGTGAATGCACTGGCCAAAGCCGTATATATTGCAATCTTTATTCAGTGAATTTGTGCCTACTGCAGTAAAAAAAGAAAGGATGCTGATGCGCATCCACTGGCGAGCAAGCATGTTCATTAATAATATTTAATCTGTGGTTGTATGTTGCATCAGGTTTTTCATGTGCAGTACTTGACTTCATGACTTATGGTGCATACAGTTGTTGGTTCTCATGTAAATTGATGAATCTTGCTCACTTTACACCAGGTGTCTCAAACTCACCTGAGCTATTGGGCTGCAGTTATGAAATGGGAGTCCCAGGGGGGGTCAGCAGAGTGCAAAAAAAAGGGGGAGGGGATTAGGGAGCTTGGACAAAATAACAAAATGCCAGGAAGCATTGCCTTTTGAAGAAGACTTCGCAAAGCCTTTCCCATATCTCGCATATGGGTTGTTTCCGAAGTCTGAAATTTGGTGTCTGGATTGCCTGTTGCAGATTGCAGGCTCATGAACATAGTATACTGTAAGAAAAGAAAATATATTGTATAAATACGATCAGTATGTGGGTCAACCCACTAGTGATAGGTCAGTGGGCCGTGTGTTTGAGACCCTGTGCACGTTGCTCATGCAGCATCATTATAAAAATCTAAGACATTCAAGAACATTGTGGTACATTCAACCGTGGTTTGCACTGAGTGATGTCGTGCGTGACAGTTTTAGCAGGAGAAATCGTGTCACATTGATAATGAACAACATTGTACATGTGCCATTTTCATGTGGCTCTGCTGGTCGCCCGTGAATGTGGTTGTGTCCTAGCTATTCAAATGCAAGAAGGAGGAAATGTAAAAAGAATTGGCATTTTGATCTGGAATGCCCATAATTACCATGTACGAAATGTGGTCTTCCCAGTAAATAGATGCTTTGTAGCTACAACGGTGCACATCTGCATTTTAGCCTTGGTAGTGTCTGCTGTCAGTCTAGCTGTTGTGCTGCTATGAGGGGGTTGATGCACAAAATGAGACGAGTACTAAAAAAGAGACACAAATTTTAAGTGCACGCTGCCACGCATGTATCTTGGTGAATACGGCCTTGAGATAGATAATGCATCTTATAGACATGCATTCTTGTGTTACGGTTCAACACGGTATGTGAGTGAGTGCCAACCAGATGTCTTGCTTGTGTTGTGCAGCTTGCACTAAAGAATGCAGGTGTTGATGATATTTGGTGTTTTGTGGCGCAAGGGCCAAGTGTGGCCAAAGAGCGCCAGGACAGTAACAGTATGTCTGCCGTGATTGGTGCGTTACAATGACTGGTGGTACGTGGCTGTAAGGAGGCCTAAAGACTATCGCTGTAAAGGAGCGTAAAAAACAAGATAGGCTGAAATTATGGCAATGGCGTGTGGAGTGATCTATGGGTCCGGAATGAAAGAGAAATGGTCATGGTACTAAAATATCTAAAACATGAAAGTAGCACGACACCTACCGGAAGCCTTCCTGGACAAAGGAAAGGCTAGGAAGCGCGTGCTTTCTCTAAGAAAATGCCGCAGCAGCGACCTCTGTTTAGAGGCCGTGCTACAGGTCACCTGGGTAAATGACTCGGAAATTATATACACCCTTAAAAAAGGCAAGTAGAGATTGGTATTTAAAATAGGTTCATTGCCCAAGAACATAGAAGGGTGCAGTGGGAGGTGTCTGGAGTATTGCAATGTGTGTGTACTGTACGTGTGTCCTATCCTGAGTCTACAGAGAGTAACTTGTGTGCGGCGTGTCTTAGATTCTGGCGGCCAATGAGCGAGATGAGGCTTGATAGTGTGTAGTTTATTATTTATTTCACTGTCCCACAGACGTTGCCAATAGGCCCTAATCTTTTTCCTGATAAAGGGATTTAGGTCCATCACAGGGACGGCCATCGACGAAGTGGCAACGTCCGTGTGAACGGATGTGGCTAACTTGTCAGCCATCTCATTGCCTTCGATCTCGCGGTGCCCTGGCACCCAGCACAGCACGATTTGCTGGCTGGATGCGTACGCGATACAGATAGTTGAGTAAAGGGCTATAATTACGGGGTTTCTGTGCCTCCCGAGAGTATTCAGACATTTCAACACGCTTAAAGAGTCGGTATAAATGATTGCCTTGGGTATAGCTAATTGTTTTATATGTTTGACCGTCGCCAGGATGGCGTAAGCTTCCGCTGTAAAGATGGTTGTGTTTGGGTTTAGAACGCCGGCAGTCGAGAAGGACGGACCAACCGCAGCGTATGACACACCGGCGTGGGACTTTGAGGCGTCAGTGAAATATTCCGGACAAGCGTACTTCTGCTGCAGTTCCCGGAAGTGCATACGAATATGCACAACCGGCGCTTGCTTTGTTACATCAAGAAAAGACAAATCACAGTCGATCATCTGCCACTGCCATGGTGGGGCTTGTAATGTAGGAGTCATTAAGCGATGTTCGAGTATGGGGACACCTGTTTCCTCAGCTAGTGCTCGTACACGTATTGGAAAGGGTTCTTTGACTGCCGGTCGGTGATTAAAGAGCTGATAACTGGACAGGTCATTTACAGCAGGATATGCGGGGTGATCAGCATTTGCATTTACTTTCAAAAAATACTTAAAGGATAGGTACGACCTCTGTAAATCGAGCGGCCACTCGTCCGATTCCACATAGAGGCTTTCGACAGGGCTTGTTCTGAAGGCCCCAGTGGCTAGACGGATGCCTAGACGGTGTATCGGATCAAGCATTTTCAGCGCACTTGCTGTGGCAGAGTGATAGACTATGCTGCCGTAGTCCAGACGTGTCTTGACAAGACTCTTGTACAGGTTCATTAGGCACTTCCTATCGCTTCCCCACGTTGTATGTGACAGTATCTTTAGGATATTCATTGTTTTTAGGCATTTAGTTTTAAGGTGCTTGATGTGTGAGATAAAGGACAGTTTTGAGTCAAGGATGACACCTAGAAACTTATGTTCATTGTTTACCTGTATGTGTTGTCCGTCCAGTGTGACCTCAGGATCTGATACAAGGCCTCTTTTTCTGTTAAAAAGAACACGCGAGCTTTTAAGGGGGTTGATCTTAAAACCATTCTCACTTGCCCACTTTGATACTTTGTTGAGGCCAAGCTGAACTTGTCGCTCACAGATTGAGAGGTTGCATGATCTAAAGCCTATTTGGATATCATCAACATAGACCGAGTAAAACATGGTGGGAGGAATGATTGTACGAAGCGAATTCATTTTCACAATGAAGAGGGTGCAACTAAGCACACCCCCTTGCGGCACACCAGCTTCTTGCATGAACGATTTCGAGAGGACATTTCCGGCCCTAACGCGGAACGTGCGATTAGACAGATAACTTTCTATAGTCTTGAACATGCTGCCATGCACACCCAACGCGGACAGGTCTTTGAGGATCCCAAATCGCCATGTTGTGTCATAGGCTTTCTCGAGGTCAAGAAATACGGACAGAAAAAACTGTTTATGGATAAAGGCATCTCTAATAATCCCCTCGATGCGAACAAGGTGGTCAAGTGTTGACCGACCCTCCCTGAATCCACACTGAAGGGGGTCGAGTAGCTTGTTGCTTTCGAGGAAACTGATTAGTCGCCGGTTTATCATTTTTTCATAGACCTTACACAAACAGCTTGTCAGGCCTGTTGGCCTGTAGCTACTGGCCAAGGACGGATCCTTGCCATGTTTATGTATTGGAATGATGATGGCTTCTTTCCAACACGATGGAATGTACCCAGCTGCCCACATGGTGTTATAAAGGGACAGAAGTGCATTTAGAGCTTCAGTATGTAAGTTCTTTATCATTTCATACATGATGCGGTCGCCACCTGGTGCAGAGCTCCTGCAGGAATTCAGAGCGGCATTCAGTTCGGCTTCATTAAACGGACAGTTGTAGGGTTCACTTTTCGCGCGTTTTTGTTCAAGGCGTTCCCGCTCTGCGCGTTCCTTGAACCGAAGAAAAGCTGGACTGTAATGGGATGCACTGGAAATATGTTGGAAATGTTCCCCCAAAAAGTCTGCCTGGTCTTCTATGCTATTGCCTGAGGTATTTAGTAAGGGTAGTGGTTGTGCTTCCCGGCCGTTCAGTTTGTTTAGGCTACTCCACACCTTACTTTCATCCGCATAAGAGTTTATGTTAGATATATATTTTTGCCAACTTTCTCTCCTCGCCTGTCGGCGCACTCGCCTGCCTTGAGACTTGGTTTTCTTGAAATTAACGAGGTTCTCAGCTGTTGGATGGTCCCGAAGTAATCCCCAAGCTTTATTCTGTTTTTTCCTTGCTTCCCTGCACTCTTCATTCCACCACGGTATACGGCGTTTTCTTACTAGTCCGTTAGTTTGCTTAATGCATTTTTCAGCGGCGTCAATTATAAAATGTGTTATATACAACACAGCGTCGTCTATGCTACAAAGAGCAATGTCATCCCACTGCAAGTGTGTATATTCTTGGAATAGCTCCCAGTTTGCCGACTTGATTTTCCAACGGGGAAGCTGTGGGGAACCATCGTCTTGTTTAGTTAAACTTATTGCTATGGGGAAATGATCACTTCCGTATGGGTTCTTAATAACACGCCAGTCAAGATACGGAAGTAGAGGACTGCATGTGATGCTTAAGTCGATAGATGAGTATGTGTGGTGCGTGGCATTGAAGTATGTGTGTTCCTTTTTGTTCAGCAGACATGCACCACTAGAGAAAAGGAAATTTTCTATCAGTCGTCCTCTAGAATCACAACGAGAATCGCCCCAGAGTGTGCTATGGGCGTTTAGGTCTCCGACCAGTAAGTAAGGTTCCGGAAGCTCATCAATTAAGTTTTGAAATTCGGTTTTTGTGAGTGTGTAGCCTGGGGGAATGTATACTGAGACGAAAGTGATTAGCTTATTAAAGAGCACCGCTTGAACTGCAACTGATTCTAGACGCGTATTGAGGTGGAGTTGCCTGCAGGCAACGCTGTTATCAACTATGATCGCCACACCACCGGACGAAGTGAGGGCATCATGACGGTCCTTGCGGAATATGGCATATTGTCTAAGAAAATTTGTGTGTGTAGGTTTGAGGTGTGTTTCTTGGACACACAGCACTTTTGGACTGAATTTACGCAGGAGTTCAGTAACATCGTCTAGATTATGCAGGAGACCTCTGACGTTCCACTGCAATACCTGCGTATCCATTTTGAATGATAGGATAGTGCTGTGTGCTTTAAGATACCTCAAGTTACGGAGCTCTTTCGAGGCCCCGTAACAGGAATTTTCCCTTTTTTGGGGCGGTCGAGAATGTCGCGCCGCTCCTTTGGCGCATTTCGCGCCGCCTCACTCGAACTAGTGTCCATCGTCTCTTGCGAGGCGTTGCACGTTCGCCGGACAGGCTTCGCCTCGAGGGGCGGAGCCTTTGGGCCCACCTGCACAGAGGCTGGTGGGTCCTTCCTAAGAAGTGGCGTCGCAGCACTGGCTGCAGCCGCCAAGGGGGCATTTGGCGTCGCTGCCAACTCACTACGTGTGGGCTGGACAGTCGCCGGGAGCCGTTGTGACGCTGCCCCCTGATGCGCCACATCGGCAAAGCTACCCTTCGGTAGGTAGAAAATACGTCTGCGTGCCTCCTTGAAGGAGATGTTTTCTTTGACTTTCAGCGCAACAATTTCCTTCTCTTTCTTCCATGATGAGCACGATCGCGAGTACGCGGCGTGGTCCCCTTCACAGTTCACACAGTGTAAAACATTTTCGCAGGACTCAGACGAATGTTCAGTTGCGCCACATTTTGCACAGGTAGACCGGCCGCGACAGTTCTGTGAACTGTGGCCGAATCGCTGGCACTTGAAGCATCGGAGAGGATTAGGAATGTACGGTCTTACTTTAAGTTTTATGTACCCTGCCTGGATGGTTTCGGGCAAAACACTGGAGCCAAAAGTGAGGATTAGATGCTTTGTGTGTATTTCCTTGCCATCGCGCCTCATACTGATTCTTTTAACATTCAAGACATTTTGGTCGCTCCACCCTTCAACAAGTTCAGCCTCAGTTAGTCCCATGAGGTCATCATCAGAGACAACACCCCGGGGTGTGTTCATTGTGCGGTGTGGGGAGACTGTTACTGGGACGTCCCCAAATGATGTTAAGTTGGACAGCTTCTGACATTGCATTTGATCTTGGACTTCCAGCAGCAGATCTCCATTAGCCATTCTCGAAGCCTTATAACCTACTCCAAGAGTTTCAGCGAGAGTTTTTGAGACAAGGAAAGGTGAGATCATTCTCACTGTCTTTCCTTCTTTTTCGGAATGAATGACATGGAAGCGGGGGAATACTTCTGTTTCTTTTCCAACAAAGCGAAATACATCTTCGGTGCGCCCCCTCTTATGGGGACGATCGGAAAGTTTTGGGAAAGCGGAAGCCATCAGATATATTATGTTTCAGCAGTAACGCCAACCACCCACCATGGAGCCCAACATGGGGACGCCGCAGGAAGTGTGGAAAAACAGTTCCTGCAAGCGCCAGCTGTACATTACCGCTACAACCAAATATGGCGTATCCAAGGCTGGCTACCCACACAAGGTTAACCCTAGCCGCCAGGAAATCTGGAAGTAAGCAGAAGAGAGGAGAAGACAGGAAAGATGTAAAGTAGGAGAAAAAGGCGAAGGTGTGAGAGGAGAGAGACAGGAAAAGGCGACTGCCGATTTCCCCCGGGTGGGTCAGTCCGAGGGTGCCGTCTACGGGAAGCACGGGCCAAAGGGGTGTGTTGCCTCTGCCGGGGGGCCTTAAAGGTCCAATCACCCGGCGTCGGCTCAACCCCCAGGATCCCCTTTTCCCCGGACACGGCAAAGCCACGCACGGCGACACGTGGGAGGGGGTCGAAACCCCCCCGTTGGCTCGGGTCCGTGGTGTCGCCACACACCAAACGCCTGCAGAAGCAGACGCCCCTGCGGGGAGAATGCAGGTGTGAAGCCTTCTGACCGGCCTGCTGGTTCACAAAGGTCGACCAAGCCAGACTTGGAAAGATACAGGCCACCCGGTCAGTTGTTCACCCCATTAATTTTTTTGTAGTTTCACTGTTATGCTTATCGTGTCACATGCACGCATGGCACATATGTAGGCCTGTTCATTTTTAGGTTTTATATTTTTTGAAGTCTGGTAGGGGGGTGTAAAAATCGGGTACTATTTTCAAATGTGGTAATTAGGGAGAAATCGGGGTTTCTTTTGTGGAACCATACTGAAATGAGATCTTTTTGGGGGGTTCTATTTACAAGCATATATTTAGAAATGACAGTTGTATAGTAGTGTCTACAGCATTGCACATGGCTTGTTAAATGAACTTCGCCTCACTGGTGTTCACACTACCCAAAAGCACGTAACATTTTTGTTAGAAGACAGGTAGCTAGAGCATATATTGAGTGAAACCTTCGTGCAGCATTAAAAAATAGGGTAGAATGTAGTATTGGAGTTTGGGGAGAATCAGGTTCAGGAAAATTTGGAATGTTTCAGGAAAATCATGTTAAACACGACTTTCCTGAAACATGTATGCAGTGTATGAATTGTGTACAGTTAAGTTTTACCCATATATCTCTGCCGCTCTTGGATCTCCTCACTTGCTTGTTGACTCAGCCTTATGCAGTGTGCATTATTACTGAGGCTGCTATACGTTTAGTATGGCGTCACCATTCTTGGTGTTCAGTACTGTGCACATACATGTTGTAGTAGCTTGTCGTATAGCACGGTTCACGACACCCATAGTGGTACTCTGCGAAACCCGAAAGCCACGCTCTGCCTACATAAATGCTTCTGTTTCATTATCGTCTTGCAGAAGACACCGGCAAGACACATTAGTCATTAGTGTTGAGTGAGCCAACCAGCACAGGGACTGCCATTTACAGATAATACATACACATGAAGAAGTTGGCTCTTTTTTTTTATGCGCATGCCATGACTACTGTTACTGCATGACACCACACATTAGAGGTCCTTGCCACGCAAGAAACCATGCGGACACATCTTCGTCATGCCCTGCAAGGGAAGAAACATCTTTTGTATCGCGCCCACATAACCTACAGTAAGTCTGGCTTTGGTGAAGCTGTGCAAATGCTGAAACTCCCTTTCATCAACCAGCCACAGCGCCTACTGCCTACCACATTTCCTCCCTGGACACTTTCACCGCTAAATATTATCCGGTTTGTACCTGGCATAAACGAAGCAAAGAGGCGCCTGCCACAGGTCGCGCTGTTGCAGGCTACTCTCCTCTACTTAGCCGAGAAATATCCCCATCACACGCATATCTACACTGATGCTTCAACGACTCGAGAAGCTTCTTCCTGTGGCCTTTATGTGCCTTCAACAGGAGAAATGCGTTCCTATCGGCTGCAGCGGAAAACATCTTCCATGACAGCGGAACTTCATGGCATTAAGGAAGCTATCCAGTATATCGTGCGCCAAAAGCCCGGCCGATGGGCAATTTTTACCGACTCCAAAGGAGCGCTGCAAACATTGTACAACCACCTGAAGAAAACCAATCATCAACCCGTTTCTGCCGACATAGCCTATTTACATCACCTCGCTTTTACTGCAGGACACTGCATTACATTTCAGTGGATACCAGCTCACTGCGGCATTCTGCCCAACGAAAAAGCCGACGAAGCAGCACGTAACGGTCTGCGATATCAAAACTATAAACGAATCTATTTCACCAAATCTGATGCTTCCCAAATGGCTAAACGATTCGCCTACGAAGAAACCGGCTATGGAAGTTACCGACACATCATCACCCTTTCTTATACTCAGTCGACCCAGATCTCAAATCAAAATTACACTCCAACATCCCTCGGCATCTGGAAACATTGTATCATCGACTACGGCTAAACATTGCATATTCCAACGATCTACGGTACCGCTTCCATCAGGAGACAAGCCCATACTGCAGCAACTGTGGCTCTACTGAAACCCTAGAGCATATTTTGTTTGAGTGCCGAGCGTACAATGATGAGCGTGCGCTCTATGAACATTGCATGCAGTCAATTACGCAGCTCCCTTTATCACCTCAATGTGTTTTAGGCCCTCTAGCTTGCCCCACACAACAGAGACGTGCGATGGACTTTTTATTTACATACTTGAATAGTATAGGTCAACTCGATAGACTTTAATCTCTGTCGTCACCATCACTCACTCATCATGCAACACATCTTATCACATCACTGCGGGTTGGTGCAAACGTTGAATATCTTTGGACGCAATTAGGCATCACAGTCAAAGACACAAAGCCCGATTTTTCTTTCTCTTTTCTTTTTCACTCCATCTTGTACTTCTTTCTAGTCGTCTTTCTCTCCCCAAACTCCCTCCCCACGCAGAGTAGCATGTCAGCGATATTTCAACGCCGGCTAAATTCTCTGCATTTCAATAAAGAGCTCTCTCTCTCTCTCCCCCCCCACACATTTATATTATATAGGCAACAAGTGTTTTCTAATCAACTCGGGTCGTGTTGTTGTGCTGTTATTTTCTAATAGATAGAGAAATGCAGCTTGTATTCAAGGTGCATTTCTCTATCGCGCACGAACCACGCAATCGGACCACACTTCCTGTGGGCCAATCCTGGAGGCTGTGCCACGGGAGCATATGTTATACAAGGGTAGGAGGTTTGCTTGATAAGCTATCCCTAGCAAAAATTCTAATAGAAGAACTAATAGCCTATGAGGTTATTGACACCAATAGAATTCATTAGTATTAGATTAATAGCCTGTACAAGACTTATAGAAAAACATAATACAATTGTTCTCATAAGCTAGACGTATGAGGCTTAATATACACTATAAAATTTTAACTCCCTTAAGGGTGTAAATTACCTATCCCATGGGCACGGAGTGAGCTCATGGGCGACACCCTTTTTTGTGTGCACTTAGAGCAAAACTGGAGAATGCATGTGCTAATTGCAATCGCACTGTGAGAGACACAGTATTTGATTTTAAGCTGGATTTGTGATCATGCATTACACACTAACAAGACACCGCAGGAACATCACACATGCAAATACACGCTTGCCCATTTCAAACCAATATATAGAACAGGGAACGTTCCGTATATATATATTCCAGATTCCTGACCTGCTATGTAGTGCCAGTGGGGAAATTACTATTATGTGCAATTACAAAAGAAGGATACACAGGACATCTGCCGATCAAAAGTAGGCTAACTGGTAGCCGTGCATCACACATATCTGTTAATCTAAACCCACCAAATATTCAACACCGAATTGCCAAGAAATCATACATCACTAGGTTCCTCATTTACACCCTTAAGGGTGTAAATGTTTTACTGTGTAAACTAGTACAAACTAATAAAGGTATTTAAAGGATTACTGAGTTGCAAATTTTGTGTTTTAATATAGTTTTCTAAAGCCCTATAGCCACCTTGCTTGAAAAGAAATACATTAGACAAATTTCGAAAAGTCTTATAGAGCATATTGATATAAACTACAGCCGAGCCCGACTATATCGAACCCGTTTATATCAAATGATCCCGTATATTGAACAATTTCTAAACATGGTAAGTTTACATTGAGAACATATAGCAAAAGTTGCGGTTACATCGAACGAAAATAGAAACGACAACCAATATATCAAACTCCACATGCCTCAAAAGTGCCCGTGAGTTGGCTTTCCCTCGCGATGGCGGAGAAAAGTGCCGGTACCATCCTAGAAAAAGTGGTTCAGACAGAAGTAAGGCTGAAACAGAAGAACATCCAGGACTATTTCATGCGAAAATATGGCACGGAACTCAGCCATTATATTAATAAAGCCCTTTTAGTAATATGGTGCCTTTACGTCAACAAATCCTATAGCGAGCCTATATCGAATTATGCCATATATCGAACTTATAATCGTTTTCTGGCGAGTTCGATATATCCTGGTTCGACTGTAGTAAGGATAATAGAACCCTGTATTAGACTAATACAAACACCTATAAGACAAGTAAAGATTCCTATAAGATTAATACAATACTAATAAGACTAATAGAAAACTTATTAGACTAATACAAATCTCTATTAGAATTTTTGCTAGGGATGTAACGCATCCGCCTTTCTGTAGTAGTGGGCCGAGGGCATTAGCGCGAGAGAAGAAGCGCGTTTGCAAACACTGCACTGCGTAGAAGTGCATGTGCATGCTTAGGGACCAGGACTAACACTGATATTTTCTGATACAGCTACTTTTTACAGCGACCTAAAACAGATTCGCTGTTAGAAAACCACCTTGTTTTGGTTGAGGTCAGTTTGCTGAGTTTAGCCTTCACTGATTTCTACTGGCGTGTGAATATATGAAATTTTGAGTAATCGATTCAAATAATTCAATATCTGATTCATTTCAGAAGGTGAATTTACTATCCGAACGCCTCCCTCTTCCCATCCCCACTCCCTCCTATGAAGAACCTATGAAGTTTGTACATATGTCAGCAGTTGTATTGGTACTTATAATTGTATTAAACATGTGCTTGTATAATCTAGGGGCAAAATGTGCTGTGTCGCGTGAAAACTTATGTCCACTTCGCGCTCGTAACACACTTCACAGCATGGTGCTACTGTGCCGCGGCGAAGCCACCTTCTCTGCATGACAGTGTATGGTGGTGGTGGTGAAGCTAGCTTTGTCGTGGAACGTCAGTGTCGTGCGGTGAAGCTAAATAAGTTGGAAGGCACCACAAGCTTTCATAGGCCACAGGACCTCGGTGGCAACAAGTCAAATCACATTGGAACTAGTCTGCTCAGTGAGCGGCTATTTTCAGTGTGTGGAGGAATCTCAACATGTATGCAAGCGTCGCTGCTCTCCAGGCTTATGTAGCGCAGTTATCCGTGCTTTATGACAACATTGAGATGCAGGCATGGTATTGTCAAGCAAAAATGTTGTACAGTGCATAATTTTCTTGTGCATCATTTTCATTACATTCAACTTGTGCTTTTTTACCTCTCGTTGATGAAAAGTTCTGCAAAAGCCAGAAGTAGTATCCATATTAGAGAAATTCGAAAATATGTACTATGATTCGCACTTATTTCCATTATTCAAATTTACTTCGAGGTTAAAGTTCTGATATTCACGCACCCTTGCTAATTTCGCTGTTGCGGTAGCTCCTTAAGGAACTGCGGCAGCAATCTGCATAACATTACCTCGGTTGGTCTCGGTTACTGTCTGTTGCCAATGTGAATTGTTTTATTTTATCACCCCCAACACCTTTTGTGCCTTCTGTTACTGCATGGTGGCTCATCATCACCTCTAGCAGTACACAAGAAGTCCCTCACGCATCCATATCTGAAAACCAATGGTCTATAGATTTTGCATCACTGGAAGATTTTGTGGCCTTGTGGAAACAAAAAATTATTACTTTGATTATTCAAGCTTTGCTTTGGTTTTATTGCTACATGTCTAAAATTACATATGCAGTGCTCTTGGAATGAGAAATGGCAATTTGGATCGAGTAATACATGTGCTTTCATTTTACAATCTTCATTTTGTTTCACATGAGTGCAATTATTGGCTCTCATGCTTTACACCGGCAGCAACATTACCTACGCTACATTACCGCCAGATTCACAGCAGCATGCCACTGTCATCTTGAGCAGTTGCACATAATGGTCGTTACACTTTGTGTTTTGATGTCACATTTCATTCCATGAGCACTGTACACACTCTGCTGTTATCATTATGAGGTGGAGCTGCTTTTTTTTAAGAAACAGAGGACAGTGCAGCACTGCTGATATGGCAGCAGAATTCAGTGCTACCGCTTCTTTACTTGGACGTCAACCCACATGCAGAATCATCAAATCTGGCAGGACTAGCTGTTTGGCATCCAGTGAATAAACTTGTAGGACAGATGACCATGTTAACTGAGCCTGAAAAATGTTCCCATGTATGCATGCCATGTCTAGTGCCAGCATGCAGAGCCGATTGTAGCCAACCTACTTAAAGGGACCGTCTACTCTCCTTCATCGCTTTCCTGTCTTTTGGCTCAACAGAAAGCGTACCTTTCGAAGTGTCCCAGCGTG
The DNA here is from genome assembly GCA_013339685.2 of Hyalomma asiaticum. Lineage (NCBI taxonomy): Eukaryota > Metazoa > Arthropoda > Arachnida > Ixodida > Ixodidae > Hyalomma > Hyalomma asiaticum. The sequence goes on along the minus strand of CM023481.1, from coordinate 12,927,691 downwards.
CAGTGGTTTCTCCAGAAACTGAATAGAAATTATTAAAACACAATTTTTTTATCTACGAAGTCGCTCCTTTCCTAGTGTAGGCATGCCAGCAACACTGGGTACCGCGCATGATGCGTCGTCGTCTCCCTGGAAACCCTTTCGGGCGCGGGAGGCATCTCAACGCGAACCGGCTTCAAGGTCAACATTCCAGAGGCGACGACGAGGAGGAGAGGCGAGGGAAAGTCGGCGCGCGGAGTTGCGTCCCGGACATGCAGTGCCGCATGCGTGACAAGCGCAGTACTACGCGCCTCCGCAGGCAGACGAATTCGAAGGCAGCGCCACATGCGCCACCCCGAAAGCAGCGAAAAAAAGAACAAATTGCTCTTGCACGCTATAACAAGGTGTCTCGCAGGGTGAAGTACGCATGTAAGACATACATAATAGTTTTTCAGCAGAGTATGCATAGCTGCGTGGGCTGGTTCTCGTACACTTGGAAAATGACGAACACGCTGTTGGGTGTCGCTAGCGGCGTTTTTTACACCACTTTCAGAGCAAAATTAAAAACATAATTCCTTTTTTGTGGGGTGAAAGCGTGGTCGTTCCCGTAAATGTGACGCACGATCTGCCCAATTTTACCACAATCTTAAAAAATTTTCTGAGCGGTAGACAGTCCCTTTAAAGGGAACAGCTGAATTGAGCCAAGTACGTATTGCAATACTTCACCACAAAGAATTCTGTTGTTTTATTTCACAGAGTGCTTGGCAGCTAGTTTTGAAATGAGTAATCTTACCTGCCTTTTCTATGTTATAGACACGCTGTTGATATGTGGAAAAGATCACATTAATGTAATCACTTATCACTTTCATTGTAATCGTTCAAGCACTTTGCTTGGCAGATGTGCAGTTTGCAGCTATAAGCAGTGTTGTGTGAACGAGGTATGATCATAAATCTTTAGTAGAAACCTGAATATTGCACATCGGTTCTGTGGAAAACCACCAAGTGGAGAAAGGTACGGGGAAAAAAATTTAACAGGAAATTCTATTGCATTTTCTTGTCGCTTGGTACCACAAATGAGCGGATAGTTTTTCGTTTCAGCATTTGAACATTCAGTTTTTTAATGGTACCAGCCATTACTGTAATCTTTCTTTTTATTTGTTTGGTGCTCACCTCTGAAAACTGCCAGGTATGCAGCTAGAGGTAAGGAAACTGCGACAGTTGAAGAAAGGCAGCATGTGTATTTGCAGTGCTGTTGTAGCATGTCTGAAGAATTTCGTGCATGTTCCAGCCATTCAAACCATTTCCCTTTGTGCTTCATTCTTCCCATGATTGTGGCCAACCTTTGACTGCCTGGCTTCTGCATTGCCGGTCACAGGTGCTAGAATTGCTGGTAAGTGCTCTTCTCCATCAACTCAGTCTGCCTTTTGCATGTCTGTATGGCGCCCTCTTGCGGACATGGGCACGAAACAAGATGTACGGTGTCGTGCCGAATCTGTCATCCGCTACCCGCAGCCTTCCTCTATGGTACAGCATGCTCGGGCAGCGACATACATAGTGAGCATCCCCCGCAAGGGCACCTTGAGTATCAAGGTGATGGTGCTTGGCGCCACCACGGACCCTTAGCGCCCACACCGAAGCTGTCATCCGTACCGTGGCGAAAGGTTTTAAGGTGAAGGGTAGAAACCACGAACGGTGGCGGTCGGGGCCATGGTCAAGCTCCGGCCGACGGGCTGCTCGTCTGTTCACCAGGCAGGAGCCCCGGGACCTTCCTGTGCGTAAGACGGTGAAACACAGGTGACACTCGAGGAACCGTCAGAATACAAACGTCGTATGAGCTCCAATAATTCTAAAAAACCCGATCGGTCCCTGAAAAGGAGCCGCACCGAAGAAATCGCTGCCAGAACCCGACAAGAGTACGAACACTTCCCACGTTTCCTGGTCATTCACTCACTCTCCAATGACGAACCAGTTACTGCAATGTCTGTGTTTCTAATCGCCAAAACCCTCCAGAAAGCTATAGGAAAAAACTATGAAGCAAAGAAACTTCCATCCGGTGACCTCCTTGTGGAAGTATCAGAAAAAAACCATTCAGACGCTCTCCTCAAGCTAAAGCAATTTGCACACCTACAGGTGTCCATTACCCCTCACCGCAGCTTAAACACAATACAAGGAGTAATAACAGAACGTGACCTGATTCGTGAAACAGACTCCGACCTCCTTGAAGGCTTCCGAGATCAAGGTGTTACCGCCCTTCGCCGCATCACCATAAGGCGAAACGGGGAAGAGGTTGTGACACCTCACATTGTGCTGACATTCAGTCGTTCCCGCCTACCAGATGCTGTCAAAGCAGAATTCGTACATTGCAAAGTCCGGCCCTATGTTCCAAACCCGAGAAGATGTTTCAACTGTCAGAAATTCGGACACGGTTCAAACACATGCCGCGGAAAACTCACCTGTGCAAAGTGTGGTGCACATGAGCACCAAACCGAAAGCTGCTCCGCCACTCAAAATGAATGCCCCAACTGTCATGGACCACATGCTGCGTACTCCCGAACCTGTGAGGTCTTTCAGAATGAGAAGAAGGTGATACAATTGAAAGTAACGGAAAACATTACGTTCCCTGAAGCCCGGAAGAAGCTTTCACTTCTTTCTACGAGATCGTATGCTGACGCAGCGCGCCGGGGGGCCGGGCGGCGTCTGGTGTCGGTGGGCACGCAATACAGCTTTGCTGATGCGCGCCCAGCAGCCCCCCAGGAAGCAGCCTCTGGCTGCACCATCCATTCAAGTCCCAGACGTCAATTTCTCAAAGGCATCTGGGACAACACAGACACCTGAGAGGGAGTCTCTCCCTCATGACAAGCCTCCAACTGTTTCCGAGCCCGCACTGGAAGCAATGGAGGTGACCACGGGAACCCCAGAGTCGGTGACGCTACGGGATTCCCCGAAAGCGAGGCGGAAATCTCAAGACCGCCTCAAACAGCAGAAGAAACATCCGCCAGTGATGCCGCCGGTTACTGGCGATGATACTTGATCAGTCTCCTACCCCTAAAAAAAAAGAAAACAAAAAAGAGAGAATGGCTGCAGAGAGCATTATGCACTGGAACTGTCGTGGGCTATTTAAAAATCTAGATGACATATATGAACTACTCGCAGACCACCAACCAAACCTTCTATGTCTACAAGAAACACACTTAAACACTACACACACAAACTTTCTGAAACAGTATACTGTGTACCGAAAGGACAGGCAGGGCAATGTTCACTCATCGGGTGGTGTTGCCATTGTCGCACAGAAAAAAATCCCCACGCAAAGTCTTTCCCTTGTCACGGACTTAGAGGCAGTCGTGGTACGAACGGTAATCTTTGGCAGAATAATGACTGTATGCTCCATATATATTCCCCCGGACCATCGCCTATGTATTGAAGACTTTGAAAATCTTGTGGGTCAGCTCCCTGACCCCTTCCTTTTGGTCGGCGACTTTAATGCGCACCATCCACTTTGGGGATGTGCAAGGACTGACTCGCGTGGTGCCTTAATTGAAAAATTCCTAACGTCTTCTGGTTCCTGCCTATTTAATAGAAAGGAACCCACATACTATAATATAGCACATAACACTTCCACTGCAATAGACCTTGCTATTGGCTCTCCATCACTTCTTGCAGTCACAGAGTGGGCTGTTCTTGATAATCTGTATGGGAGTGACCACTTTCCCGTTTCTCTAAAACACAAAAGATACATAAGTGGGTGCATAAACACTGTTATAAAATTTAAAGAACCGGTGGCTGACTGGGAATTGTTTCAAATATTGTCGCAGCTTTCCTGTATATCAGTCACCCACCTGGGCATTGATGAATTGCAATCCTTCATTACACTCCATATTATAGAGGCGGCAGAGAAATCCATTCCACAGACAAGTAGGACGCAAAACAGACGGAGGCCGTGGTGGAATGCCCAGTGTAAGAATGCCCGCGATCAGCAAAACAAGGCGTGGTCGAAATTCCGTAGGTATCCCACTTTTGAAAACCTTGTAGACTTCAAGCGCGCCAAAGCAAATGGCCGGCGCATTCGACGGGAATCGAAACGGGAAAGCTGGCACTCGTTCCTCTCCTCTATCAACTCCTATACCGATACACACAAGGTATACAACAGACTCAGAGCACTACAAGGGCACAGCACGCATACCGTGCCCTTCGTTAGCACTGCTGGTGACACACTGGAACACCAAGCAGATGCACTCGGCCAGCACTTTGAATATGTCTTCAGCTCAGCACACTATACAGACTCTTTCATGCGCCACAAGCTAGTTGAAGAGCGGAAGCCCATACGCGACAGAAAACCATCCACGGGTGGCTACAACTGTCCAATCACTATGGAGGAAATGAAGGCGGCTCTGACGACATGTGGCAGCTCAGCAGCAGGCCCTGACAGGATTACATATGGCATGCTGAAGCATTTACACGAAGACACCTATGAAACACTACTTTTTTTGTTCAACAAGATATGGTCCTCCGGGCGCCTGCCGAAAGCCTGGAAAGAGGCAGTTGTAGTACCAATCCTTAAACAAGGGAAAGATTCCACACTCGCATCTAGTTACAGGCCTATCGCACTTACCAGCTGCCTGTGCAAGGTCTTTGAAAAAATAGTAAATCGTCGCCTTATGCATTTTCTGGAATTCCACGGACTTCTCGACCAGCGCCAAGCTGGATTCAGGTCCGGTCGGTCAACCACGGACCAACTTGTAGCACTAGAGTCCTACGTCAGAGATGCCTTCATCCACAAAAAACACTGTCTTGCTGTCTTCTTTGACATGGAGAAGGCCTACGACACGACATGGCGCTATGGTATACTCCGTGACTTACACTCACTCGGGATTTCGGGAAACATGCTGAATACCATAGAAAGCTACCTCTCTGATCGCACATTTGTGGTCCGTGTAGGAAATGCTCTGTCGAAGCGTTTTACACAAGAGAATGGCGTCCCCCAAGGAGGAGTACTCAGTTGCACGCTCTTCATGGTTAAGATGAACTCGCTAAGAACAGCGCTGCCAAGAACTATATCATATTCTGTTTATGTAGATGACATCCAGATTTGTTACAAATCATGCAACCTGGCTATCTGTGAGCGGCAAATTCAGCTTGGTGTAAACAGACTCTCAAGCTGGGCAGACGTAAACGGTTTTAAACTGAATGGTGACAAGACCGTCGGTGTTGTTTTTTCTAAAATGCGTGGGATGAGGCCAGACCCCAACATTACGTTGGAAGGGCAACCTATAACCATTAAAAAGGAACACAAGTTCCTAGGCATATTGGTGGATCAAAAGCTTACCTTTGTAAACCACATCAAAGCGCTAAGGCTAAAATGCCTAAAAGCATTGAATCTACTGAAGATTCTTTCTCATCAGTCATGGGGAACAGACCGTGACTGTCTACTTCATCTGCTGAACAGTGTGGTCCTGTCACGCATTGACTACGGGTCGGTCGTGTATGAATCTGCGTCCAAGTCCGCGCTCAAAATGCTTGACCCCGTCTACCATCTTGGCCTTCGTCTTGCCACTGGTGCCTTCCGAACCAGTCCAACAGCCAGCCTCTATGTCGAGGCGGATCGATGGTCATTAGATCGACGACGGCAGTTCATAAGCGTAACACATGCTACCAAGGTTCTTTCGCAGGAAGGGCACCCTTCCGGCGAACTGCTTCGAGACTCCACCAAGACGCAGTTATTCTTATCCCGACCATCAATTATGCCACCATATCCCATTAGAGTTGCATCTCATCTTGAACATCTGAACTTACCAGTCTCCAGCCTCCTAACTGTCTCCCACAAGGACACAATCGCCCCGTGGGAAGTGCATACCATCCACTGTGACACGTCTTTTCTTGAGGTGGGCAAACGCGGACACCCGCTTGCAGTAAGCCAACACTTTATGTACCTGCAGGCCAAGTACAGGTGTGTAGAGTACTACACTGATGCTTCGAAGTCATCCGGAGTTGCATGTGCAGTACTCGGCCCTGATTTCTCTGAATCGAAATGCATGAATAATCACACAAGCATATTTACAGCGGAATGCTACGGCGTACTTCTGGCTGTGAGGCACATCCTAAAAATGAAACGGCAAGCTTCCATCATATACACGGACTCCCTCAGCGTGGTAAAGGCCCTAGCATCCAAGAAGTGGCACAAAAACTCAGTGACCAACTCTCTTCCCAAATCTCTCATATCAGCCCACAAATCAAAACTCCAAATAACACTATGCTGGATACCGGGACATTGCAACATACCTGGCAACGAAGCCGTCGACAGTCTTGCAAGAGCAGCTGCCTCGCATAATTCCGCTGACATAGAAGAAGTACCATACCAAGACCTCAGGCCACATATTAAACATAGTATCCGTAAGCAATGGCAAGAAGAATGGGATGCAGTAAGCGAAAACAAACTGCGCATAATCAAACCTAAAATAGGGAGCTATACTACAGGAAAACAGGACAGGTATAAGGAGGTTGCACTGTGCAGGCTCCGGATCGGTCACACACACGCCACACACTCACACCTCTTAACAAACTCTCTAGCTCCGCACTGTCCAAAATGTGGGGAACGCCTTTCCGTCATTCATATCCTGATAATGTGCAGAATCTAGAACATGAAAGGAAGCATCATTTTCCCGAGCATATAAAACCTGCACACCACTACATCCAGCTTTTTTCGTAGGTGACGCACCCATATTTCCACTATGTAGAGTTGTAAAGTTTTTATCCAGTGCTGGTTTTTTACGTGGAATCTCTTATTCAAAGTGACCTCAGCCTTTCCTCACTCCTGAGGAATTCGCTGAGCTTTTCATCACACATGTTAAGCACCCCGCACTCCTTGCTTTGGCAAGGACTGTTGCAGGTCTGCATGACTACGGCAAACACATGTGTTTAAGTCCCATTGCACATCACCATCGACCTTAGTTGTTTATGGCCCTATACACCAACATTCATGTTTTATCCTTGACCCTGAGCCCTGCTTACTAACCCAGGTTAACCTCAAACCATGTGTTTGGCGCTCTTTGGCCTTAGTAGCCCTTGCGCCAGAAAAACCTACCGCTAACTAACTAACTAACATAGTGAGCATCGTGCTTATTTTCAATTTGACACACTGTACTCATTTCTGACAGGCCTTGCCGGCTTTGTGAACACCAACTGTGAAAAGAAGAGCCACCCATGACAAAGCATGTGGGGTCTAGAAAAGGGACAAAGTGCAACCCGAATGTGAAAGGCAAAGCAAACACCACTTGCTTCCCATATGGACATTCAGTTGAGGGGTGGAATCAGGCTTTTTTGAGACAGCGGGCGTAAACTGGAGGTATGTCGCATGAAAGCATATATACCTGCATCTGACAGAGCCCGCTGGCCTGCACCCATGACACCAGAAACAATACGGCTTCCCCTCTCAGTACGGTGACTCACCTCGCGCTTGCATGTCTTTTACTGTAAAAGACAGAAAGCTCTTTGACTGTTCATATTTGTGCAGCTTTTGCTACTTGCCTACCCCTTTTCCATTTCTCCTCGCAAAATTAGACAATTCATCTTCGTGCAAGTTCACAGACGCCTGTTTTCTTCAATGCACGTAAGTTGGCCCACGCGGAGTGCAGAAATGTGACATGAAAGCACCAGGGATCGACATCTGTAGAACATAGCCCGCGGGCCAAGCAAAGCTAGAAAACAGATTTACACGGCTGTGGCCAAAGTCACGCTGTCTTCTAATAGACATGGGGATACTTTTCGCTGACTCTTTGTATTTGTGTTATTTGTTATTTTGTTGACATTTGCTTGTTTCCTTTTTGTTCCTTCAAAAATGAATGAGTCGTCTTGCTGCGCTGAAAGTGAATGGACATGTCGTGTCTTTCACAACTCGGGGAAAGTTTCCCTCCGATTAAGCTTACAGAGAGATAGCTAGAGCTTCATCCATGTAAGGTTTCTGACAGTAGAATTTGTTGAAGCTGCGGAGCATCTGCAAGAAAAGCCTGTCCTGGTAATGGTGCAATAGAACATAACGGCCCAAAGTGGCGAGCTGCCGCCTCATCGTGTAGTGGTAATCATGCTTCCCACTTTTTTACAGCGTAAGCTGTTATGAGATCACAACAAGGGTCGTTTTCGCGCCGTAGTTGTCCGCCGCCGCCGGTGTCCATGCAAATCGCGCAAATTTTAGAAAAGAATACAGGACCGAGGAGTATTCCAACTCGTGCTCTATGTGGATTCAAACCTACACCCTCTGCGCGGTAGTCGAGCATTCTACCACTGAGCTACGCCTGTGCTTGAAAAATCATCGAAAAAAGATCTAAACAGGTATAACGTCAGCTGAGGAATCTCATTAACAAATGTAATGTTACGTGGCAGAGTAATAATACGCCACTACACGTCAGGGAAAGTGGAGTGCATAACGAGTTCGAGGAATCATTTGAAAGAACACAGGGTTGCATGGTTTGTAGCTCTGCACCCATTACAGAGGCATCATCAACATCATCATTATGAAATAATCTTCAACTTTTCCGTAATCATTATTACGAAGCACTGCCTTGTGAAGCAGTTTTGTCATATCATGCCATGTGTCACGTGGCAGGTGACGTGCACAGCCCTGACAGCAACCTGACTTGGCTCTTTGATAGACATGATGGCACCTCCTTTCAAGGTGCGAACCACTGATGAAGAAGCGAATCGCAGAGCTACACGCGCGGCTGCATCAAGGCTACGTCCGGCACAACAGACAGCTGTGCAGAGAGAAGCCTAAATCGCAGCTCGCCGTTGACGCCGGGCCGAGAGTTTGTTCGTTCTCGGGAAAACGACAACAAGAAACTCTAAGATGTGCAGTTATACAGATTTGCAAGTTACAATACCGCAGTAATTATGGCGTAGTGGGTGCTTCCCTACTTGGCGAAATGGTAGGAGTTATTTATGGAGGAGGGGATACCCACCACCTCTACTTGCACTAGTTTCCCCAGGCGTTTAAAATGGCCTCTAACAAGGTCGATCCTCCAGCTTACGCTGTCATGGTCCTGCGGTTCCCCGCAGGCCTGGCTCTTTTTTCATCAGCTTATGACAATGTTGTCTTGTAAAAGATGCTTGGCCACATATCTCAAGGGCTTTTAACAAAACTGGCTTTACAGAGGCTGTGAAAGAATGTTTTCGTGCCAGCAACAGTAGTAGCCACTTTGAGTTCCTTGCACTTATTGAGCAAGACTTCTCACACAAGATGGCAGTCGATGTCTCTTGTGTGCTGAGGTCAACCTGTCTAATGCATCAGAGTACCCCAAGCTTAAGGCAACACTGCTGACTGGGGCTGCTGTTTTCATAGTAATAGTCAAAGCTCAACAAAGTGCACCCGACATGACAAGAGCTTCGTAAAATCCGATAATCTATTAGTGTTTTAGAATAGGGTGCCGAAAGCATTGCGTGCGCTGTTCTTTGCATTCGTTGCCACTAGGCATGCGTTGTACGCTAAGCACACTTTGGGTTAGCATTTCGGCCCCAGCATTTCGGAAGTAGCATGCGTAATCCAGCTGAATGCAAAGCTTCTTTGCATTGATGACGTGACAATCCAAGTGCGATTCCTTTGTGTTACCATTTGCAGAGGCCTATTCTAAAGCACTTATTTCCTTATGCTAAGCCAACAAATTCAATCAATATGAACGTTTTAGTACCCTATTCTGAAACTGCCTATTATAGACGTGTATATATTCTAACACTTTCGATGCCAACACTAGTCCTCATTCACCTAGTTAAAACCATGGATAATTCGCTTTATCAGAATTTGCTCTGTTGGGGTTCAGTAGTACAGCTTACATGCTAAACTTGACCAATTCCGTCTGGTCCCGAGATTTGAGTCGTGGTCTCTTAGCACAACAGCCCAATTGATGCTCTGTTTCAGGCCACCATCGCATACATGCACTTCTCTCACGCAACATCTGGTAGCCGTTTGAGAGCGTCCACCAGTTTGCATTGTGCTGAAGATGCAGGAATGGAATGTACGGACGTAATATTCAATGCTACATGTCTTCTGTGTCATATGTCTCATTGCACACACCTACCTTTGTCTGTAGACTAGCATTGAATGTTGCCTTCGTGCTCACTACCTCACTGCACTGATTCCTCACAGCGCAGAACCTGCCTTTTAACATGATAGCATTGAGGGGCTCGTGTCACAGAAAATTCAGCATTGGCATCAGCGTACCATATTTGCACGATTGTAAATTTACAAAACTGTAGGTGGACCCTCTCAAAAAACCGTACGTCAAATTAAAAAAAAAGGCAGCCGAATAGTTTGAATTTTGATTGCAAGTTGATGCACAACTTTGAATTTCAAATTTCAGCAAAATCAGTGGACCTACAGTCGTGTAAATAATGGCGTAATTCTTCTGCCACGTCCTTGGTAGCAGAAATCATCCCAAACTACCCTGGCCACTCAGACCCTCCACCGTATGTGTTAGTGGAAAAGACTGAATTTCTGCAGTTTCATATCTCTCAGAAAAATTTTAGACTACTAGTTAACTACAGCCACGATAGCTCAGATTGTTGTCTGAATGTGTGAGAGAAGATAATCCTGCTACGATGAAATTCAAATACCAAACCCTTTTCCTGCACTTCTAGTATACCAACAGCGGTGTGTTGGGGTCGCATTATACATACAGAGGAGGCGTCATCCTGACTAGGCTACTGCACGTAAACGTTCTCCAGACGGCACTCGCACTGTTGCGTTCCACTCTTAAAGGTGAAGCTTAGGTGTCCTCCATTTTTATTGTACCATAGTTCTCCTTGTCACTAAGGGTAGTGTCATCTCAGTTTTTACATGTCAAGACCACAACTTGATTATGAGGCATGCCCTCATAATCAGATTGGTTTTGACCGGCAGGTGTTGTTTATCCTATGCGTAAACATAGGTTAGTGGGTGTTCCTTGTATTTCCCCCATTTGAAATGCATGGAACAAGGAACTCATTGACGTGGGTTTGATTCCTGAGGCCTGTAACTGAATTGCATCCTTGAGCTTGGTAGTGTGACACCTAATGTGCTTAGCTATTGTGGCAGTCGAATTAAATAAATTAATGAACGAGTGGGAATCGATCGAGGGGCTCATTTTCGTTAGGCGCAGCCAACCTAGCAGCACATTCATTTTGTTGGACTTCATATGGTAGTGCTAGCATATAGCATTTGGGCAGTTCAGAAATAAGACACATATGCATAAAACGGGGGTACTATTTTTTTATTTATTTTTTTTATTTATTAATACTGTTAGCATACATGCCAAAACAGGAGTTGCTCAACTGGGCACAAGTACATGATTTGAAAAAGCATCAATACAAAAGGAAAAGAATCTCACAAATTCAAAGAAGAAAAGTAAAACATCTGCAAAATTGTTACCTTCAGTACACAACACGACTATGCAGAACACAGGTGAGAAAGTGAATACACTTGCCTAGCTCAGTTCAACGTTTGAAACAAACAAGAGAAGAAAAAAAGTACATTTAATTCAATAATGCATATTCAAAATCTTTAACATTGTTACACAGTACAACGTCGTTTCTTAATTTGTTCCATGTGTGAACAGCTGATACTATAAAAGATTTTTCAAACGATTTTGTGTTACACTTAAAAGGTTTAATGTGCTTGCTGTGCTTTGTCCGCGAATGTGACGTGTCCAGAGTGAAAAGCTTTATTATGTCTGTTTTGTAAATGCCATGGAATAACTGAAAAAATTATTTCATACTACTGATGTTCATTCTTTCGTGAACTGTAAGAATATCGGCTTTTGTTCTTAGGCTTGTTATTGACTGCGTTCGACGGTAGGAATTAAATATGAATCTTAAAGCTCTATTTTGGACCCGTTCACATTTAGCGATGTTATTTTGCGTGTATGGCTTCCAGATCGGGCATGCATATTCCAGCAACGGAAGCACTGTGGTTTTATATGCCAAAAGCTTTACTTCTGGTGTCGCATCACTAAGCCTCCGTCGAAGCATCCATAGCTTTTTTTGAGACTTATCACAGATATAGTCTATATGGTGGTTCCAGTTCAAGCTGTCTGTGACGTAAACCCCGAGATATTTATATTCTGACACACGGAGCAGCGGTTCGTCATGTATAACGTAACGGAATAAAAGGGGCTTGGTTTTTCTTGTAATCGGCATAAAAACGGTTTTGCTAGGGTTTAACTCCATTTGCCATTTTTTGCACCAACAGCCTATCATACCCAGATGCTCATTAAGCTTTTCCTGGTCGTAGTTCGATTCTACTTTGGAATAGATGACTGTGTCGTCCGCATAATGCTTAATGAAAACATCGGGTGAGAAGCCGCTGTTCATGTCATTAATATATATTGAGAACAGGAGTGGCCCTATGACAGAGCCCTGTGGTACTCCTGAGCCTACCGCCCGCCTCGTACTAATTGTGCCTTTAATACAAACCAATTGCTCTCTGTTGGTCAAATAAGCTCTTATCCAATTTATGAGCTCTTCATTTTGCAAGATCGCGCTAAGTTTATGTAGTAATTTTGGATGTGGTATTTTGTCGAACGCTTTTCTGATGATGATGATTTATGGTGTTTATTGGCACAAGGGCCGATTACGGCCAAAGAGCGCCATTACGAAGGGTGGTATTTATCTGTTGCAGCGATGATGGATTGGTGCAGAGCGGCTGTAGACGGGCCTAAAATCCTTCACACTAGACGTGCGTAAAATAGGTAACCTAATAAAATCATGGACGCGACATCAGAAGTGCGAGGTGAATAAAATATGCCTTGGTTAGCTGTATTCTTTGCGTGTGGATTAAAAAGCACTACTGCCTCGAATATTCCTTGCAGACAAGGTTCTTGAGGCGAGTGCATAAAATGGGTACTCCCGCAGCAACATCCTCTTGAAGAGGATGTGCTACGACTCTCTGGCTTGAATTATATGCAACGTTCTTTCGTCATCTAAAAAGTCTAAAACTGAATCAAGCTTGAAAATTGGGTCAATACCTAAAAACATGGAGGGATGAAGTGGAATGTTCTCATGGTAACGTTTGATAAAATGCTTTTTCCTTTCTCGTTCTAGCTCCTGACATTCTATTAAAACATGGATTACTGTCAATACCTCCCCATACCTGCTACAGATTGGCAGTTGACCACCAGATAAAAGGTAATTGTGTGTTCCATAGGTATGCCCTATCCTAAGTCTACATAGTAAAACATCCTTCTCCATTTTATGGATGGTATACATTTTCCGAGGTTTGGTTTGACGAGATGAAGCTTGTTATTTGTCTCAGCGTCCCACAAATGTTGCCAATGCATTTTAAGACATTTGCGTATGTACGGTTTCATATCAAGAACTGGGACAGCCATGGTTGTGTTTTCGGACGTTATGTGGACCAATGTGGCTAACTGGTCAGCCAACTCGTTGCCTTGAATATCTCGGTGCCCTGGTACCCAGCACAAAACCAGATGTTGCTTGCACGCATAGATAGTACACAGAAGTTTATAAAGTTGCACAATCACTGGATTCTTGAGCGTTTTGAGTGTCTTTAGTGCTGTAACAACACTTAAGGAATCAGTATATATGACTGCCTTTGGAAATTTTGATTCCTTGATGTGTTGAGCGGCCCTTAATACAGCGTAGGCCTCTGCTGTAAATATGCTTGTTAGAGGGCCCATTGCGCCCGTGTCCGAGAAAGATGGGCCCACTGCAGCATATGAGACACCAGAATGAGACTTCGATGCGTCAGTGTAAAATTCAGGGAAAGAGTATTTGTGTTGGAGTTCAAGGAAATGTGTCCGGATATGTGCACATGGTGCATGCTTGGTCACGTCCACGAAAGACATATCACAATTTATAATCTGCCACTGCCACGGTGGAAGCTGCTTTGCTGGTTCCATCAGGTGGTGATCAAGAAGTGGAACCCCCATTTGCTCTGCCAGACTTCTTACCCGAAGAGAAAAGGGCGCTCTTAGGGAGGGACGGCGGTGGAAGATGCGGGAGCTGGACAAATTATTTATGGTATTGTAGGTGGGATGGTTCTTGTCCGCGTTCACCTTGATGAAATACAGAAATGATGAGTAAGATCTCTGAAAATGAAGTGACCATTCGTTAGCCTCAACGTAGAGGCTCTCTACGGGGCTGGTCCTGAAAGCACCCGTAGCAAGACGGATGCCTAGGTGGTGAACGGGATCCAGTGTCTTCAGAGTGCTTGGTGTAGCAGACTGGTAGATTACGGCCCCATAGTCCAGACGTGTGCGTATGAGGCTTTTGTACAGATCCATTAGACACTTTCTGTCACTACCCCACGTGGTGTGCGACAAGATTTTAAGAATGTTCATTGCCTTTAGGCACTTGTGTTTCAAATATTTTGTATGTGGTATGAAGGTTAATTTTGTGTCTAAGATCATGCCTAAAAATTTGTGCTCCGACCTGACAGGTAACCGCTGGCTCTGTAGTTTGATATCAGGGTCCGGATGGAGGCCTCTGTTTCTAGAGAAGAGCACGCAGGTGCTTTTCTGTGGATTTAAGGTGAACCCATTCTCATCTGCCCATTTTGAGACCTTGTTGAGGCCAAGCTGAACCTGTCGTTCACAGATTCCGAGATTACAGGATTTAAATCCAATTTGGATATCATCTACATATGTCGAGTAGAAAATGCTGTATGGGATGTACTGATGCAAGGAATTCATTTTTATAAGAAAAAGTGTGCAGCTGAGGACACCACCCTGTGGCACTCCTGTTTCTTGGACAAATGAACGTGATAAGGCATTGCCTACTCGAATGCGGAACGTGCGATCTGATAGGTAACTATCAATTACATTTAGCATGTTACCACGGACACCTAATTCAGAGAGGTCTCTTACAATACCGAACCTCGACGTGGTGTCATAAGCTTTCTCCATGTCAAGGAATACTGAAAGGAAGTACTGTTTGTGCACGAAAGCCTCTCGAATTTGTGCTTCAATTCGTAGGAGATGGTCAGTTGTTGATCGGCCATCTCGAAATCCGCACTGAAATGGATCAAGCAAATTATTGGATTCCAAGAAAAACATTATCCGGCGGTTAATCATCTTTTCAAACAACTTACAGAGACAACTGGTCAGAGCTATAGGCCTGTAACTTGATACAGTGGATGGTTCTTTGCCCTGCTTAAGAATTGGAATTACAATAGCCTCTTTCCATTGAGAAGGAATTTTACCAGAAGACCATACAGCATTATACAGTGAGAGGAGTGTCTTCTGTGTTTCAGAGGGCAGATGTTTCAACATTATATAGAGTATACGATCGGGACCCGGGGCGGATGACTTGCAGCTGTTTAATGATGCTTGCAGTTCTGCTAGACTGAACGGGAGGTTGTATTCCTCATTTTTCACACTTTTACGTTCTAATTTCTGTTGTTCTGCTCTCGTTTTGTAGTTGTGGAATGCTTTCGAGTAGTGTACTGAGCTGGACACGTGCTCAAAATGGGCTCCCAGGAAGTTTGCTTGGTCTTCCAGGGTTTCACCCTGAGCATCTACCAATGGAAGTGTATGTGTCTGCCTGCCTTTTATTGTGTTCATCCTATTCCACACCCTTTTCTCATCTGTATAAGAATTGATGTCAGATATAAACCTCATCCAACTTTCTCGCCTAGCTTGACGGCGTGTTCTCCTTCCTTCAGATTTGGCACGCTTAAAGTTTTCAAGGTTTTCGGCTGTCGGGGATTTACGAAGCAACCCCCAAGCTTTGTTTTGTTTTCGGCGCGCATTCCGGCACTCCTCATTCCACCAAGGATTGCGACGTTTTCTTTGCAGTCTACTTGTTTCAGGGATGCACTTAGCAGCGGCGTCGATAAGGAATGCTGTAAAAAACTCAGCAGCGCCATCCACACTAAGAGAGGACAATTCAGGCCATGAAATACAAGTAAGAGATATGAACTTCTCCCAGTCAGCTGAACCAACTTTCCATCGAGGCACGTGCGGAGAAATCTCGTTCTCTTTTGTTGTTCTAAGCAAAATCGGAAAGTGGTCACTGCCGTACGGATTTCCTAGAACTTCCCACCAGAGATCTGTTAAGAGAGATGGAGAGGCAATGCTGAGGTCTATGGAGGAATAACTCTTGTTCGAAAAACTATAGTACGTGGGAGCCTTGTTGTTTAACAGACATGCATTAGATGAAAAGAGGAACTGCTCTATTAAGCGGCCTCGCGCGTCGCAGCGGGAGTCGCCCCATAGACTATTATGTGCATTAAAATCTCCCAGGATAAGATATGGCTCCGGGAGTTGTTCTATTAAAAGTTGAAATTCTTGTTTTTGCAACTGATAGTGTGGAGGAATATAAATGGAACAAAGAGTGACAAGTTTGTTGAAGAGGACAGCTCGCACAGCCACTGCTTCTAGCGGCGTATGCAATTCTAAGTGTTTGCATGCAACACTTTGATGGACGATAATGGCTACGCCACCAGAAGATGCGTCACCATCGTCACGATCTTTACGGTAGACTACATGCTGGCGCAAGAAATTCGTGTGTTTGGAGTTTAGGTGTGTCTCTTGTACACACAGCACCTTAGGCGTAAATTTGTTTAAAAGTTCTTGAACATCATCCAGGTTATGTAGGAGTCCTCTGACGTTCCACTGTAAAATTGTATCCATATTTGATTGAAGGAGTGCTGTGTGTAAAGGAATTAGAAAAGTGGTTTAGATGGAAGGGCCCTTTCTGGGGCCCGTGCTGGGAGTTTTGTCTTTCTTGGAGCGGCCGACAGAGTCGCGCCGCTCCGTTGGCGCATGCCGCGCTGTCTGGCTGGCACTCGTATCCATCGCCTCTTCAGAAGCGGTGGACGGTCGTTCCAGCGAGCGGGCCGTTCGCCGAGGTAGCTTCACCTCTTGGGGTGATGCCTTACTAGCCACATGCCCAGGGGCTGTCGTTTCAGGTTATTAGTCTAAAAATTAAAACAAATGCTGTGTAGGCAATATCTATGAAATATTTAAAACACAGTGTGTTTAAAATGAACGTCACTTTGTTACAGGCCTTCATTTCGTTGGCTGGAGTCTGTGATGATAAAGGAGTCAGCAAGGTCCGAGACCCTCACGACTGGAGTCCTTGCCTGAGCAAGAACTGCGAAGGCTCAGACATACTTGTGTTTTTTGCACCAGGCGGTACTTCACACGTGAGGTCCAGCCTGGTGGCTAGGATGGAACGATATCATTGTTAAAAATTTAACTTTCGCAAGATAATGAAGAAGTCTCTTGAGGTCAAACATTGCATCGAGTGATAAAAACAGCGCGGGATGAAGTGGAATACGATACCGGTAGAGCTCCCTGAAATGAGTCAGTCGCGCTTGGTGAAGCACAGGGCATTGAATGAGGACATGCAAAACGGTTAGACTCTCTCCACAGTGTATACATGTAGGTGGTTCAGTGCCTGTCAAAAGGTGTTTATGTGTGGCATAAGTGTGGCCTATTCTGAGCCGTGTTAGAGTGACTTCGGTGAATCTGTTGATTTAGTTAGTTATGTAGGGTTTAGTGGCGCAAAAGCAGCTAAGGCTATGCTGCGCCAGCCACATGGTGAGAAAAATAAAGCTAAAACCCTTTAGTGAACTGAGTGTATATTCTGTAGTAAAAGTTTGGTATAAACCAGTTTCCTCTCGGAAAGCCATACCGTCACTCCCAAGAAATTGTACCTCGTCTTCCATGTGATTTTAGCCTACCATGACCATAAATACGAGTGCGCGGTCAGAGACGATTAGTGGAACAAGATGAATAATGTTGCGCGGCTGTATAGAGGCCTAAAATTATTCGTATAATGTATGTACTGTTAAGGTACTATAATACTCACCACAGTACTATTACAATTATGGACATGATACATGGGGTGGTCAATGGGTATGGTCGTTGCGCGAGGTGGTTTAGCCAAAATGTAAGGGAATGGCTCCAGCACTTTCGCCTTACCTTTGTCCTTGTGCGCAAGGATCAGGAGGCAAGTGCTCTTTTCAGAAGACGCTGTCACAGCAGTGGCCTCTCAGAAGAGGCCGTGTTGTGGCCACACAGGTTCGTAAATCTTGAGTATCTACCGTGTAGCTACGACGCTATGCTTATAGCTTGTTTAGAAATTTTGCGTCTCCAGGAAGTTAACGACGTTCGTTAGGGGTATTAGTGCATCATCTCCTAGGATGAACATGGGGTGACGTGGAATGCGTAACTTGTACAATGCGTGAAAATGTTTTCTTCGATATGTTTCTAAATGTGGGCATGTAAGCAAGATGTGTAACACTGTTAGAGGTTCATCGCATTTATCACATGTTGGTTGTTCTTGCTTTAATAGGTAATTATGGGTGATATGCGTGTGACCAATTCGAAGACGGCAGAGGATAACTTCGATAAAACGTTCTTGGTGGTAACAGGACTTCCATTCACTTAGGAATGGTTTGATTAGTTGGAGTTTATTGTTGCCTATAGTGTTCCATTCCCGTTGCCATTTGAATGTTAACGCTGTACGAATGGCGCGGATACTGTCCCTAACTGGAACACTTACTTTCGAGATACTAAGGTTTTTCGCTGCTGCTGCGCATTGATCTGCCCTTTCATTTCCGTGTATGCCAACGTGACTTGGGACCCAGCAAAACCGGATTGTTTGTCCTTCACTCAGACGCGATAATATGCTTAAAATGTCGCCAATGAGGGGTTCGTATTGAGAGCGTATATGGAGGGCCTTCAATGCACTTAGGGAATCCGTGAAAATGATTGTTTTCTTGTAGTTTGAGCTTTCAATTCTTTTTACTGCCATCCACAGGGCGTAACACTCAGCCGTAAAAACTGAAACGAACTGTGGTAGTCTGACCGTTCGTTCCCACGCACCTTCAACGACACTGCTTCCGACATAACTAGCCGTCTTGGAGCCATCGGTGTAAAGTTCTGTATAAGTGTTGTAACTTTCTTGAACGGTGCGAAATTCTTGCAATATGTGTTCACGTGATGTACAATCTTTTTTAAGATGTGACAATGAGAGGTCAAGAAATTGGGTAAGGTTGTTCCAGGGAGGCAAACTTCGTGGCTTTTTAATAACCGAAAGTGCATCTGTAGGGACGTTACACTCTCGCCATTTTTCTTCGAACCTGAGTATTAGTGGTCTTATTAGGTTTGGTTTGTTTGTGTAATGGAGTCGCTTGTCACATTGTGTGATAATGTTGTAGCATATGTGGTTTGTCGACGACCGAATTCTTAGGACATATGTAAGCATCAGCTGTGTTCTTCTGCTGTCCAGTGCTGGCTCATTACTTTCCGAGTACAAGCTGGGAATCGGTGAGGTCCTGTATGCACCGGTTGCCAAGCGTATCCCTTTGTTATGTACAGGGTCTAACCTCTTAAGGTAGGACTGCCTCGCTGAACCGTAAACTACGCTACCATAATCTAATTTGCTACGCACCAGTGAACGATAGATGTGCAGGAGGCACTTACGGTCCGCGCCCCAGCGCTTTCGCGACAGAACTTTAAGGACGTTGAGTGCCCTAGTCGCTTTAATTTTTAGACTGGTGATGTGTGCTAAAAAGTTAAGTTTCTTGTCAAATATGACTCCTAAAAACTTGTGCTCTTGTTTGACTGGCAATACTGCTTGATTCAGTTCAAGGATCGGGTCCGGCTGCAGGCCTCTTTTCTGAGAAAATACTACGGCGACTGTCTTCTCCTCGGAGAAACGAAAGCCGTTTTTCTCAGCCCATTATGTTAGTTTGTTCAGCGTGATCTGAGTCTGTCGTTGGCACGTTATCATGTTAGATGCGCGGCACGCAATCTGGAGGTCGTCAACGTACAGAGAATGCATCACCGTAGATGGTATAACTTTGTTCAGAGAGTTTATTTTCACAACGAAAAGTGTAGTGCTTAAAATGCACCCCTGAGGTACACCATTTTCCTGCGCAAACGTACGGGACAGTGTTGCACCAAGGCGGACCTGGAAGGTTCGGTTAGACAGAAAGTCAGAGAGACAGTTCAGCATTCTGCCGCGGATTCCTAAATCTGCAAGGTCTCGTAAAATCCCATACCTCCAAGTAGTGTCGTAGGCTTTTTCAATATCGAAAAAGACTGCTAGACAATGTTGTTTGTGTAAAAAAGCTTCTCGTATTGTGTTTTCAAGCCGAACTAGGTGGTCCGTAGTTGAGCAACCTTTTTTGTAACCACATTGGTGGATGTCTAGTGAGTTTTCTGTTTCGAGGACGTACGTTAGCCTAATGTTAATGACATTCTCATAGGTTTTTGCAAGACAGCTTGTTAGTGCAATTGGCCTATAGCTCTTTGCTAATGAGGGATCTTTTCCACTTTTTAGGAATGGTATTATAATCGCTTTCTTCCAATCCGTGGGCATTTGACCAGTTTGCCAGATGACATTGAAGAAATGCGGGAGGACCTCAACTGCTTTTGGCGACAGGTGGGCGAGCATTGCATAGTGTATTTTGTCAGGACCAGGCGCTGTTTTCTTAGCTGCAGAGAGTACTGTGTTCAGTTCATGGAGGGTGATAGGCGTATTGTAGGGCGAGTCTGAACAACCTGTTGTGGGAAGCTTTTGTTTTTCTGTAGATTGTTTATGCCTTAGGAACGTTTCTGAATAGTTTGCTGAGCTGGATATGTTATAGAAGTGCAGTCCTAATAGGTCTGCTTGTTCCTGTAGGGATGTCTGGGCGCCTGTTTTAGAAAGAAAGGGGATGGTATAGGCAGTGTAGTTGCCATTAAACTTGTGAACCTGGCCCCACATTCTTTTGGATGTGACCGAGCTATTTATGGACGAAACGTAGTTTTGCCAGGAGGTTTTCTCGGCTTGCCTACGAATGTATCGAAATTTCGCTCTAGCTTTTTTGAACGATATGAGGTTATCATGTGTCGGGTACCTCCGGAAGACGCCCCAGGCTCTGTTTTTAAATTTTTTTGCTTCCGTACATTCGCGCGTCCACCAGGGCTTCAGTCTCTTTCTCAGGGATCCAGAAGACTGGGGAATAGCTTTCTCTGCTGCCGCGATTATGCATGTTGTAATTGTCGCATTCATTTCATCAATGCTGAGAAAATCTAGACTCTCTTTATCCAGCCTGGCTTGATCGGTAAACAGAGCCCAGTCTGCCAAATGAAGTCGCCATCGGGGTGGCCGGGAAGGTATGGTAGGAGGTGCTACGCTTAGATTGATCAGTGCAGGCATGTGGTCACTTCCATATGGATTATCTATTACATTCCATTTAAAATCGGTGAACACCGCTGGAGAGCATAGTGCCAGGTCCAGGCAGCTCATGGCTCCTGAGCTTGGAGAGCAGTAAGTGGCAACGCCGGAATTTAAAAGACAGACATCATTGGCTAAGATAAAATCTTCAACTATTTTTCCTCTAGGGTCGATTGTTTTGCTACCCCAAAGCGTGTTATGCGCATTAAAATCACCTACTATCACAAAAGGTTCGGATAGCTGGTGCAAAATTATTTCTAGATCGCTTACGGCGAATTGTGTGTGAGGCGGAATGTAGAGGGAACAGATGGTGATGGTTTTGTGCGCTACAATGGTGACGGCGGCGGCCTCTATGTGGCTATTAATAGGAATTTCTCTGACTGGTATGCCACCTTTGACAACGACGGCCACACCACCCGACAGTCTGCTTGCCTGCGAACGATCGCGCCGCACAACCGTGAAGCCCTTCAAGATGTTTTGATGTCGCTCACCTAGGTTGGTTTCCTGGAGGCACAGGGCCATAGGAGAAAAGTCGTTCAGTATTTCCTTTATGTCACCTAAATTGTTTAAAAGCCCTCTACAATTCCAGTGAATAATAAAAGCCATTTTGAATGTGATGGTTTAAAATCAAAGTGTGAAAGACCAAGAGATAAAATAATTGGAAGGTGATTTGCTTCTAAAAGTTCTAAAAGATGGTGTTCAGAAATGGAGCATGTACACATTATTTTACAGGACCTTTTCCTGGCCCTGTAATTGGGGTTTTGCTTTTTCTGGAGCGGTCGGGAGAATCTCGCCGCTCCTTGGGTGCTGCCTTCACCGCTGAGCTAGTAGTAGTGTCCATCGCCTCGTGCAAGGCGTCAGACAGTTGCTCTAGCGAGCGGTGATGGGGTTGTGTGGGCTTCGCCTTGGCAGACGAGGCCTTTGACCCCACCAGAGACGAGGTCGATGGGACCTCTCTGGCCTCTGAGCTGCCCTGGCTAGTGCCAGAGCTTCGAGAGGCCTCCAGTGTGGCCGAGTTGGCGGGGGGCGGGGCAGCCTTGGCTGCTCCCGCCGTGGGGGCAGGGGGCGATCGCTTCAGCGCACTGCGCGTGGCTTCGGCGGCCGCCTGATGCCGTTGTGGTGCTGCCCCCCGTTGCACCACTTCGGCGAAAGAGGTCTTATTAGCAAGGTATGGAGAAAGACGTTGTCGGGCTTCGCGGAAACTTATGTTTTCTTGAAATTTAATGGTGATAATCTCCTGCTCTTTTCTCCATTGATTAGTGGGGTTTAATGGCGCAAGGGCCATGAGTGGCCAAAGAGCGCCATGTCAATCATGTAGTATGTGCGTTGACAAGTGAGTGTCGATGGTAGGATGTATTATGGCTGTAAAGGGGCCTAAAATCACACGCTGAAGAGAAGCGTAAAAGATGTGTATATAGAATAAAATTATGACAGTGACATGCGATGTCATCTATGAGTGTGAGGTGATTGAGCAGTGATCATGATATATACATGTGAGGTACTTTACATAGCACGAATGCCTCTCCAGGGCCTTTGAGGCCAAAGGCCAGGAGGCAGGTGCTTACTCTGATAGAATTTCCGCAGCCGCAGCCTCAGTTGTGAGGCTGCTCTACGGGCTACCTGGGAAAATAACATTAAAATTATTGATGTCTTTAAGAAATGCTAAAAGAGATTGATATTTAAAAAGTGGTTGCCTGCCTATGAACATAGCGGGATGAAGTGGTAACTGTTGCCGGTATATTAATGGAAAGTGCTTGTTTCTTTGAGCATCTAGTTCTGTGCATTGCAATAAGACGTGAAGGACAGTTAGAGGCTCGCCACATTTATCACACAGCGGTGGATCCCCACCGGACAAAAGGTATGAGTGTGTACTGTGTGTGTGTCCTATTCTAAGTCTGCAGAGTGTTATTTCTGTACGACGATTCTTACATACCTGGGGCCAGTTACCAAGATGCGGTTTTATAAGGTGTAACTTGTTTTGGGTTTCCTTATCCCACAGGCGTTGCCAATGAGCTCTGAGCTTCTGTTTTAAGGAAGGCTTCAGGTCTAGCGCAGGCACAGCCATGGATGTATTAGCAGCGTTTTCGTGGGCGGATGCAGCGAGCTGGTCCGGCAACACGTTTCCTTCAATGTCGCGGTGCCCTGGCACCCAGCATACAACAACATGCTGTTTCAGTGAGTACATCGTGCATAAAAGTGAGTAAAGAGAGATGAGGATGGGATTTCTGTGCTTTTTTGAAGTTTTCAAAGCTTTTACCACACTCAGGGAATCCGTGTATATAACTGTCTTTTGTAGTTTTACTTGCTCTATGTGTTTTACAGCCACATATATCGCGTACGCTTCTGCTGTGAAGATGCTAGTGCTAGGATGCAGAGTGCCAGCATCTGAAAAGGAAGGCCCAACCGCTGCATAGGACACACCAATATGGGTCTTTGAAGCATCTGTAAAAAATGCAGGGTAAGTGTATTTCTGCTGTAGCTCCAAGAAATGCATTCGAATGTGTGCAACAGGAGCGTGCTTCGTGACTTCTACAGAAGACAAATCGCATTCTATAAGCTGCCACTGCCATGGCGGGAGCTGAGCAGCAGGAGCCAGCAAACGGTGTTCAAGTGGCACACCCATTACCTCCGCTAGGCCTCTCACACGAAGTGAGTAGGGCTGTCGTACTGTAGGACGGTTGTAAAAGAGAGCAGAGCTGGACAGATCATTAACAGTGGAGTATGAAGGGTGCTGGTTGTCTGCGTTCACTTTGAGAAAGTACATGAGGGATATGTAACATCTCTGCAAGTGCAGCGACCACTCGTTTGATTCAACGTAGAGGCTTTCTACGGGGCTCGTTCGAAAGGCACCCGTAGAAAGGCGAATGCCTAGATGGTGGACTGGGTCCAGCATCTTTAGTGCGCTTTGGGTCGCGGACTGGTAGACAATAGCCCCGTAGTCAAGGCGCGTGCGTACAAGACTTCTGTATAAATTCATAAGGCATTTTCTGTCGCTGCCCCACGTTGTTCGTGACAAAACCTTCAGTATATTCATTGCCTTCATGCACTTGTTTTTGAGGTTTTTTATATGAGGTACAAATGTTAATTTCGTGTCTAAAATAATTCCTAAAAACTTTAGCTCCTTTTTCACAGGTAGCCGCTGGCCAAGCAAGCAAATATCAGGTTCAGGCTGCAGGCCTCTCCTTCTGGAGAATAGAACACAATTGCTTTTTTGGGGATTAATGCTAAAACCATTTTCCTCTGCCCATTTAGCGACCCTGTTCAAACCCAGCTGAATTTGCCGCTCACATATCGCAAGGTTGCACGATTTAAAACCAATCTGAACATCATCTACATATGTGCAATAAAACATATTGCGTGGCATGCACAGGCGAAGAGAATTCATTTTTATAATAAAAAGTGTGCAACTTAGGACACCACCTTGTGGTACTCCTGTTTCTTGGACAAATATTTTTGATACAACATTGCCTACGCGGACACGAAATGTACGATGCGACAGGTAGCTCTCTATTATGTCCAACATTTTACCACGTATCCCTAGATGGGACAGGTCTCTCAATATTCCGAACCGCCAAGTTGTGTCATACGCTTTTTGTATATCGAGGAACACAGAGAGAAAATACTGTTTGTGTAAAAAAGCTTCACGGATTTGTGCCTCAAGGCGTACGAGATGGTCAGTGGTGGAGCGACCTTCTCGAAAACCACACTGGAAGGGGTCGAGCAATTTTTTTGACTCCAGTAAATGTATTAGCCGACGGTTAATCATTTTTTCAAAGAGTTTACAGAGGCAGCTTGTTAATGCAATAGGCCTATAACTTGTGACGGAGGCTGGATCTTTACCCTGTTTTAGAACAGGAATTACAATAGCCTCTTTCCATGAAGTAGGTATCTCGCCTGAAGACCAGATGGTATTGTACAGGGACAGGAGAGTGTTTTGTGTTTCGGAAGGTATGTGTCTCAACATATGATACACAACACGATCAGAGCCTGGGGTGGAATTGCTGCAATTGTTTAGGGCTTCCTTTAGCTCTGCTAGGCAGAATGGTTGGTCGTATGTGCGGTTTCCTGTACATTTTCGCTCAATCTTTTGTTGCTCTGTTCTAGCTCTATACCTCTGAAAGGCTTCAGAGTAATGCGACGAACTGGACACGCGTTCGAAGTGCGCGCCCAGAGCATTAGCCTGATCTTCCAAGCTTTTTCCCTGGGTGTCCACCAAGGGGATCGAATACGTTTGACCACCGTTTACTCTCTTCACTCTATTCCAAACCTTTGCCTCATCTGTAAAGGAGTTAATGCCTGCTATGAACTTCTGCCAGCTCTCCCGTCTAGCCAGCCGGCGTATTCTTCGGCCTTGTGATTTTGCTTCCTTAAAATCTACAAGATTTTCTGCAGTGGGGGAGTTGCGTAGCAGCGCCCACGCTTTGTTTTGCTTTTTTCGAGCTTTGCCGCACTCGTCGTTCCACCAAGGGACACGACGTTTGCGTGCAAGGCCACTTACTTGGGATATACATTTTCAGGCAGCATCAATTATGAGGGCAGTGAAATACTGAACAGCAGCATCAATACTTAGATGAGACATGTCAGCCCACGGGAGAGATGTGAGGTTACAGAACTGCTTCCAATCGGCTGTATCAAGCTTCCAGCGAGGAGCCTTCGGGGGACATTCAGTTGGTTTTTGTGTGCTTATAACTACCGGGAAATGGTCACTCCCATATGGATTACTAATAACTTTCCATTTAAGGACAGGTAGGAGAGTTGGGGACGTAATGCTGAGATCGATACAGGAATAAGTGTTGTTGGCGAGGCTATAATATGTAGGTTCTTTGTCATTCAGCAAACATGCACCAGTAGAGAACAGAAGATTTAGTTAGTTAGTTATGTAGGGTTTAGTGGCGCAAAAGCAGCTAAGGCTATGCTGCGCCAGCCACATGGTGAGAAAAATAAAGCTAAAACCCTTTAGTGAACTGAGTGTATATTCTGTAGTAAAAGTTTGGTATAAACCAATTTCCTCTCGGAAAGCCATACCGTCACTCACAAGAAATTGTACCTCGTCTTCCATGTGATTTTAGCCTACCTATCATGACCATAAATACGAGTGCGCGGTCAGAGACGATTGGTGGAATAAGATGAATAATGTTGCGCGGCTGTATAGAGGCCTAAAATTATTCGTATAATGTATGTACTGTTAAGGTACTATAGTACTCACCACAGTACTATTACAATTATGGACATGATACATGGGGTGGTCAATGGGTATGGTCGTTGCGCGAGGTGGTTTAGCCAAAATGTAAAGGAATGGCTCCAGCACTTTCGCCTTACCTGTGTCCTTGTGCGCAAGGATCAGGAGGCAAGTGCTCTTTTCAGAAGACGCTGTCACAGCAGTGGCCTGTCAGAAGAGGCCGTGTTGTGGCCACACAGGTTCGTAAATCTTGAGTATCTACCGTGTAGCTACGACGCTATGCTTATAGCTTGTTTAGAAATTTTGCGTCATCCAGGAAGTTAACGACGTTCGTTAGGGGTATTAGTGCATCATCTCCTAGGATGAACATGGGGTGACGTGGAATGCGTAACTTGTACAATGCGTGAAAATGTTTTCTTCGATATGTTTCTAAATGTGGGCATGTAAGCAAGATGTGTAACACTGTTAGAGGTTCATCGCATTTATCACATGTTGGTTGTTGTTCTTGCTTTAAAAGGTAATTATGGGTGATATGCGTGTGACCAATTCGAAGACGGCAGAGGATAACTTCGATAAAACGTTCTTGGTGGTAACAGGACTTCCATTCACTTAGGAATGGTTTGATTAGTTGGAGTTTATTGTTGCCTATAGTGTTCCATTCCCGTTGCCACTTGAATGTTAACGCTGTACGAATGGCGCGGATACTGTCCCTAACTGGAACACTTACTTTCGAGATACTAAGGTTTTTTGCTGCTGCTGCGCATTGATCTGCCCTTTCATTTCCGTGTATGCCAACGTGACTTGGGACCCAGCAAAACCGGATTGTTTGTCCTTCACTCAGACGCGATAATATGCTTAAAATGTCGCCAATGAGGGGTTCGTATTGAGAGCGTATATGGAGGGCCTTCAATGCACTTAGGGAATCCGTGAAAATGATTGTTTTCTCGTAGTTTGAGCTTTCAATTCTTTTTACTGCCATCCACAGGGCGTAACACTCAGCCGTAAAAAGTGAAACGAACTGTGGTAGTCTGACCGTTCGTTCCCACGGACCTTCAACGACACTGCTTCCGACATAACTAGCCGTCTTGGAGCCATCGGTGTAAAGTTCTGTATAAGTGTCGTATCTTTATTGAACGGTGCGAAATTCTTGCAATATGTGTTCACGTGATGTACAATCTTTTTTAAGATGTGACAATGAGAGGTCAAGAAATTGGGTAAGGTTGTTCCAGGGAGGCAAACTTCGTGGCTTTTTAATAACCGAAAGTGCATCTGTAGGGACGTTACACTCTCGCCATTTTTCTTCGAACCTGAGTATTAGTGGTCTTATTAGGTTTGGTTTGTTTGTGTAATGGAGTCGCTTGTCACATTGTGTGATAATATTGTAGCATATGTGGTTTGTCGACGACCGAACTCTTAGGACATATGTAAGCATCAGCTGTGTTCTTCTGCTGTCCAGTGCTGGCTCATTACTTTCCGAGTACAAGCTGGGAATCGGTGAGGTCCTGTATGCACCGGTTGCCAAGCGTATCCCTTTGTTATGTACAGGGTCTAACCTCTTAAGGTAGGACTGCCTCGCTGAACCGTAAACTACGCTACCATAATCTAATTTGCTACGCACCAGTGAACGATAGATGTGCAGGAGGCACTTACGGTCCGCGCCTCAGCGCTTTCGCGACAGAACTTTAAGGACGTTGAGTGCCCTAGTCGCTTTAATTTTTAGACTGGTGATGTGTGCTAAAAAGTTAAGTTTCTTGTCAAATATGACTCCTAAAAACTTGTGCTCTTGTTTGACTGGCAATACTGCTTGATTCAGTTCAAGGATCGGGTCCGGCTGCAGGCCTCTTTTCTGAGAAAATACTACGGCGACTGTCTTCTCCTCGGAGAAACGAAAGCCGTTTTTCTCAGCCCATTGTGTTAGTTTGTTCAGCGTGATCTGAGTCTGTCGTTGGCACGTTATCATGTTAGATGCGCGGCACGCAATCTGGAGGTCGTCAACGTACAGAGAATGCATAACTGTAGATGGTATAACTTTGTTCAGAGAGTTTATTTTCACAACGAAAAGTGTAGTGCTTAAAATGCACCCCTGAGGTACACCATTTTCCTGCGCAAACGTACGGGACAGTGTTGCACCAAGGCGGACCTGAAAGGTTCGGTTAGACAGAAAGTCAGAGAGACAGTTCAGCATTCTGCCGCGGATTCCTAAGTCTGCAAGGTCTCGTAAAATCCCATACCTCCAAGTAGTGTCGTAGGCTTTTTCTATATCGAAAAAGACTGCTAGACAATGTTGTTTGTGTAAAAAAGCTTCTCGTATTGTGTTTTCAAGCCGAACTAGGTGGTCCGTAGTTGAGCAACCTTTTTTGTAACCACATTGGTGGATGTCTAGTGAGTTTTCTGTTTCGAGGACGTACGTTAGTCTGATGTTAATGACATTCTCATAGGTTTTTGCAAGACAGCTTGTTAGTGCAATTGGCCTATAGCTCTTTGCTAATGAGGGATCTTTTCCACTTTTTAGGAATGGTATTATAATCTCTTTCTTCCAATCGGTGGGCATTTGACCAGTTTGCCAGATGACATTGAAGAAATGCAGGAGGACCTCAACTGCTTTTGGCGACAGGTGGGCAAGCATTGCATAGTGTATTTTGTCAGGACCAGGCGCTGTTTTCTTACCTGCAGAGAGTACTGTGTTCAGTTCATGGAGGGTGATAGGCGTATTGTAGGGCGAGTCTGAACAACCTGTTGTGGGAAGCTTTTGTTTTTCTGTAGATTGTTTATGCCTTAGGAACGTTTCTGAATAGTTTGCTGAGCTGGATATGTTATAGAAGTGCAGTCCTAATAGGTCTGCTTGTTCCTGTAGGGATGTCTGGGCACCTGTTTTAGAAAGAAAGGGGATGGTATAGGCAGTGTAGTTGCCATTAAACTTGTGAACCTGACCCCACATTCTTTTGGATGTGACCGAGCTATTTATGGACGAAACGTAGTTTTGCCAGGAGGTTTTCTCGGCTTGCCTACGAATGTATCGAAATTTCGCTCTAGCTTTTTTGAACGATATGAGGTTATCATGTGTCGGGTACCTCCGGAAGACGCCCCAGGCTCTGTTTTTAAATTTTTTTGCTTCCGTACATTCGCGCGTCCACCAGGGCTTCAATCTCTTTCTCAGGTATCCAGAAGACTGGGGAATAGCTTTCTCTGCTGCCGCGATTATGCATGTTGTAATTCTCGCATTCACATCATCAATGCTGAGAAAATCTAGACTCTCTTTATCTAGCCTGGCTTGATCGGTAAAGAGAGCCCAGTCTGCTAAATGAAGTCGCCATCGGGGTGGCCGGGAAGGTATGGTAGGAGGTGCTACGCTTAGATTGATCAGTGCAGGCATGTGGTCACTTCCATATGGATTATCTATTACATTCCATTTAAAATCGGTGAACACCGCTGGAGAGCATAGTGCCAGGTCCAGGCAGCTCATGGCTCCTGAGCTTGGGGAGCAGTAAGTGGCAACGCCGGAATTTAAAAGACAGACATCATTGGCTAAGATAAAGTCTTCAACTATTTTTCCTCTAGGGTCGATTGTTTTGCTACCCCAAAGCGTGTTATGCGCATTAAAATCACCTACTATCACAAAAGGTTCGGATAGCTGGTGCAAAATTATTTCTAAATCGCTTACGGCGAATTGTGTGTGAGGCGGAATGTAGAGGGAACAGATGGTGATTGTTTTGTGCGCTACAATGGTGACGGCGGCGGCCTCTATATGGCTATTAATAGGAATTTCTCTGACTGGTATGCCACCTTTGACAACGACGGCTACACCACCCGACAGTCTGCTTGCCTGCGAGCGATCGCGCCGCACAACCGTGAAGCCCTTCAAGATGTTTTGATGTCGCTCACCTAGGTTGGTTTCCTGGAGGCACAGGGCCATAGGAGAAAAGTCGTTCAGTATTTCCTTTATGTCACCTAAATTGTTTAAAAGCCCTCTACAATTCCAGTGAATAATAAAAGCCATTTTGAATGTGATGGTTTAAAATCAAAGTGTGAAAGACCAAGAGATAAAATAATTGGAAGGTGATTTGCTTCTAAAAGTTCTAAAAGATGGTGTTCAGAAATAGAGCATGTACACATTATTTTACAGGACCTTTTCCTGGCCCTGTAATTGGGGTTTTGCTTTTTCTGGAGCGGTCGGGAGAATCTCGCCGCTCCTTGGGTGCTGCCTTCACCGCTGAGCTAGTAGTAGTGTCCATCGCCTCGTGCAAGGCGTCAGACAGTTGCTCTAGCGAGCGGTGATGGGTTTGTGTGGGCTTCGTCTTGGCAGACGAGGCCTTTGACCCCACCAGAGACGAGGTCGATGGGACCTCTCTGGCCTCTGAGCTGCCCTGGCTAGTGCCAGTGCTTCGAGAGGCCTCCAGTGTGGCCGAGTTGGCGGGGGGCGGGGCAGCCTTGGCTGCTCCCGCCGTGGGGGCTGGTGGCGATCGCTTCAGCGCACTGCGCGTGGCTTGGGCGGCCGCCTGATGCCGTTGTGGTGCTGCCCCCCGTTGCACCACTTCGGCGAAAGAGGTCTTACTAGCAAGGTATGGAGAAAGACGTTGTCGGGCTTCGCGGAAACTTATGTTTTCTTGAAATTTGATGGTGATAATCTCCTTCTCTTTTCTCCAGGCTGTGCAGGATCTTGAGTACGCCGGGTGGTCTCCATCGCAATTGGCACAGTGGGCTTCGGCATTGCAGCCGTCATCAGCAGAATGTCCCGTGGTACTACACTTAGCACAGGTAAGCTGCCCTCGGCAGCTCTGCGATGCATGACCGAACCTTTGGCACTTGAAGCAGCGCCTTGGGTTCGGAATGTACGGCCTGACGTGCAACTTTAGATAGCCTGTTTCTATTTCCTGTGGAAGTGTGCTGGAGTTAAAGGTGAGTATGATGTGCTTCGTGGGTATTTCCTTGTTGTCGCGTCTGATTTTTATTCGTTGTACCTGTACAACGTTTTCCTCCTTCCAGCCATCCAGAAGTTCGTCGTCGGAAAGGTCCATGAGATCGTCATCTGATACTACACCTTTTACAGTATTCATTGTTCTGTGGGGAGTGATAGTGATTGGTTTATCCCCAAATGCCACAAGGTTGGTCAATTTCTGATACTGCGATTTATCTTTAACTTCAATTAGTAGATCCCCACTGGCCATCTTGGTGGCTTTGTAGCCGCTTCCGATGGTGTCAGTGAGACATTTTGACACTAGGAATGGTGAGATGTTACGGGCTTTTTTTTCGGTGTTCTCATAGTGAATCACGTGATATTTCGGGAAAGTTTCGTTCTTTTTGAGGAACATTTCAGCGGTTGCATCGGTGCGCCCCCGTTTCGGAGGGCGATCGTTTCTGAAAGGGTTTGATGATCCCATTAAAGAAGTAGATTGTTCGGCAACAATGCCAGTCACCCACCACCGAGTCCAACAAGGGGACACAACAGGGGCAGCAAAGCCGGCCCTGCCATGCCAACTGTACATTGCCGCTATAACCAGATATGTAATAACCTAGGTTGGTCACGTCACACCAGGTCAACCCTCGCCGCCAAGAAAGATGGAAGTAAATGGAAGAGAGGAGAAGACAGGACAGATGTAAAGTAAGAGAAAAAGACGAAGATGTGGAGAAAGACAGGAAAAGGCGACTGCCGATTTCCCCCGGTCGGGTCAGGCCGGAGGTGCCGTCTACGTGAAGCCGGGGCCAAAGGGGTGTGTTGCCTCTTCCGGGGGGCCTTAAAGGTCCAATCACCCGGCGTCGGCTCAACCCCCAGGATCCCCTTTTCCCCGGACACGGCTAAGCCACGCACGGCGACACGTGGGAGGGGGTCGAAACCCCCCCGTTGGCTGAGAGAACAGAAGATTCTCAATCAGGCGGCCTCTCTGATCGCAGCGGGAATCACCCCACAGGGTGCTGTGCGCGTTGAAATCGCCAAGGAGGACGTATGGTTCCGGCAATTCATCTAATAAGGCTTCAAGATCGTGTTTCTGTAAATAATAATTTGGGGGTATATAAATTGAGCAGATGGTAATAAGTTTGTTGAGAAGTACAGCCCGGACAGCCACTGCTTCGAGCGGTGTTCGTAGCTGCAAACCCTGGCATGGCACACCTTTATGTATTATGATTGCAACACCGCCTGATGATGTGGCAGCGTCACAGCGGTCTTTTCGGAAGACAACGTACTGTCGAAGAAAGTTGGTTTGAGTTGATTTTAAGTTTGTCTCCTGTGCACACAGCACTTTTGGTGAGTGTTCATGTAGCAGCTCTTGGATATCGTCGAGGTTTCTGATAAGACCTCTCACGTTCCATTGTATTATTAGTGTATCCATTTTGGGTGTAATTTAGTGCTGTGTGTACCGAAGTAACTCGTCTTAAGACAGAGGCCCTGTAATACGGGCTTTTCCTTTTTTGGCGCGCTCCAAGGAGCTGCGCCGTTCCTTCGGCGCCTGAGACGCCGTTAGGGATGGCATTGTGTCCATCGCCTCAGCAGAGGCGCTGGATGCCCGCTCGCGGGTCACGCGCACGGGTGTCGGAGCTTTAGGGCTTCCTGACTGAACAGAAGGCCCTGAACCTGCAGGCCCAGGGGCCTGCATGTCCTTTGGTGGCGGAGCAGCACGAGCTGCTTCCGCTGAGGGGGCGGATGGCCTTGCCACCCGTCCACTGTGTGTGGCACGTGTGGCTGCCAAGGACATTTGTGGCACTGCCCCCTTGCGTGCCACGTCCGCGAAAGATGTACCCTGTACAAAAGAAAAGCGCTTTCGCGCCTCTTGAAAGGAAATATTCTGTGTTACTTTGAGTGTACGACCTCTTTTTCTTTTTTCCATGCCGGACAGGCGCGAGAGTAGGCGGGGTGCCCACCGTCGCAGTTCGCGCAGTGTGGAGTTTCGGTACAGTCGTCTGCAGGGTGTTCGTGTGAGCCGCATTTGGCACAGGTTTGACGGCCGCGGCAGCTTTGAGAGCCGTGACCGAAACGCTGGCACTTAAAGCAACGCCGGGGGTTGGGGATATAGGGTCTGACCTTTAGCTTCAGGTAGCCTGTTTCAAGATACTCTGGTAGGGTGCTTGTGCAAAATGTGACTATTAGATGTTTCGTCGGGATTTCTTTGTCATCACGCCTGATTTTAATTCGCTGTACGTGTGTTACATGTTGTTCATTCCAGCCCTCGAGGAGCTCATTTTCAGACAGTTCAAGCAAGTCTTGGTCAGACACTACACCTCGGGAGGTGTTGAGGAAACGGTGGGGAGTAACAGAGACGGGGGTGCTTTCGAAAGAGACAAGTTTTGTGAGGTTCTCGTACTGGGTCTTATCTTTTACTTCAAGGAGAAGGTCCCCGCTAGCCATTCTTGTAGCTTTATAACCTTGTCCGAGTGTGTTTGTGAGGCATTTCGATACAATGAAAGGAGAGATTGTTCTCGCACCCTTTTCAAGTGTTTCACAATGGATTACATGGAATCGGGGGAAAATGTCTTTTGGTTTGAGAAATGCATATAAGGTCTCTTCGGTGCGCCCTCTTTTTGAGGAGGGCGATCGTGCAGTGGAGGGAATGAAGTGGAGGCCATAAATAGTGCATATATTCGGCGGCCATGCCAGCCGCCCACCATGGAGCCCTACATGGAGACGCGACAGCACTTAGAATAAGGCATGCCAACGCCAGCTGTACACAGCCACTATAACCAAATATAATGTGACCAAGAGAGGGCACATACACAAGGTTAACCCTTGCCGCCAGGAAAAATGGAAGTAAATGGAAGAGAATAGAAGAGAGGAAAGATATAAAGTGAGAGTGAAAGACGAAGCTCAGAGGAGAGAGAGATAGGAAAAGGCGACTGCCGATTTCCCCTGGGTGGGTCAGCCCAGGGGTGCCGTCTACGTGAAGCCGGGGCCAAAGGGGTGTGTTGCCTCTGCCGGGGGGCCTTAAAGGTCCAATCACCCGGCGTCGGCTCAACCCCCAGGATTCCCTTTTCCCCGGACACGGCTCAGCCACGCACGGCTAGGCGTGGGAGGAGGTCGAAAAAACCCCCCGTTAGCTCGGGTCCGTGGTGTCGCTACACACCAAACGCCTGTTTGCGCAGGCGCCCCTGCGGGGCTCTTTTCTCCAGGCTGTGCAGGATCTTGAGTACGCCGGGTGGTCTCCGTCGCAATTGACACAGTGGGCTTCGGCATTGCAGCCGTCATCAGCAGAATGTCCCGTGGTACTACACTTAGCACAGGTAAGCTGCCCTCGGCAGCTCTGCGATGCATGACCGAACCTTTGGCACTTGAAGCAGCGCCTTGGGTTCGGAATGTACGGCCTGACGTGCAACTTTAGATAGCCTGTTTCTATTTCCTGTGGGAGTGTGCTGGAGTTAAAGGTGAGTATGATGTGCTTCGTGGGTATTTCCTTGTTGTCGCGTCTGATTTTTATTCGTTGTACCTGTACAACGTTTTCCTCCTTCCAGCCATCCAGAAGTTCGTCGTCGGAAAGGTCCATGAGATCATCATCTGATACTACACCTTTTACAGTATTCATTGTTCTGTGGGGAGTGATAGTGATTGGTTTATCCCCAAATGCCACAAGGTTGGTCAATTTCTGATACTGCGATTTATCTTTAACTTCAATTAGTAGATCCCCACTGGCCATCTTGGTGGCTCTGTAGCCACTTCCGATGGTGTCAGTGAGACATTTTGACACTAGGAATGGTGAGATGTTACGGGATTTTTTTTCGGTGTTCTCATAGTGAATCACGTGATATTTCGGGAAAGTTTCGTTCTTTTTGAAGAACATTTCAGCGGTTGCATCGGTGCGCCCCCGTTTCGGAGGGCGATCGTTTCTGAAAGGGTTCGATGATCCCATTAAAGAAGTAGATTGTTCGGCAACAATGCCAGTCACCCACCACCGAGTCCAACAAGGGGACACAGCACAGGATGTTGTGGACAAGCCCTGCCATGCCAACTGTACATCGTTGCTATAACCGAATATGGTGTACCCAAGGTAGGATAGCCACACAAGGTTAACCCTTGCCGCCAGGAAAAATGGAAGTAAAGTGAAGAAAGGAGAAGACAGGAAAGATGTAAAGTAGGAGAAAAAGGCGAAGATGTGAGAGGAGAGAGACAGGAAAAGGCGACTGCCGATTTCCCCCGGGTGGGTCAGTCCGGAGGTGCCGTCTACGGGAAGCACGGGCCAAAGGGGTGTGTTGCCTCTTCCGGGGGGCCTTAAAGGTCCAATCACCCGGCGTCGGCTCAACCCCCAGGATCCCCTTTTCCCCGGACACGGCTAAGCCACGCACGGCGACACGTGGGAGGGGGTCGAAACCCCCCCGTTGGCTCGGGTCCGTGGTGTCGCCACACACCAAACGCCCGCTCATGCAGACGCCCCTGCGGGGGGTGAATCTGTTGAGTTTTGTGGGATAACTTTCCTTAGTTGCGGTTTTACTAGGTGCAGTTTGTTGTCGACTTGTTTGTCCCATTCAGCTTGCCAGTGGTTGCGTAGCCCTCTACGTACAACAGGTTTTAGATCCACACCCGGAACAGATGTTATATCTATAGTTTGCCGACCAGCGGCTTCTCGTGCATTCTTGTCCACTATTTCATTGCCCGCAATCCCAGAATGACCTGGCACCCAGCAAATAACAATAGAAAGTTTTAGGTTATAGGCTGCATAGATTTCATTAAGGAGCTTGTTGAAAGCGGGGTTCTTGCTGTACTTGCCACAAGACAGGGCCGTGACAACACTTAAAGAATCTGTGTACACTATAGACTTTTGTGTCTTGTGTTGTATAATGTGTTGTATAATAACCAGGATACCATAGGCTTCTGCCGTGAAAATGCTGGTATGTGTATGCATGGTTCTGGTGTCGGAGAAGTTTTGTCCGTAGGCTGCACAGGATACAGATGTTTGAGACTTTGAGCCATCAGAGAAGAACGCGGCTGAACAATATTTCTGTTCAAGGGCCAAGAAATGTTGCTCAATTAACGCACTTGAACAATTTTTCTTTTTCAGGTCTTTGAAGGACCAGTCACAAGTGACCCGACACTGCTGCCAGGGAGGAATGTGTTCGGCGTGGTCATTTTCCTGTAAATCATCGAAATAAATTCCAAGTTTTTCTACTGCAGGTCTTATTGCCAATGGAAACGGTGGGGCGATAGAAGGACGGTTTAGGTATAGCTGACTAGTGGACACATCATTCATAAGTGCTTTGCATGGGTGCTGCTTCAGGGACATGATTCTGACTGCATAGGTGACTCCTAGATATGTGCGCTGGTAGTCCAGCGGCCACTGATCTGACTCTGCATAAAGGCTTTGAACAGGGCTGGTACGGAAGGCACCAAGTGCTAGCCGGATACCCAAGTGGTATACAGGGTCCAATAGTTTGAGTGCTGTCTTTGAAGCTGACTGATATACTATGCACCCGTAGTCTATGCGTGACAAAACCAGGCTTCTAAACAAAGATATGAGACAGTGCCTGTCTGTTCCCCACGACTGATGCGATAAAATCTTTAAAAGGTTCATGGTCTTAAGACATTTCAACTTCAACTGTTTTATGTGCTGAATGAAAGTGAGCTTAGCATCGAAAATTACGCCAAGGAATTTTTGTTCTTTTGCGATGACTAAGCTTTGTCCATTCATTAGTATGCAGGGGTCAGGATGTACACCTCTTCGTCTGGAGAAAAGCACACTTGTAGTCTTGTCAGTGTTAAACCTAAAACCATTCTCATCAGCCCATTTCGCAAGGCGGTTAACACCTAACTGTATCTGGCGTTCGCATACAGTCAAGTTACATGATTTGAAACTGATTTGGATGTCGTCCACATAAACTGAGTACGATATCGCAGGTGGAATAACAGAGCGAAGAGAGTTCATCTTAACTATAAAAAGTGTGCAACTTAATACTCCTCCTTGCGGTACTCCATTTTCTTGGAGAAATGTGCGCGATAACACACTGCCCATTCTTACACGAAACTTCCTTTCAGACAGGTAATCTCTTAAGATGGTGATCAACCTGCCGCATATTCCGAAGCACGATAAGTCTTGCAGGATTCCGTATCGCCAGGCAGTATCATATGCCTTCTCAAGATCAAAGAAAACCGAAAGACAGTATTGGTTGTGTACAAATGCGTCACGTATATATGACTCGAGGAGGACAAGATTGTCAGTTGTGGATCTAGCTGTACGGAAGCCAGACTGGCACGGGTCCAATATACCGTTGTATTCTAAGTAATAGACCAAACGGCGGTTAATCATTTTTTCAAGCACTTTGAGTAGGCAGCTTGTGAGCGCAATAGGCCTGTAACTATTTACAGAGGAGGGATCTTTGCCCTGTTTAAGGATTGGTAGGACTATTGCCTCTTTCCAAGCAGAGGGTATTTTGCCAGTATTGAAAATCTTGCTGTAAAGTGCTAATAGGCAGTTCAGGGTTTCATCAGGGAGATTTCCGACCATGTCATAGGTAATTGTATCAGAACCAGGGGCAGAACTTCCACAGGAACCAAGGGCAAGCTTCAATTCATGTAGTGTTAGTGGTTTATTGTATCCTTCTGATACAGGCTTGTTCGGGCGCAGAGGTATACTTTCAGCTATGCTTTTGTGGTGCAAGAACTTCGCGGTATAATTTTCTGATCTTGATATTTTCTCGAAGTGTTCGCCAAGAGTGTTTGCCTGTTCTTCTATTGTATCACCGTAGTCATTCACCAAGGGGAAGGGATTTGGGCGTTGTCCTTTAAGTTTACGCACCCTATTATACACCTTATTGGCGTCTGTGTAAGAGTTTATTGAGGATATGTAGTGTGTCCAGCTTTCCCGTTTGGCTATACGGCGAATACGCCTGCCATTCGCTTTGCAACTTCTGAAGTTTATCAAGTTTTCTATTGTTGGGTAGCGAGAAAAAGTGCTCCATGCTTTGTTTTGCCGTTTTTTAGCAATTTCACACTCATGATTCCACCATGGCTTTGCGTTGACCTTATTAATGCTAGACTGCGGTATGCACTTTTTAGCACAGGTGAGGACATATTCGGAGATATAGCTGGCCATCTCTTCTACGTCCAGATGGTCCACCTCTTCGAGGCGTAGTGTACATAGCTCTCTAAATTTAACCCAGTTTGCACCATGAAAGTTCCACTTTTTAGGGTAAGCTGGTCGGTCATCCCGTTGTCTTGTTTCTAAAAGAGTCGGAAAATGGTCACTTCCATATGGATTATTAATAACTTTCCAATCTAGGTAAGGTAGGAGTGACGGTGACCCAATGGCTAAATCTATGCATGAATATGTATTGTGTGTGTTACTGTAGTATGTTGGTTCTGCCTTATTGAACAGACAGGCTCCGGATGAGAGAAGAAAGTTTTCTATAGCGCGACCCCTCGCATCACATCTGGTATCACCCCATAAGAAACTGTGAGCATTAAAATCTCCAATTAAAACATACGGTTCTGGAAGCTGATCAATCAGCTTTTCGAACTCTATTTTATAGAACGGTTCGTCGGGGGGTATGTAGATGGAGCAGATAGTTATCATATGATTGAATAGAATAGCGCGAACAGCCACAACCTCAAGAGAGCTTTGTAGCGCAATGTGCTGGCATGCTACGCTCCTTTGTGCAATGATTGCCACACCTCCTGACGAGGAATTGCCACCATTTCGATCTTTACGAAAAACCACGTATTGGTTTAAGAAATTCACGTGAGTTGAC
The DNA here is from genome assembly GCA_013339685.2 of Hyalomma asiaticum. Classification (NCBI taxonomy): domain Eukaryota; kingdom Metazoa; phylum Arthropoda; class Arachnida; order Ixodida; family Ixodidae; genus Hyalomma; species Hyalomma asiaticum. Next base: position 12,888,720 of record CM023481.1, on the reverse strand, counting down.
TTTAGATGAGTTTCTTGAACACAGAACACTTTTGGCTGATAGTCATTTAGCAAGTCTTTGATATCATCTAGGTTATGAAATAGGCCCCTGGCATTCCACTGTAGTATTTGTGTGGTCATATTGAGGAAAAATGTATGTGTCCTGTGCTCAGATGAACGAGCTAAAGATATAAGTTAAAGGGAGGTAACCCTTCAGGTTACCGACCCCTTTGGCGGAGCAGTTATGGGATGTTTTCCTTTCTTAGTGCGCTCCAAAGAGTGCTGATCTTTGGGCGTCGACGACGCTGGTGTTCGTCCATCGATTTCCATAGCCTTCTCTGAGGCGCTGGAAGGTCGAGGACCGGGCACAGAGACTTGCGTCTCCGCCCTTGGGATTCGATTCAACTTTGGGGCCTGTTGAGCCGAAGCCTGCAGACCCGCCTTCGATGTTGGTGGCGCGGCAATAGCAGCAGCCACCTGAGGGGTGGACGAAGTGACTACTGGGCCACTGTTGGTGACCGCAGTAGACTGCCGAGGCGTTTGTGGCGCTACCCCCCGTTGCACCACCTCGGCAAAACTGGTGTGATCAAGGTATGACAGACGGTTCCTTGCTTCACGAAATGTTATGTTTTCTTTTACTTTTAGTGAGATGATCTCTTTTTCGATCTTCCATTTAGGACATGTTCTAGAGTAGGCTGGATGACTTCCGTTACAGTTCACACAATGTGGAGTTGAGTCGCAAGCGTCGGACGTGTGTTCATTGGAGCTGCATTTAGCACATGTCTGCTTTCCCCGACATGTCTGAGATCCGTGCCCGTACCGCTGGCACTTATAGCACCGCCGGGGGTTCGGGATGTACGGCCTCACGCGAAGTTTGATGTAGCCTGCATCTAGTGTGGTAGGGAGCACACAGCTGTCGAAGGTTAGTATTATGTGCTTAGTGCGGATTTGCTCATTGTTTCGGCGAATCAGGATTCTGTCAACCTTTATAACGTTTTGGTTCTGTAAACCATCTAGAAGTTCCTCATCACTAAGGTGCAAGAAGTCATCTTCCGATATGACACCTCGGCTCGTGTTCATTGTTCGATGTGCAGACAGGGTGACTGCTACGTCACCAATACATTTCAAGTCATTGATTTTCTCAAATTGGTCTTTGTCCTTAAGTTCAAGTAGCAAATCACCGTTAGCCATTTTCGTGGCCTTGTAGCCTGGTCCAATGGTGTTTCCGAGGCATTTCGCCACCAGGAAAGGAGACAATTTACGAGCACTTAGGTTGCCCTCAGTATGGATCACATGATATTTTGGAAAGATGTCAGTGCTTTTCAGAAAAAATTGGAAGGATGCTTCGGTGCGCCCTCTTTTCTGAGGGCGATCACGGACAAAAGGAGCTTGTTTAGCCATAGGAGTACTGCGTTTGTTCGGCGACAGCGCCAACCGCCCACCACGGAGCCCAACAAGGGGACGCGGCAAAACTTGAAACAAGTCTGCACAACGCCAGCAGTACGCTATCCCTATAACCGGATATAGAATACCCAAGGTTGGATACCTACACGAGGTTAACCCTTGCCGCCAGGATGATGATGATGTCTTGCGTTTATTGGCACAAGGGCCGATCACGGCCAAAGAGCGCAAAGAGCAATGAAAATGTGTAAGCAATGCTGTGATCTATGAGAATGCCTTGATGTGAAGTGGCTGTAAAGGGGCCTAAAATCATACGCACCAAACGTGCCTAAAACGAATGCAGGTAATAAAATTTTGGTGAGGATGCCAACGGAGGGTGTGCAATGAGTATAAAACGTGTTTTAAAATCATGTAGTTACGTCTGAGATAGTTCAAAACACTACAGCCTCAGAGTCCCCTTGCGATCAAGGGTCTCGAGGCGAGTGCGTACACGCAAGTACAGCCGTAGCAACATCCTCTTAACGAGGGTGTGCTAGGAGTTCCAGGTGTGTACGACCTCTAGTGCCTTAGACTCGTCTAAAAATGTTAAAACTGCCTCTTGTTTAAAGATAGGTTCGTTACCTAAAAACATAGCAGGGTGAAAAGGAAGGTTCTCGAGGTAACGCCTGCTAAAATACCTCTTTCTCAGATGTTCTAATTCTTGGCATTCTATTAGAACGTGAACCACTGTCAATGCTTCTCCACACATTTTACAGGTTGGAGGTTCACGTCCGGCCAGGAGGTAATTGTGCGTAGCGTACGTGTGTCCTATTCGGAGTCTACAGACTATGACTTCTTTCCGTCTTGATTTCGTTGTTGTCGACCAGATCCCTAAGTATGGCCTTATAACATGTAGTTTATTATTTGTTTGCATGTCCCACAAACGTTGCCAGTGCATCCTGATCATTTTGCGAAGATGAGGTTTTATGTCCAGAATAGGGACTGCCATGGATGACTCAAAAGCATTTATGTGGGCGGCTGCAGCCAGCCGGTCAGCCAACTCGTTTCCTCGAATGTTTCGGTGCCCAGGTATCCAGCACAACACGACATCCTGCTCAGACGCATAAATGGCACATAATAGCGAGTACAGCGACGTAAGTACTGGGTTTGTGCGCTTCGGGACAGTTTTTAATGCTCTTATAACGCTTAGAGAGTCTGTGTATATAACTGATTTTTGTATCTTTAGTGCCTTGATGTGTTTAATTGCTGACAGTATTGCATAGGCTTCCGCTGTAAATATGCTTGTTTCAGGATGCAGACCACCTGCATCAGAAAAGCCTGGGCCAATTGCTGCGTAGGAGACACCAGAATTCGACTTGGATGCGTCTGTGTAGAATTCTGGACGAGGGTACCTATGCTTAAGTTCCAGGAAGTGCATCTGGATATGCGCGGCAGGGGCATGTTTTGTAACTTGAATGAAAGATACATCAGTGTGTATAATTCTCCACTCCCATGGTGGGAGAGGCCTAGCAGGGGCCATGAGATGATATTCGAGGAGTGGAACACCCATTTCCTCAGCCAAGCCTCTTACACGCAATGAGTAGGGCTCTCTCACAGCAGGACGGTTCTGAAATATGAGCGAACTGGACAAGTCATTCATAGTAGAGTAGGCAGGATGTTCAAGCTCTGTGCTAACCTTGAGAAAATATACAAAAGAGGAGTACGATCTTTGTAAGTGAAGCGACCACTCATTGGCTTCTACATAGAGGCTTTCCACAGGGCTTGTCCTAAAGGCGCCTGTGGAAAGACGGATACCTAGATGATGGACAGGGTCCAGCATATTCAAGGCACTTGGCGTGGCAGATTGATAGACTATAGCTCCATAGTCTAGACGTGTACGTATGAGGCTCTTGTACAAATTGAGCAGACACTTCTTGTCGCTGCCCCAAGCTGTGCGCGACAATACCTTTAAAATATTCATTGTCTTCATGCACTTGTGCCTAAGATGTTTTATCTGCGGTACAAACGTGAGCTTCGAGTCAAAAGTTATGCCCAGAAATTTATGTTCAGTATTTACAGGTAAACGCTGACCCTTGAGATGAACATCAGGTTCTGGATGGAGGCCTCTTTTTCTGCAGAAAAGGACACAAGTGCTTTTTTGTGGGTTCAGGTTGAACCCATTTTCGTCTGCCCATTTCGACACCCTGTTCAGGCCAAGCTGGACCTGGCGCTCACATATCGGTAGGCTGCATGACTTGAATGCTATCTGGACGTCATCAACATAAGTTGAATAGAATATGTTATGCGGGATGAACAGACGCAATGAATTCATTTTTATAATAAACAGAGTGCAGCTAAGCACCCCACCCTGCGGCACGCCGGTTTCCTGCACAAATGAGCGCGAAAGAACATTGCCCACTCGAACGCGGAATGTTCGACTGGACAAGTAGCTTTCTATGACATTAAACATATTGCCACCTATACCAAAGTGTGAGAGGTCTTTCAGTATGCCAAACCTCCACGTGGTGTCATAGGCTTTTTCCATATCGAGAATTATTGACAAGAAGAATTGTTTATGGACAAAAGCATCGCGAATTTGTGCCTCAATGCGTATGAGGTGGTCGGTGGTAGATCGACCCTCTCGAAACCCACACTGGTATGGGTCGAGCAATTTGTTGGCTTCTAAGAAATGCAGTAGTCTGCGGTTTACCATTTTTTCGAACACTTTACAGAGGCAGCTTGTCAGTGCTATGGGCCTGTAGCTGGAAACCATAGACGGGTCTTTACCCTGTTTTAAAATAGGAACTATAATCGCCTCCTTCCAACTAGACGGAATCTTACCAGAAGACCATACTGCGTTGTAGAGGGACAGAAGAGTTTTTTGTGTATCGGGAGGGAGGTGTTTCAGCATCTCATACATTACGCGGTCAGGACCTGGAGCAGATTTTTTACAACTGTTAAGTGATGCCTGCAACTCAGCTAAGCCAAATGGCTGTTGTATGCCTCAATTTTGTGCACTTTCGTTGTAACTTTTGACCTTCTATTCTTACTTTGTACCTTTTAAATGTTTCGGAGTAATGTGAGGAACTGGAAACAAGTTCGAAGTGTGCTCCAAGGGAGTTTGCTTGGGCCTCCAAGCTGTCTCCCTCTGTGTTTACGAGAGGTATAGAATATGTCTGCCGGCCTCTCACCTTGTTAACCCTATTCCATACTTTAGACTCATCTGTATAGGAGTTTATGCCTGTTATGAACTTTTGCCAACTTTCTCTTCTGGCGTGTCGGCGGGTTCTCCGGCCCTCAGACTTGATCTTCTTGAAATTCGTTAGGTTCTCCGCTGTGGGCGAGTCACGTAGCAACGCCCATGCTTTGTTTTGATTTTTACGAGCGTTGCGACATTCTTCGTTCCACCACGGAACGCGGCGTCTACACGGCACACCTGCAACCTCGGATATACTTTCAGATGCTGCATTGATTATGAAAGTGGTAAAATATTGAACAGCACCATCGATTCCTAAGAAAGACATGTCAGCCCATGAGATTCCGCTAGTAAGGGTTTGGAACTTCTCCCAGTCTGCTCTATCAACATTCCAGCGAGGTGCCTGTGGCTGCAGTCCATTCCTGTTTAGTGTTGTTCTCAGTATTAAGGGGAAGTGATCACTTCCATAAGGGTTTTTAATGACTTCCCACTGGAGATCCGGTAAAAGGTTCGGTGAAACAATGCTAAGGTCTATGGATGAGTACGTCTTGCTGGTGAAACTATAAAATGTCGGTTCCTTTGCATTCAACAGACATGTTCCAGAGGAGATAAGAAGTTTCTCGATCAAATGACCTCGTGCATCGCAGCGACGGTCGCCCCATAAGATATTGTGCGCATTAAAATCACCAAGGAGAAGGAAAGGTTCGGGTAATTGCTCTAGCAATAACTGTAATTCCTCTTTGTGCAGTTGATAACTTGGAGGTATGTAGATAGAGCAGATGCTTATGAGCTTATTAAACAGGACAGCCCGGACAGCTACAGCTTCTAAGGCTGTTCGGAGCTGCAAGTGCTGGCATGCTATGCCTTTGTCGACGATGATGGCTACTCCACCAGAAGGGGTGACAACGTCCTGGCGATCTTTACGGTAAGTTATGTACTGTCGGAGGAAGTTGGTGTTTTTCGAACTTAGGTGCGTTTCTTGCACGCATAGCACCTTCGGATTAAATTTCCGAAGAAGTTCTTGGATGTCATCCAAGTTTCGAAGTAGACCACGGACGTTCCATTGTATTACTGCATCCATATTGTAAGTGAAAGTTGGGCTGTGTGTTCGAAGTGAAATATATTTTAGAGAGCCTTTTCAGGCCCTGTAATAGGGATTTTTTCTTTCCTGGAGCGGTCGAGCAAGTCTCGCCGCTCCTTTGGCGCTGGCTGCGCCATCTGTCTACTGGTAGTGTCCATTGGCTCTTGCGAGACATTGGACACGTGCTCTTGCGAGCGTGTTTTCTTTTGGAGTCTCGCTTTTGAGGGCGAGACCTTGGCGCCCACCAACCCAGAGGTCGATGGGGCCGCCTTCGCATCAGAGTTGCGCTGGCTCTTGCCAGGGCAAGCATTGGCCACAGGTGTGGCCAGACTCTTTTGTGAGGGTGAGGCAGCTATGGCTACGCTCACCTGGAGGGCTGGTGGCCGTCCTGCGCTATCTGTTCCAGTAGCACAGGTCGACGCCGAAAGCCGTTGTGGCGCTGCCCCCTGTCGCACCACTCCGGCGTAAGATAAGTTCTTGCCAAAAAGTAAGGAAACTCTCTGACGTGCTTCTTTGTAAGTGATATTTTCTTTAACCTTTATACTTATGACCTCTTTTTCTCGTTTCCATGTATCGCATGACCTAGAGTAGGCCGGATGATCGCCTTGACAGTTTACGCAATGGACTGTGCCTGTGCAGTCGTCTGCTGCATGGTCGTTGGCACCACACTTTGCACATGTCAGCTTGCCGCGGCAACTTTGGGAGCCATGTCCGAATCTCTGGCATTTGAAGCAGCGCCGAGGATTTGGGATGTATGGCCTGACCTGAAGTTTGATGTAGCCTGTTTCGAGAGTTTCCGGGAGTACGCTTGATGCGAAGGTGACTATTAAGTGTTTTGTAGCAATTTCTTGGTTGTCTCGTCTTAGTTTTATGCGCTGAACCTGTGTTACATTTTGTTCTTTCCATCCTTCCAAGAGCTCTGCATCTTTATTGTCTCGCCTGAGTTTAATACGTTGAACATGTGTTACGTTTTGATCTTTCTATCCTTCAAGCAGTTCTGCTTCAGTCAGGTCGAGATCTGTGTCGGAGACCACCCCGCGTGAACTATTCATGGACCTATGTGGCGTTACTGATACTGGTGTGTCTCCCAGTGTGCGAAGACTGGTCAATTTCTTGTACTGTTGCTGGTCTCGGACCTCAAGCAGAAGGTCCCCACTAGCCATTCTAGTGATCTTATAGCCTGGGCCCAGGTTCTCAGTTAGCGATTTAGCCACAATGAAAGGTGATATTGATCTTGCAGATTTGTCGGATATCTCACTGTGTATGACGTGGAAACGTGGGTATGTATCTTTAGGTCTTGCAGGAAACTAGCTAGATCTTCGGTGCGTCCCCTCTTAAGAGGGTGGCGATCAGAAAGCGGCGGCAAAGCACTTGCCATGAGCTGAGGAGTTTATTCGGCAGCAGCACCAACCACCCACCATGGAGCCCAACAAGGGGACGCTACAGGAGCTGCAGGGCACAGGTCCTGCAGACGCCAGTTGTATGCTGCCGCTATAACCAAATATGGTATACCCAAGGTTGGCTATCCACACAAGGTTAACCCTTGCCGCCGCGAAATTCGAAGTAAATGGAAGAGAGGAGAAGACAGGAAAGATTTAAAGTGAGAGAGAAAGACGAAGATAAGGGGAGAGAGAGAGATAGGAAAAGGCGACTGCCGATTTCCCCCGGGTGGGTCAGTCCGGGGGTGCCGTCTACAGGAAGCACGGGCCAAAGGGGTGTGTTGCCTCTGCTGGGGGGCCTTAAAGGTCCAATCACCCAGCATTGGCTCAACCCCCAGGATCCCCTTTTCCCCGAACACGGCTAAGCCACGCACGGCGACACGTGGGAGGGGGTCGAAACCCCCCCGTTGGCTCGGGTCCGTGGTGTCGCCACACACCAAACGTCTGCTCACGCAGACGCCCCTGCGGGGACGCTTTTCTGAAATCAAGAAAAATAATGTCAACTTGTCCTCTATCGTCTAAGACCCGGTTAATGAAATGTGTTACCTCGGTAAGAATTGTCACGGTCGAGAAGCCTCGCCTGAAACCATGCTGTTGCTCTCCCATTAGTTTGTGCTCTTCGAGAAATTCTGTTAAGTGCTTAGCAAGTACATGCTCCAGTGTTTTACAGCACGTGCTTGTCAAGGACACGGGCCTGTAGTTGTTTACGTTGTCTTTAGCACCTCCTTTGTGAATCGGTACGACCTTAGCACATTTCCAATCGTTAGGAACCTGTCCGTCACACAAAGATTTGTAAAATATATCCGTCAGATAAAAGGAGCACCATTCAGCGTACCTTTTTAAAAAGACATTCGGGATTCCATCTAAGCCAGTTGATTTTTTCTCATCAAGATTTAAAAGAAGGTTGCAAATGCCTTCCTGAGTAACCACAATATCATTTATCGGCGAGGCAGGACGACCTAAGCTAAATTCCGGCAATATACCGTCATCGTTCGTAAATACAGATTCGCAGTTCTTATTCGTTGTGTTGCTTTTCAGAGATGCAGCGCCAAGGAAACGGTAACTCCAGTGTATCTGACACTGACCACGTGCAATGCAAGATTGAGAACAGCACAACCAACCGCAACCCAGTGCCGGCCCCGACACCAGGAGTTGCTTGTTCGGAGGTATAGTTGGACACTTCTTACAATTTTTATCCTTATGGCAAAATTGATCTTGCTATTTCATTTTCGTAACATTTCCTGAGCTGCCACTAAAGGGTCCCTGAAACGTTTTTTTTTTACATTGTTTCATTGATGAGGCGACACAATTGTGAAGTCATTCACACCATAAATAAATGATGATGATGATATATGTTGTTTAATGGCGCAAGGGCCAAGCTTGGCCAAAGAGCGCCAGGTCATTGGTAATGAGTGGTAATGACGAGACAGAAAAGTATCTCTTGGTTTTAAAGGGACATAAAATACTGGATGGCGAGATGTAATGTGGCTGTAAAGTGGCCTAAAGTAGATTCGCTGTATGGAGGTGTAAAATATGGGTGTGATATCTATGGGCATTGAAGACGACGCGGGAAGCGAAACAGATGGTATAAAAGAAACTGGTCTATTTGAACAGCACTACTCCCTTCCCAAGACCCTTCGGCTGAAGGACCTGGAGGGAAGTGCTTCCCTCTAAAATATACCGTAGCAGTGGCCTCTACTGAGAGACCGTGCTACAGGTCACCTGGAAATGTAACGCTAAAACTAGGCACATCCTTTAAAAACGCGAGGAGTGAATCAAATTTAAAAATGGGTGCGTTGCTTAAAAACATAGAAGGATGTAATGGACGCTGCTGTTGCAATGGCAAACCAAAATGTTTTTTCCTGTATGGCTCTAGAGCAGCACATTCCAGAAGGATATGAAGGACTGTTAGTGGTTCACCGCATTTATCACATATTGGTGGATCGCCACCGGACAAAAGATATGCGTGTGTAGTGTATGTGTGCCCAATCCTAAGTCTGCAGAGTATCACTTGTTTGCGGCGTGTCTTCGATACCGGCGGCCAAGCTTGGCCAAAGAGCGCCAGGTCATTGGTAATGAGTGGTAATGATGATGATGATGATGGTAGATTTTAATGGCGCAAGGGCAACTCAGGCCAAAGAGCGCCAAACACAGGGTTGTTGGTCGGCTCTGTTTTAAAAGCTACTCAAGGTGACAGGAATAAAATGGTTGTGTATAGGGCCTAAAGTAAGGCGGAATGACTGTGTGATGAGTTAAAATCATCGAACCTACGTGCTTTGCGAAGCCACGCAGCCTCGGCAGCAGTCCTTGTCAGGACAAGGAGTGCGTGCTGCAGGGCACTTGAAAAAAGAAATCTCAGGGGTTCCCTCATGATTGAGGGAGGCTGAGATTAGTGAGAATATGAGATTGAATGTAGGAAGTCTACACTGGCTAAAAACTTTAAAACTACTTTTGGGGAGAACATAGGCTTGTCACCAAGGAAAAATAGTGGGTGTGGTGGTATGTGCGATTTGTACAGCTCTGGGAAGTGACGCAGTCTTTCTGGTTCGAGGCATGGACACACGATTAAAACATGCACGACGGACAGCATGTCACCACATTTTGTGCAGTGTGGTGCTGGAGAATTGCTTAATAGATGTGAGTGAGTTGCATGTGTGTGACCGATCCTGAGTCTGCACAGCGCAACCTCTTGGTGTCTGTTGCGTTTTTCTGTAGCATATCGTCCAATTGTTGGCTTTATTGAGTGCAATTTGTTTTCACTTCCTGAGTCCCATTCCTCTTGCCATTGCCTGCGGATTCTCTTTCTGATGTGTGGTCTCAGGTCCTCATACGGCAGGACGTCTACGTCAACTGAAGAGCGGAGTGCGGCCAACTTCGCAAGTCGGTCCGCTGCCTCATTTCCAGCTATGTTGCAGTGTCCCGGAATCCAGCAGAGCGTAATTTTAAGCTTGGATTTGTTGGCTGACATCAGGCATTTTAGAAGAGTATTAGTAACAGGGTTTTTGTGTATCTTAGCGGAGGCCAACGCAGTCACTGCACTGAGGGAATCTGTGTAAATTATGGAGACTGGTTCTTTCTTCTTTATAATGTGCCTTACTGCTAGTAGTATGCCATAGCATTCTGCAGTGAATATGCTAGTGTGTTCATTCATTGTTGCGGATTCGGAAAACTCGGGACCGTGTGCTGCACAAGCAACTGCAGAAGATTTGGAGGCATCAGTGTAGTATTCAGCACAGTTGTATTTTTCCTGTATGTACATAAAGTGTTGATATATTGCGACCGGGGGGCCATGCTTTCCTACCTCTAGGAATGACATGTCACAATTGACTGCCCGCATTTCCCACGGGGCCACACTGTCCTTTTGAGAGATTAGTTGCAGTTTGGAGACTGGCATGTGCAGACTTTCAAGGTGTGTCTCCACTCTGATAGGATACGGTGGCATAGCTGATGGTCGCCTCGAAAACAACTGGGCATTTGATATGTCCTGCAAAACCCCACGAGATGGGTGTTCGACATGGGAAAGCACCTTGGTGGCATACGTGATGCTTGTGAACTGGCGTCGTCGTTCCAGTGACCATCGGTCTGCCTCAACATAGAGGCTAGCTGTTGGGCTGGTTCGGAAAGCACCAGTGGCCAGACGGAGCCCAAGGTGGTGCACTGGGTCCAGCATCTTTAGTGCAGACCTCGATGCTGATTCGTACACTATCGAGCCATAATCAATACGAGAGAGCACTACACTGCTGAGGAGGTTTAACAGACAGTCACGATCTGTACCCCATGACTGATGCGAGAGTATCTTCAGTAAGTTTAAAGCTTTCAGGCACTTCAATCGTAGCTGCTTAATATGTGCGACAAAGGTTAGCTTTTCGTCAACCACAACACCTAGGAATTTGTGGTCGGTCTTAGCGCCTATGGTCTGTCCGTTCAGTAAAATGTTGGGAGCTGGCCTAATGCCACGAAGTTTAGAGAAAAGTACCGAGACAGTTTTCTCGCAGTTAAATTTAAAACCGTTTTGATCTGCCCAGCCGGAGAGTTTGTTTACTCCCAACTGGATCTGACGTTCACAGATGGCGAGGTTACAGGATTTAAAACTGATCTGCACGTCGTCCACATATACAGAGTGAGAGATTGTTTTGGGCAAAACGCTGCTTAGGGAATTCATTTTAACAATAAAGAGGGTGCAGCTGAGAACACCACCTTGGGGGACACCATTCTCCTGCGTGAACCGCTTTGATAGGGCATTTCCCACACGGACCACAAATGTGCGTTCAGAGAGGTAACTTTCAATAGTGTTGAGCATATGTCCCGAGACTCCAAGGGAATGCAGATCACGGAGAATGCCATAACGCCATGTCGTGTCATAGGCCCTCTCCAGGTCGAAGAATACAGACAGGCAGTGTTGTCCGTGAATGAAGGCGTCCCTGACATAAGACTCGAATGCTACAAGTTGGTCAGTTGTCGACCGACCAGACCTGAATCCTGCTTGACGTTGGTCAAGAAGGCCGTTAAATTCAAGGTAATACAGGAGGCGGCGATTTATCATTTTTTCGAAGACCTTGCACAAGCAGCTAGTTAGTGCTATTGGCCTGTAACTAGCAGCAAGTGTGGCTTCTTTTCCTTGTTTTAGGATGGGTATGATGACGGCCTCTTTCCAGGCTTTCGGCAGACGCCCAGAGGACCATACATTGTTGAATAAAAGAGGATGGCGTCAAGCGTGTGTTCGTGTAAATGATTCAGCATGCCGTATGTAATCCTATCTGGGCCTGGCGCAGAGTTGCCACATGTTCTTAGCGCCGCCTTGAATTCGTCTATAGTGAAAGGGCTGTTGTATCCTCCTGCGGATGGCCTTCTGTCACGGATAGGCTTGCGTTCCTCAGCGAACTTGTGTCGCTTAAAGGAGTCTGTATAATGTGCCGAGCTGAAGATATACTCAAAGTGTTGGCCTATGGCATCTGCTTGGTGTTCCAGTGTATAACCAGCAGTACTCACAAGAGGTACTGGATGGGTAGTCTGTCCTTGAAGAGCTCTAACTCTATTGTATACTTTGTGCGTATCAGTGTACGAGTTTACCGAGGAGAGAAATGAATGCCAGCTCTGCCGTTTAGATTCTCGTCGGATACGCCTGCCGTTTGCTTTGGCGCACTTGAAGTTAACTAGGTTGTCAGTTGTAGGATACCTGCGGAATTTCGACCATGCTTTGTTTTGATTGTCACGGGCATTTTTGCAGTCCGCATTCCACCATGGCCTTCGCTTGTTTCGTTTCTTATTAGATGTCTGTGGTATGGATTGTTCTGCGGCCTGTATAATATGTTGTGTGATGAAGGCTTGAGATGCATCGATACTGAGGTTTTCAATGGATGAGCGTGATAGCTCTGAGAGTTCACGGAATTTCATCCAATCAGCACCCTCTTCTCTAAACCTGGTCGTATTAGCAATCGGATTTGGGTTTTCTGTGTGCTTTAAACAGACAGGAAAATGATCACTTCCATAGAGGTTACGAATAACAGTCCACTCAGTTGTTGCAAAAAGTGAAGGAGAGCCGATGGCAAGATCTATTGCTGTGTATGAGTTGTGCGCTACATTAAAGTACGTTGGCTCCTTTTTATTAAAAATACAGGAGCCAGAGGACAACAGGAAATTTTCGATTATGGTACCTCGGGAGTCAGTTCTTCTACATCCCCACAGGGGGTGGTGCGCATTAAAATCTCCAACCAGGAGGAATGGATGCGAAAGCTGGACGATGAGTTTTTCAAGTTCTTCGAGAGAGAGGTGGTAGTCCGGGGGGATGTAAAGAGAGCACACAGTTGTCAATCGTCCAAAGATTAGTGTTCGTATGGCCACTGCCTCTAAATCTGTAGCCAGAGTGAGGCTTTGAGACGGAACTGCTTTCTGCACAACGATAGCAACACCGCCAGATGAATGGGCACTGCCTTGCCTGTCCTTTCTATATACCACATATCTTTTTAAAAAGTTATTGTGTGTTGGGTTTAGGTGCGTTTCTTGCAAGCAGAGTATGTTTGGTTGGTGTTGTGCAAGTATTTCGTAAATGTCGTCCAGGTTCTTCAATAGTCCTCGGCAGTTCCAGTGAATGATTCTTTCGGCAGCCATCTTTATGTATGAGGGAAAGAGGGTGACCTACTCACACTTCGCCACCTTTATCAGGCGGCTTGACAGGTGGGTGTTTCTTCCCTTTGAGGCGGTCTAATGAGCTCCGCCTCACTTTGGGGAATCCCATCAGCGTCGCCGACGCTGAGGGTCCTGGTGCCACTTCCATTGCCTCCGGTGGACACTCGGGGGCTGATGGAGGTTTTTCGAGAGGAACAGATGCCCTCTCATTTGTATGTGTCGTCCCCGAGGCCTGTGAGAAGGTGACCTCCGGGACTTGGAAGGTTGGTGCAGCCGGCGGCTGCTTGGGGGGGGCCGAGATGAGCATGCATCAGCAAAGCTGTATTGCGTGCCCACCGTCACTAGACGCCGCCCGGCCCCCCGGCGCGCTGCGTCAGCATAGGATTTTCCGGACAGAAGCGAGACCTTCTTCCGGGCTTCAGAGAACGAGATATTTTCTGTAACTTTGACCTGGATTATTTCTTTCTCCTTTTTGAATGTTTCACATGTCCGCGAGTACGCGGCGTGCGGCCCGTGGCAATTGGGACATTCTGTTTGCGTGGAAGTGCAGCTCTCGGTTGGGTGCTCGTGGTCACCACATTTCGCACATGTTAGTTTTCCGCGACAAGTGTTGGATCCGTGTCCGTATTTCTGGCATTTGAAGCACCTTCTAGGGTTAGGAATGTAGGGACGAACTTTGCAGTGAAGGAACGCAGCTTTTACAGCTTCGGGCAGGACGGAGCGGTTAAACGTTAAGACAATGTGGGGCGTCACCACCTCTTCCCCGTTCCGCCTGATGGTGATACGACGGATGGCGACTACGCCTTGCTCTCGGAAGCCTTCTAGGAGGTCAGTTTCAGTCTCTCGCATTAGGTCGCGCTGTGAGATGACGCCTTGGACAGTGTTAAGACTCCGGTGGGGGGTGATGGACACGTTCAGGTGAGCAAACTGCTTCAGTTTCAGGAGTGTGTTTGAATGTTCTTTCTGGGTAACTTCAAGAAGAAGATCCCCGGATGACAGTTTCTTTGCGTCGTACTTTTTGCCTATTAGGTTCTCAAGTGTTCTAGCTATCAGGAAAACCGATAATGCTGCAACAGAGTTATTATCTTCAAGAGAGTGTACAATCAGAAAACGGGGAAAGTGGTCGCAGTCGGTTCGGCTTCGTTTGGTGCTTTCTTCGGTGCGGTTCCTTTTCAGGGACCGATCAGTGAGGGGGGGAAAAGATTTTTCCATGTGAAGCATTTGATGTTCGGCGGCGATGGTGGCCACCCACCACCGAGCCCAACAAGGGGACGCTACAAGGTAAAACACTTGAGTCGCCAGCCATGCATCGCCGCTATAACCAAATGTAACTACCCAAGGTTGGGCAATTACACAGGGTTAACCCTCGCCGCCAGGAAACAAGGAAGTAAATGAAACGAGTAGAGGACAGGAAAGATTGAAAGTGATAGAGAAAGGCGAAGATGTAGGGAGAGAGAGAGATAGGAAAAGGCGACTGCCGATTTCCCCTGGGTGGGTCAGCCCAGGGGTGCCGTCTACGTGAAGCGGGGGCCAAAGGGGTGTGTTGCCTCTGCCGGGGGGCCTTCAAGGTCCAATCACCCGGCGTCGGCTCAACCCCCAGGATTCCCTTTTCCCCGGACACGGCAAAGCCAACGTACGGCGAGACGTGGGAGGGGAAAAACCCCCGTTAGTCGGGTCCGTGGTGTCGCTACACACCAAACGCCTGTTTGCGCAGGCGCCCCTGCGGGGTAATGAGTGGTAATGACGAGACAGAAAGTATCTCTGGTTGTAAAGGGACATAAAATACTGGATGGCGAAACTCGGCAGTTCCAGTGAATGATTCTTTCGGCAGCCATCTTTATGTATGAGGGAAAGAGGGTGACCTACTCACACTTCGCCACCTTTATCAGGCGGCTTGACAGGTGGGTGTTTCTTCCCTTTGAGGCGGTCTAATGAGCTCCGCCTCACTTTGGGGGATCCCATCAGCGTCGCCGACGCTGAGGGTCCTGGTGCCACTTCCATTGCCTCCGGTGGACACTCGGGGGCTGATGGAGGTTTTTCGAGAGGAACAGATGCCCTCTCATTTGTATGTGTCGTCCCCGAGGCCTGTGAGAAGGTGACCTCCGGGACTTGGAAGGTTGGTGCAGCCGGCGGCTGCTTGGTGGGGGGCCGAGATGAGCATGCATCAGCAAAGCTGTATTGCGTGCCCACCGTCACTAGACGCCGCCCGGCCCCCCGGCGCGCTGCGTCAGCATAGGATTTTCCGGACAGAAGCGAGACCTTCTTCCGGGCTTCAGAGAACGAGATATTTTCTGTAACTTTGACCTGGATTATTTCTTTCTCCTTTTTGAATGTTTCACATGTCCGCGAGTACGCGGCGTGCGGCCCGTGGCAATTGGGACATTCTGTTTGCGTGGAAGTGCAGCTCTCGGTTGGGTGCTCGTGGTCACCACATTTCGCACATGTTAGTTTTCCGCGACAAGTGTTGGATCCGTGTCCGTATTTCTGGCATTTGAAGCACCTTCTAGGGTTAGGAATGTAGGGACGAACTTTGCAGTGAAGGAACGCAGCTTTTACAGCTTCGGGCAGGACGGAGCGGTTAAACGTTAAGACAATGTGGGGCGTCACCACCTCTTCCCCGTTCCGCCTGATGGTGATACGACGGATGGCGACTACGCCTTGCTCTCGGAAGCCTTCTAGGAGGTCAGTTTCAGTCTCTCGCATTAGGTCGCGCTGTGAGATGACGCCTTGGACAGTGTTAAGACTCCGGTGGGGGGTGATGGACACGTTCAGGTGAGCAAACTGCTTCAGTTTCAGGATGCATAGACTGTGCATAAAATGGTGTAAAGAGGATACAATCACTAGGATTTTTTGTGTCTTTTCAGTGTTTTTTATGGCTTTTACGGAACTTAGAGAGTCTGTATATACAACCGCTTAAGGTATACTGACATTCCTTGATGTGCTTGACGGGCCGTAGGCATAAGGCTCTGCAGTAAAAAAATGCTGTGTTTGGATAGAACCGCCTGCATCCGAAAAGATGGTCCGATGGCGCATAAGACACGCGGCGGGAGACTTAGGCATCTGTGAAAAATGCAGGACCGAATATCTGTGCTGCAATTCTAGTAGTGCATGAGGATAGTAGCAGGTGCATTTGGGTAATATTACAAACGATGCTCGCAAACAGATAAGCTGCCAATGCCACGGTGGAGGCTCCTTTGCAGGAGTCATTAGACAGTGTTCGAAGATTGGGACATTCATTTCCTCAGCCAGAGCTCTCACACGCAGCGAGTAGGGCTTTCTTACTGCAGGACGGTTGTGAAATATGCGAGAGTCGGACAAATCGTGGATAGTTGAGTGGGCTGGATGTTCTTTGTGGGCCGTCACTTTTAGGAAATACACGTATGAGAGGTATGTTCTCTGCAAATGAAGCGACCACTGATTTGTTTCAGCATACAGGCTTTCTACGGGCTCGTCCTGAATGCGCCCGTAGAGAGACGGAGGCCTAGGTGGTGTACAGGGTCCAGCATCTTCAAGGTGCTTGGTGTAGCAGATTGATAGACTATGGCCCCATAGTCAAGACGTGTGCGTATAAGGCTCTTATACAAGTTCAATAGACATTTGGTGTCACTTCCCCATGCAGTGTGCGACAACACCTTTATGATATTCATAGCTTTCATGCTCTTCTCTTTATATAACTTATATGTGCCGCAAAAGTTAGCTTGGTGTCTAGAATTACACCTAAGAACTTGTGATCAGTGGTCACAGGTAGACGCTGACCCTGCAAGTGAACATCAGGTTCAATATCAACTCCTCTCCTTCTGCAAAAGAGAACGCAGGTGCTCTTCTGTGGGTTCAGTCTGAACCCATTCTCTTCTGCCCACTTAGATACTTTGTTCAGTCCAACCTGGACCTGCCGCTGGCACACTGCCAGATTGCTCGATTTAAAACCTATCTGTACATCGTCCACGTATGTTGAATAAAACAAGTTACGCGGGATGTACAAACGCAGGGAATTCATTTTTATGATAAACAATGTGCAGCTAAGGACCCCGCCCTGCGGCACTCCGGTTTCCTGGACAAACGGTCGTGACAAAACATTGCCCACACGAACCCGGAATGTGCGATTCGACAGATAGCTTTCTATGACGTTCAACATATTGCCACGTATTCCAAAGTGCGAGAGGTCTCTGAGGATTCCAAACCTCCACGTGGTGTCGTAAGCTTTTTCCATGTCAAGGAAAACAGAAAGAAAAAACTGTTTGTGAACAAAAGCTTGTCGAATCTGTGCTTCAATACGAATTAGGTGGTCAGTGGTGGATCGACTATCACGAAACCCACATTGGTATGGGTCAAGAAGTTTATTTGTTTCGAGGAAATGTATTAGACGAGAGTTTATCATTTCTCGAAGACCTTGCAGAGGCAGCTCGTTAGGGGTATGGGCCGGTAACTCCCTGCACATGACGGATCCTTCCCCTGTTTCAGAATGGGAATTATGATGGCCTGTTTCCAGGCAGAGGGGATTTCGCCAAATGTCCATATAGAATTGTATAGTGAGAGGAGTGTTTTCTTTGTTTCAGGGGGCAGGTTTTTCAACATTTCATAAAGTATACGGTCAGACCCTGGGGCAGATTTGTTACAGCAGCTAAGTGCTGCATGCAGCTCGGCTAATGAGAAAGGTTGATTGTATGCCTCGTTTCCGGTGCTTTTTCTTTCCAGTTTTTTTCCCTTCTATGACTGCTTTGTATTGCTTAAATGTTTCAGAATAGTGAGACGAACTGGAGACATGTTCAAAATGTGCACCCAGGAAGTTGGCCTGTTCCTCCAGGTTGTCTCCCTGCGTGGTCACTAAAGGAAGTGGCTGCGTTTGTCGGCCTCTTACTCTATTAATCCTATTCCAAACCTTAGCCTCATCTGTGTAAGAATTTATGTTTGATAAGAATTTCTACCAACTCTCTCTTCTGGCCTCACGACGCGTTCTCCTGCCTTGTGACTTGATTTTCTTGAAATTTACAAGGTTTTCGTCAGTAGGAGAATCGCGAAGCAGCCTCCATGCTTTGTTTTGCTGCCTACGCGCGTTCCGACATGCCTGGTTCCACCATGGTACATGGCGTTTGGTGGAAAGTCCACTTGACTGGGAGATACACTTAGAAGCGGCCTCAATTAGGAAATTAGTGAAATATTCAGCTCCTCCATCGATCCCTAAAGCATCTATGTCAGACCACGAGATACCACTGGCGACAGCACGAAATTTCTCCCAATTGGCTGTATCAACCCTCCACCGGGGAGGCTGTGGTGGAAGTTCATTTTCTTTAGCACTTTTCAGCAGAATCGGGAAATGGTCGCTCCCGTAGGAATTGTTAATACCTTGCCATCTAAATTCAGTCAGAATGGATGGGGAAACTATGGATAGATCGATGGAAGAATAAGTTTTAGTTGCGAGGCTGTAGTGGGTACCCTCCTTTTTGTTCAAGATACATGCACCGGAGGATAAAAGAAAGTCTTCAATAAGACGGCCTCGCGCATCAATGCGACAGTCACCCCACAGGCCGCTGTGCGCATTGAGGTCACCTAAAATGAGGTAGGGCTCAGGTAGCTCATGTATTAGACGTTGGAATTCCTGTTTGTGCAACTTGTAATTTGGCGGTATGTACAGTGAGCAGATGGTTACCAGCTTGTTTAAAAGGACTGCGCGAATGGCCCTGCCTCGAGTAAGGTTTGAAGTGGGAGATGGCAACAAGCTACACTTCGGTCTACTATGATGGCAACACCGCCAGATGACACGGAAGCATCATCGCGGTCTTTCCGAAAAATAGCATGGTGTCGAAGAAAATTTGTGTGTTTGCTGTTTAAGTGCGTTTCTTGTACACACAGCACTTTAGGACAGTGTTTGTGGAGGACTTCTTGGACATCATCGAGGTTTCTGAGCAGGCCTCTGACGTTCCAGTGTATTATTGATGTCTCCATTTTGAGTGTTAATTAGTGCTGTGTGTACGGAAAGAGAAAGTGCTGCGTTATTTTACAAGGGCTTTTCCAGGCCCCGTGACTGGAATTTTATTTCTCTTGGAGCGTTCGAGGGAGCCTCTCCGCTCCCCATGAGCTCCTTCTGACGTTTCACACGAGATAGTGTCCATCGCCTCTTCCGAGGCATGGGACACTCTCTCCAGTGAGCGACCTGTGTGCCGTGAAGGCTTGGCCCTCGCGGGCAAAGCCTTTGCCCCCACCGGTGCGGAAGTGGAGGGAACCTCTTTCGCCTCGGAGCTGCCCTGGCTGCTGCCAGAGCTAGCCGAGGCCACTGGTGTGGCCGGGTTCAGGGACGGCAGGGCAGCCGTGGCTGCTCCCACCTTAGGGGCAGTTGCCACAGCCGGTGGATCGCAGTGCGGTGGCCGGGCTAGTGGCAGAGGCCGGTGCGACGCTGCCCCCTGACGCGCCGCGCTGGCGTAGGATGCGCCATGAAATATGGAGCACCTTGTCCTGGCTGCCCTATAGGAGATTTTCTCTTTTACTTTGATAGTGATAATTTCTTTTTCCCTTTTCCAGATGCTGCATGATCGAGAATACGCAGGGTGATCGCCTTCACAGTTGACGCAGTGGGCTTGGGCACTACAGCTTTCTGAAGTGTGCTCCTTGTCTCCGCATTTTGCGCAGGTAAGGTGGCCTCGACAGTTTTGTGAGCCGTGGCCGTACTTCTGGCACTTAAAGCATCGACGGGGGTTAGGGATGTAGGGCCTGACACGAGTTTTCGTATAACCGGTTTCTATGGTTTCTGGGAGTGCACTGGAGGCAAACGTGATGATAAGATGTTTTGTTGGAATTTCATTGTTGTCTCTTCTGATTTTTATCCTTCTAACTTCAATGACTTTCCAACCTTCCAATAACTCTGCCTCGGTAAGATCAATGAAGTCGATTTCTGATATGACGCCTCGTACGGTATCCAATGAACGGTGTGGAGTGACTGTTATAGGTGTATCGGCAAATGCTTTAAGTCCAGAAAGTTTGTCGTGTTGGAGCTTGTCACAGACCTCAAGGAGTAGGTCGCCGCTTGCCATTTTGGTTGCTTTATAGCCTGGTCCAATGGTCTCCGTCAATGATTTGGCCACAAGGAAAGGAGAAATGACTCTGACTGGTTTTTCAGGCTTCTGGCTGTGTACTACATGGTACCTAGGGAAGGATTCTTTGGGCTGCGAGAGAAAGTTCAATGTGCCTTCGGTGCGCACACGCTTTGCAGCGGCGCGATCAGCGAGAAGTGGAAACGCTTTATGCATAATGTAAGTAATTACTTCGGCAACGATGGCAGCCACCCACCACGGAGCCCAACAAGGGGACGGTGCAGGAAGGATGCTGATCACTTGCACACGCCAGCCGTACATGGCCGCTATAACCTAATGCTCCTAACCAAGGTTGGTTACTTGCACACGGTTAACCCAAGCCGCCTACGGAAATTAGGAAGTAACAGAAGAGAGGAGATGACAGGACAGCATAGACAGGGAATAGGAAAGAGAAAGATCGGAGAGGAGCACAGGAAAAGGCGACCAGCCGGTTTCCCCTGGGTGGGTCAGCCCAGGGGTGCCGTCTACGGGAAGCACGGGCCAAAGGGGTGTGTTGCCGCCGCTGGGGGGCCTCAAAGGTCCAATCACCCAGCATTGGCTCAACCCCCAGGTTCCCCTTTTCCCCGGACGCGGGTGAGCCACGCACGGCTAGGCGTGGGAGGGGGTCGAAACCCCCCCGTTGGCTCGGGTCCGTGGTGTCGCCACACACCAAACGCCTGCTCACGTAGACGCCCCTGCGGGGACACCATAAATAAAGCGCCTTGTGCTAAGGTAGCTACGGGCTTACTTCTGTCGCCTTCCTCCTTACCACTGCTGTTCCTCCTCAACTCGAACATCTGCCGAGTGTGCGCTAGCAACGACTGCACCTCCCGCATCAGCCACTGTGCAGAGCCCTTCATAGCGACATAGCGCCGCGATGTCTTTGCTGAGATCGCCGGCCTCGGCAGTGCTAGCCTCTGTAATAGTGCGCCAGCGACTCATGTGTGCGCCGCCAGATGCCGCGACAATACTGTTGGCTGCCCTTCAGTGCTCGTGACGTCACGTGGGTTCCGCTTTGTAGCACCCCATCGCATGTCCTGTGGGAAGGGGCGGTTTAAAATGCTTCGAGTCGAGTCGTGTCGATCTCTCACGATGCGCGTATTTAAAGCTTTGTAGGCAATTACACACGTAACGCAGGGTGCTGACAATTGTTACGCTAATGATCAAAAGGACTCGAGCTATCGGTGCAACACATTTGTACAAAATCACCAAAACCGTTTCAGGGTCCCTTTAAGATGTTTACTTTGTTTGTCTTTTCTCTTTCTATGTCAGTCCCTTTATAGCCCAGCAGGCATTTAGGTGTAACTCTTCTATAACTGCAGCAGCCAGATGATGCGAAGTGGCTACATTTAGCATTGCTGCTAAATAAAATAGGGCACTTTGTTTTTCTTTGTTTACTCCTGTTGCTCCTTCTACAATGCCTTAAGACATTGCACTGTTTCTTTGATCAAAGCGTGAGAAATGGCACAGAAGTGTGCAAGTTTTATAGGCATACTGCAAGGAATTATTGCACTGCATAACGTAGCCTTGTTGCGGAGACGAACTGCAGTTCCCATTCAGTTAACTCCTGATCTGAAATGCGAGTGAACACTTAATGGAAAGCATTGTAAACAGATGTCGTCAGTGCTAGAGATTAAGTTGTAAAAATTGCTGGAAATAATGTCCCCACGTAGCTGTCTCAGACCTGCCAAGTTTTACAATTTTATCGTAAAGTGCCCGATTTTCAGCACATCTTTACGAGTACCGTAATGATAGCTGCATTTTTACGATTTTTCATGTTTCGTGACGAAAACTTCGCAAAATAAATGTTGCTACCTACAATCAACTCCACCTTCGGCCTTTTCATGAAATTGGGTTGGAAGAATTACCCGCTGAAGTAACTAAGAACGGATCGATGAACAGTGGCGGGCGGTCTCTGCTTTTCGAGAAGTCGATGGTAGTTTGAAGTATGCTAAACTTTCAGAATTTATGTTGGGCGTCTTGACACTCCCGCTGAGTGTGAAAGAATCATCAGCAATGTCAAAAAGGCACGCACACAGTTTCGTGCCTCCAATGTCTAAAGAGACTTTGGAACAGTTGTTTGTCGCAAGACGTGCGCAGCCTCACTCAGGGAAGTGCCACGAACTGGTCTTTAATAAAGACTTTCTGATGAAGGCCAAGGCTGCAATGGCCTCTGTGCTATCCCAGCCTTCCACTTCAAAGATGTATAGGGACATTTTGTGCCTATTTTGTGATATGTTTATGTATTTCGTAAAGCTAAGCGAGTTTCTGAGAAATAAAACGGTATTTCAGTATTTTTATATGCAATTTTAGTATTTCTTGGCAACTTCTGCAGTACTTTGAGAAGTGTGGGGTTGGCACGTCTGCTGTCTGAAATAATTGTGGCAGCGGAAATGGGCTGCACTGATGTGGCTGATGCTGGTCACTTGCTGAGCTGGGACAATAACTCCAAATCAGTCCTAGCAAGTTGCGTGTCATGCTGCTAAGTCAACAGGACGCAGGTTTGATTCACGGCCATGGTGGCTGCATTTCATTGAGGCCTGAAATGCAAGGACACCGTGTAGTTGCAAGATATACACTCTTTAGGCGAAGACACTCATGCAACACAATCAACGAGATAAAGTAGCAGCCTCCAGCACCCATCCGCCCACTGATGGCAGTGCCTGCATAGTGCAGGCAGAATGAGTTAAATGTAAACATTTCGACAGCAATCTGTCTGGCTGGGTAGAAAATTTAGGACGTTGAAATTGCTTCAGCCACAGTTTAAAGAAGCCAGACCATCGCGTCGCCATCCCTTATGTGCGGGGCATCAGCGAACAGCTGTCGAGGGTCCTAGGAAAAGCCGGGGTCACGGTAATCCATAAACCTGTTTCCACGCTCGCCCGCTTGCTACCGCGACCGAAGGGTCGAGCTAGGAAGGAGCAACACTCGGGTGTTGTGTACAAAGTGTCGTGTTCGGAATGTCCGGCCAGCTACATAGGTGAGAGCAAGCATTTCCCGGAAAGAATACGCCAACATAAGAATGACGTCAGGAAAATGGAAGTGCAACGTAGCGCTTTGGCAGAGCACTGCAAGAAGCACGACCATGAAATTGACTTTGATGGCGCTTGTATTATTGAAACAGAGAGGAATATGGGAAAGAGGCTCTTGCTCGAGTCCTGGCACATTCAACACACACCTGCCAATGTGAACTGCCCGCTTGGAACAGTGCCTTCGGTATACGTTCATGGTCACCGAAACGTGAGGGAAAGGGAAAGCAGGAGCCGTGGT
Organism: Hyalomma asiaticum; assembly: GCA_013339685.2. Taxonomy (NCBI): domain Eukaryota; kingdom Metazoa; phylum Arthropoda; class Arachnida; order Ixodida; family Ixodidae; genus Hyalomma; species Hyalomma asiaticum. The sequence goes on along the minus strand of CM023481.1, from coordinate 12,865,186 downwards.
GAGAGTACAAGACACGGCGACACTTCCGTGACCAACACAGTCACCCCCTGAAGAAGGGACCGAGTCTGTCCCGAAACGTCGGGCTCTCTTTAAACTGTGGCTGGAGCAATTTGAACGTCATAAAGGTAGAATGAAGTGTTTATATAGCAACTAGTATTTAACCAGAGACCCAAACTCGGTGACAGACATTTGCTTGCGTGAATACTTGGTGCGTCTGATGATTGTCGTTCCATTGAGGAAAAGACGGTATTTTCTGCAGCCTGTGTTGGGAGCATGGTTCAGCATATGTTGGGGTGAGGAGAGGGAAGTTAAAGTGGAAAGGATAGAAATGCTGTGTGGGGCTCCGTTAATTTTGACCACCTGGGGTTCTTGAACGTGCAGTGACAAGGCACAGTACGTGGGCCTCCATCATGAATGCGACCGCCACGGCCGTGATGGAGCCTATGTTTTTAACAGCAAAGCTGCTTAGCTTGCCATGACTTGTCCTTGTTCTGCAGAAAACTTGGCGTGTCTGGTATGCGCTAGAGGGATATGAAGACAGCCCCACTGTCCTCTGTTTAAACTGAAACAGTTCTTTGCACCTAGTGAACATTTGGCGCCACTAGATTGGAATGCTTTAGCTGCAACATACTTCACAATTCCATCGAGTCCTTTTGTCTAACATAGTAAGAACACTAGCTGGGTTCGAGTGGGAATCGAACCCAGGCTGTCCGCATGACAGACAGGTGTTTTACCAAAAAGCTATGCCAGTGGCTCAAGCTGCTTTGGAAAAAATCACCTGTATGTGGTGAATAGCAAAGCATATCAATTAATGTATACTATGGTGAAGCAAGGCGGTGGGAAAGGGAAGTGAAGCTAACGAGTATGGAAAGGAGGAGGGCAGAGAGTGAAGCATAGCCTTGTATAGTATAGCCTGAAGTCAGTCAACATGGAAGTTGTAGAATCTTTGAAAGCAGTTGACCAAAAAAGAAAAAGTTATTTTTCTTTGTACAACGTAAAATACAGTACATGGTGTTATGACCGGGCTTACTGCTGGGAACGGCGCACGTGGCTTGTTCCGTTTGGCGTGCAAAATGAGCCCCACGAGGAAGGTCACCGGCTCGTTTGGCCTGAGCTCCACGTCCTCGCAGATTAAAAACATCTGCGTTCGGCCGAGGTGCCGCGTTGGTACCGAGAAAGACGTCAGTTCCCGAGCCGAAGGGGTGGTCCTTATTGACAACAGCCCACATGCACGTTTGGCCATTTGGCCGAAGAGGCGACCCCGCACGGCATATCTGGAAGTGGTTCGCCTGGCGTGCCAACCTTATCGGACCACACAAACTTTTCCCAGGTGGAATGTCTCCGCACGTACGTGCACGTGTGATGACGGTGATGTGAGGTGTTCGGCTGCGGTATCGTCCCCCGTGACCTTCGGTGACTACAGCCATGGGCGGGTCAAGGACGTTTTGGACACCTCCCATCCTCTCCCTCCTTCCTCGCCCAGGACCCAATGGGAGAAGAGCCTGGGAAACAAAAAGCGCGGGAGCCCTCGGAAAAAGGGTGCTCTGGAGAAAACCCTCTGGCTAGTGGAGCGTCGCGGTAGCGAGCTCCCTGTAAATATGCAGAATAAATCTCTTTAAGTTCTCTCTGCGCTGTCTCCCGTCGCCCTGAGACCCGGTACCTGCGGGTCATTCTTTGCCGCTCAACACCACGCTATCCGCTGGCCGGCTCTTGTAGCAGGCTAGTCGTAACAATGGCAATGAGCCAGTCTTTCACCTTTTTAGTTCTTTCTATTTCATGATGCATTTGCCATGTATATAGTGTTATGCATTCTGCATTGCATGATCGGACCTGTTATATGTGCCATTGTCAATGACATTCTAAGCTTAGTGTTATATTTGTTTTACTTGTTTACAATTCTGCTAACTGAAATGTTAGGGATTCTTGCAGGACGGGGTACAGAAAATGTAACAAACAAGATCTCTTAGCACAATATAAGTCCGGGTAAGCAGTACACTTGTACGTCTGTACCAGCATCACTGTTGTCATAAATTTTGCACTGTCGCTCGAAAGTGTAGCTACCTCAAAACAAAGGTTGTGCTTTGTACTGTTCAAAATTTTGACCATTTATGGCCAACGCAGCCATTTCACACATGTTGGACGGGACCTTTGCCACTGAATGACAATGCTTCTTTGTCCGCAGTACTGGAACCTGGTGAGGGCTGGATCTCTCTCCTGTGCTGTCTGTTATAGTCAGTCACTTGAGTGAATGATGCCTCTGCACAGTTTCAGGATTCTGTGCCAGCTGTACGGATGCCATCAGTAGCGCGTGAGAAGCGCCCAGCTAAGAACTCACAGTTGCAGTGCCACTACGGGGACAACGAGGAGAGTGCTTCGACACACAACAGCCTGGTTGGGCAGGCAATTCAGGGTGAGCCCAGTCTTGGTCTGTAATGACGAAACTGTTCTAAGTTTACATTTGCTCATCTCCTGTCTGTAGTAACACAGAAGGGAAAAACGGACCCACTCCATGCTGTTAACCCACTACTACATGGTGGTGGTCATGCGAAGTCTGATGTGCGGCATTTGCGGACACGCTTGTTTTCTTGCACTTGACGCGCTGCCGTGTGATAGTAATTATGCGAAGGCTAACGTGCGATAGTGTGTAGCTCTATCTCTCTTTCCCGACCCACTGCTACGGGATAGTAAGCAAGCGGAGACCGTTGTACAATGAAGTGTAGAAAAGGTTGCGGGGTTCGGGCCTTCTGCCCCTCGGATGAGTGCTGACATTGCTTGGATCCTCAACAAAACGTTTCTTAGCAGTAACTCGATAACACTGCAGAACTGTGCAACACTGCAGAAAGCTAAGGAACAGAAATACTTGCGGGCACACTCGCGCGCCCCTAACCTTCGCCCCGGTAGGACACACACCTTCCGTGCACACCGCACTCCGTCGCCGACTGTCCGCGCACAGGCCACATACGCACCTCTTGCCAGTCCACCGCCAACTTGGTGCACACCACACACATCACGCCCGTCCACCGCTGACTGCCCTGGCCGCGCTTCCGCTGCCGCTCTATAGGAAGCAATTGGCCTGCAGGCATTGCCACTGCACAGCACGTGTTGGGCTGAGAGCAGCCTGGTGATGGGCTTGATTCCCACAAGGTTTACGTCCACATTGCAGCTTTGATCACCACAGCCGTGGCTGCATCATTTCCATAGCGTCATATGCGAACGCAAAGAACTGCATGGTGAAGCATCAGGTGCAGTCAGCAGGCAGTGATGAAAACAGGAGAGAAATGATGCCAGGTTATAAAGGACATAACGTTTTGGCAGCGTACAAATATACAGGGTCCATTATAAAAGTAGCACGCATTTCCTGGGAAGAATAGATTTATTGATCAGACCTGCACAAATGGTTAAAATTCTTCAGTGTACTCTCCCCCTGCATCAGTACACTTGTGGAGACGTGCCTGCAACGACTGAAAGGTACCCTGGATGTCCTCGACAGGAATATTGCTCAGGAACGTTTTAACATGGTTTTGGATGTTTTCCACGGTCTCCCATTGTTTAAATGCGCTATGCTATTATCATGGTAAGGTGGAGCTGCTTGCTTTGCTCACAAACAGAGGACAATGTAGCACTGCTGAGCATACTATAATTCGACTGTATGGAAGCAGAGTTCATTCTTACTGTTATCTTCACACATTCAGCCACGTTGGCGTGCCTGTACTTTTATGCTGGCCACCGTGATAGCGTTCTATGACGTCATGTAAGTGAAGAAAGAGCGGCCACATCAAGCATCTGCACACTTTTCGGTTTCATCCAATGAAGTGGTGGCATGTCCTACTTCAGTGATATAATACTGGTGATATAGGTAATACTGGCACCCAATTAACGAAGTGGTATCAGCGGTACCCTAGCAAAAATTCTAATAGAGATTTGTATTAGTCTAATAGGTTTTTCTATTAGTCTTATTAGTATTGTATTAGTCTTATAGGAATCTTTACTTGTCTTATAAGTGTTTGTATTAGTCTAATACATCGTTCTAATACGCCTTGCTAGTTTATATCAATATGCTGTATAAGACTTTTCGAAATTTGTCTAATGGATCTTTTCTCAAGCAAGGTAGCTAGGGCTTTATATAACTATCAAAACAGAAAATTTGCAACTCAATAATCCTTTAAACAGTTTAATTTGTATTAGTTTACACAGTAAAAAATTTACACCCTTAAGGGTGTAAATGAGGAACCTAGAGATGTACGATTTCTTGGCAATTTGGCAGTGAATATTTGGTGGGTTTAGATTAACAGATATGTGTGATGCACAGCTACCAGCTAACCTACCCTTGATTGGCAGATGTCCTGTGTATCCTTGTTTTGTAATTGCACATAATAGTAATTTCCCCACTGGCACTACATAGCAGGTCGGGAATCTGGAGTATATATACGGGACTGCCTGTGTACAGATGTGAAATAAAGCGAACGTTCTCTGTTCTATATATCGGTTTGAAATGGTTGAGTGTGTATTTGCAGGTGTGATGTTCCCGCGGTGTCTTGTTAGTGTGTAATGTGTGATCATAAATGCAGCTAAAATCAAATGCTGTGTCACTCACAGTGCGATTGCAAAGCACATGCATCCTCCATTTTTGCTCTACACACAAAAAGGGTGTTGCCCATGAGCTTACTCCGTGCCCATGGGATAGGTCATTTACACCCTTAAGGGAGTTAAAATTTTATAGTGTGTGTTAAGCTTCATACGTCTAGGTTATTAGAACAATCGTATTATATCTTCCTATAAGTCTTGTACAGGCTATTAGTCTAATACTAATAAATTCTATTGGTGACAATAACCTCATAGGCTATTAGTTTCTCTTATTAGAATTTTTGCTAGGGTATCAGTATGAGCACGCATGAGTGCATCATCGCAAAATCACCACCGGGCCAACTGAAGGAAGGACAATGCCCCCCCTGCCAGGAGGTCTGATGGGCGTCACCACAGAAAGCTACATTAAGCCATTCGATCTATCTCAGCCAGAGGACTGGGAGGGCTATGTTCAACGATTTAAATTCCCTTTGGACACCCACGATATAATGGACATCAATAAGCAGAGGTCCGCCTTCCTAGCCAATATGGTCCCGCGATGTCCCAGTTATCCAAGGTCCTTGTGGCACCGGCACAGTTGAAGGACACTGCGCTCCCAACAATACTGCCTGCACTGCAAGAGCAGCTTGCCCTGAAATCTCCCAAGCTAGCAAGGCGTGTCAGCATCAATATTGAGGGCACAGCCTGCCGAATGGAAGTGGACTCGGGCTCGATGTTCGCATTTATTTCTGATGTCACAACTAGAAAAATTCTTCCAAACAGACCACTTCCGAAGCTGCTACCACTGGATATCATAATGAGGTTACTAACACAACCGCATTGCCGGGTGCGGGATCACCACAGTGGGCGTGACATTCAACAGTTTCAACGGGCTGCTGAAACTGGTCGTCATCAAAGGCGAGCGCCCAAGTCTGCTGGGGTGCGACATGTCAGCCAGCCGCATAATCTGTGCGAAGGCATATTCAGAGAATTCGCTTCCGTTTTCAACGGGGCATTGGTTTGTTACCACATGGGCCACCAGTAAAGTTTACTCTCAACCCAGATGTTGCACCAGTCCGCCTGAAGGCTCAGAGAGTACCATTTTCACTCTGTCCCAAAATTGATGTTGAGCTGGACAAGCTCACACAACAGGGAGTTCTTGAGCCTGTCGACCAAGCCCATTTGGAAATGCCTATCATAACTCCTTTGAAGGCCAAGGGAGATATGTACGCATTTGTGCTGACTACAAGTGCGCTATTAACACTATTAACAAGGCCCTGTAACCTTCACATATCCTGTGCCAGTGGTCAGCCATCTTCTTGCATCCCTATCAGTGGGAAAGGTGTCCGCAAAACTAGACTTGGCCCGGCCGTACCAGCAACTGCCAATGACTGAGGATGCTGCAGATGCACGAACCACAGTGACACATCAGGGGGCATTTCGCGTCCGAAGACTGTAGTTCGGGGTGAGAGTCGCATCAGGCATTTTTCAGAATCTGATGGAAACCCTGTTGCATGGCATACCAGGCATTGTTCCATATTTTCATGACATCATCATTGCGAGTGTTTCACATGTGAAGAGCTTGCTCGCCACCTCCGCGAGGCTAAAAAAATTGGGCTAGATGAGAGTCAACAAGGACAAGTGTAATCTTGGTGTGGATCATGTGGAATACCTCGGATTCCTTATCGATGCCAAAGGGGTTCATCCGACGCCTAGCAAGACGTGGGAAATCATTAATGGGACCCCGAAACGGTTTCGACCATTTTGTGCAAACATGGCGATCCGGTAGAGCGAGTCATTATGATCATTGGAGGACAGATTTCAGCGCTCTGCGTAAAGAGTGTAATTTACAATAAGGTTTTCACATGTGCATCGCAGAAGATCGCAGCGGCTTGCCAAAAGGCATTTTCAAACACCCCCACCATCGAACGATGGATGGAGGCCACTGATTGGCGCCTAACCAGTGACGTGCATGTAATTTTCCCAACCTAACTGCGAATAACATGCTCCTACAATGTGCTCCTTCGTTTCAGCCAACGGTATTGTTGCGACATCTGGCGGCGTTCACGCGAGTCGCCGGCGCTCTATTACAGAGGCTAGCACTGCTGAGGTGTGCGACCTCAGTAAAGATATCGGGGCGCTATGTCGCTACGGAGGACTCGGCAGAGTGGCTGACACGGGAGGCGCAGTCGTCACTAGCGCGCACTCCGCAGCTGATCGAGTTGAGTAGGAACAGCATTGGTAAAGAGGAAGGTGACAGAAATAAGCTCTTAGGTGCCTTAGCGCATGGTGCTTCGCTTTACTTATGGTGTGAATGATTTCACAATATAATTGCCTAATCAGTGACTCAATGTCAAAAAAACATTTCAGGGACCCTTTAACGCACCTCGGACCGAACTGCAGGCTTTTTCTGGGGCTCATAAACTTTTACCACGCATTCCTGCCTCACTTGTTAACTAATACAATGGGGGAGGCCCATGGACTAGATGATGGTTCGGTTATGTCCTTCGCAACCATTTTGGCAACTTCTTTTTGGATCACATCGCATTCCGTTGCGGATACGCGGTAAGGGCGGTGGTGAACGGGCAGAGTCGCCAGTATTTATGCGGTAGGTGACAATCTTCGTCTAGCTCAAGGGTCGATCATAAATGTTGAAAATGTCGCTGAAAGTTGCCAAAAGCTGACAGAGAGTGTTGGCCTGGGGGAGCAGGCCTGACCCAATCATTTTTTGAAAAATGATGTTGTCGTAATCGGGTGACCGTGAAACTGCACGTTGGTCAGGAATGGTTGCGGCAACAACATTGGTGTCGTGGTCTGTTGCAGCGGCAAACCAGGCGAGCGACATCCATTGAGGCAACAATATTTCCAGCAGCTGTTTTGCCTAGGCGCCCACAACACAAGAAAAGCAAGTGCACGGCATGCACGCACTCTTGGTTAGAAAGTGCGCACTGCGAAGAGCCCGCACACAGGTGCTGCGGGTGCAAGCCCAATGGGTTAATTTATGTCTGCCATCGGCCAATAGCAGCTATGTGTGCTCTATGACAAAACAGAGCATATAAAATAGTGTGAGGAGAAACCTTTCTTTGAGTTCGGGGCTCCTGAGGAAGTGGAAACATCGTGCTGCGCTTGAGAACGCTACGCATTGCAGATGACTACAGAATTTGGCTGAGGTGTTCATTATAACCTTGTTTATTTATGCCAACTGTGGATGTTTACTGTTTTTCTGTTCATTATGTATACCGTGTTTATTTGACCGCTGTGAAGCTGCCCAGTGTATGAGGTGGCCAGGTTCAAGCTGCTCAATGCAGCTTTTTTGCCTGGTCATCCTCGCAACCTTGTTGTTGCAAATAAACAATTCAACAATTCAATTCAATTCAATTACAGTGTGCGCTAGTCATAGAATGTGTTTTTCACCATGCCCGGGGGGTCGTTTGGGATCGCTTCGGGGGTCATGTCGCAGAAAATCCAGTGTTGGCATCATTTACACAATTACAACACGCTTTACACGTATTTACACAATTGTAAGTTCATGCGACTGCAAACTGACTCTCTCAAAAAATCATACATCAAAAGAAAAAAAAGACAGTCGGCTGTATAGCTTAAATTTTGATTCTAAGTCGATACCCAACTTCAGATTTCAAATTTTAACAAAACGGGTCAACTTATAATCATGTACATACGGTGGGTGTCTCATCATTGGCGGAAGAATGCATCCCAAACCACCCCGTTTATACAGGCCCTCCACCACGATGCATATGCATTAGAGAACAAAGCTGAATATCTCAAAGTCAAATTTCTCAGAGAAATTATGTAAACTACTAGTCAACTAGAAGCATGATACCTCGGATTGTTGTGTAAATGTACAAGAAACGATAATCCTGTTACGATGGAACTCAAGTACAAACCCCTTTTCCAACATTTCTACTACACCAACAGCACTGTGGCAAGGCCGCGTCATCTATGTAGAGGAAGAAGAAGATAGTATATAATGAGAGGAAAGGAGGTGGGATCAGCCTGGAGAGTGAGTTTCTGGCGTGCTACTCCTCGCAGGGGTAAGGGGAAAAGGGATAAATAGAGATAGAGTTATGAGGACAGGTGACGATGGTATAGTACAATGGGTCTCTGTACACGTCCCGTACGTGGATGAGATGCGATAGTATATACGGCACAGCACTATAGGCTAGCATCTAAGCCACACACAAAAAATTAGAGAGCCTTGGAGTTGCGTTGGGTATGGTCTGTGTGCTTCCATGCACCCAGAAATTTCTCCTCTGAAAAGGGCCGGGAGTCCGAACCATCTACCCAGCCAACCATCAATATTCAGAGGATGTCCACAAATGGTCTAAATGTCCAATGTTATTTGTGAATATTCAGTGGATATTGAGTAGACTACAGTATTTAGATATCATATAGTGGATATTCATAAAATATTTGTGGATGTTGTCTTACTAACATATTTTACTATGCAGCGGAATATCATGCGGTGGATATTTATAAAATATTTGTGGATGTTGTTTTACTAACATTTTACTAATAGCAGAACCTATATATAGACTATTGCTGAACTTCCAGATGAAAAAAGTACATTCCAGCTGCGTTGCCAGTCGACATTAATATCCGTTGACAGCTGAAAATTTAAGCTGCTATTTTTCCAACTGCAAACACTTGGAAGCAAGTGCAGTTGGAATTGCTGATGTTGCTGGAAACAACTGGAAATGTGAGTTCTCTACTGGAAACGTTCGGAATGTTGCTTACTCGCGAGCAGTAGATTGACTGGGGTGAGGAAACGACGCTGATATCGCGTCTCAAGAAGTGCAAGGAAAAAACAAAACAAATATGACACGCAGTGTTTTTTTTTGTTTTGTTTTTTCAGAAACATGTACACCTTAGTTGCCTCGCTCTCAGTTCTGATCAACCGATGTGCTGCTGCACGGTTTAATATTTCGAACACAAGTAGGTAGCGTTGTTATGTCAGCACTTTCATTCAACTTTTGGCAGATCGTATGCGGGGTCCTCCGCGCTTTTTCCCATACTGTGCGCGCACCTGTTGCAATGCATCGGCACCCTTGCAACGTTATCGACGTCGAACAAACAGGCATTTATCATGATGAAGCATACGAAGAACTTGCTTTTAAAACACAAGAGTAGATAGCACCGAAATAGTGACAAGAGCTTCCAAAGCCACCATTTTAGCAGCGGCCATGTTTGTTGTTTACCAAGAGCGCTGTTGCGTCAGCGTTAGTCACGTATATACACTCTTATGCATTATTTTATGCGCAGAGTAACTTACTAAACCAATGAAACTGTTAGTTTCTCTCAAAAAAGGCGTAAATTTTATTAAGAGTAAATAGAAGAATTGCAGATGCAGGAAAATTTTTAATAAGAACAGCCGCGGCCCCGCAGATTCGTAAACGTGGCGCATGCGTCATGGAGGAGGCGCTGCACATGGCGGCCGTGGCAGTGTTGGACCGAGTTGTGTCAAAGTGGTGTGCGTGTTTGTGCAGTGAATCAGCAGTATTTAAAAGAAGAATTGGTGCGCAAGTCTTGTTTTTACCTGTATTCTGGTACAGGTTTGCACGTGAGCCGTTATTACTTACAACTCCTAGCTGCACGTTAGCGGCCGCTTCTTCCTGTACTACGTGTCGTGGTGATCCTCGGACGACTCTACTACTTGGAGGTAACTATATTTTTTTCGTTCATTTCTGTTTCAAGACCAGTTTTCAGCGTGCGTGTGCGCGTCTGTGTTTATTCCGAGAAGCCCGCTTGTCAGCATGTGAATGTTGACGGCTTGAGTGTGATTTGCATGAAACGTTGCTTCAAAAGCTGTTGGCTGTTGTCAACGTGTTGTGTGTGATAAAATACCAGGAAAAAGAACGCTGTTGACTCGACATCATAGAATCTGGTCAAGGTGTGGTAGTGTGTAAGGTAACTGTGATATTTTTCATGTCAGCCCTGACGTGCTATGCGATGTCCCATTGTATGAAACTTGATTCTGGTACAATCGAGTTTAATAAGTTGCGTGCTTTTGGACTGACTGCACGTAAATATCTCTTACAGGTGGTAAAGTGCACGAAATCTGATAACAGTGCCCCCGAGAAGTGTCTTTGCAACGCCTGCTGCAGACATCGAAAAAAAAAGAACAGATGAAGATTGAGAGACACGTGCTTCTGCCCCATCATTCTTTGAATAAATTTGACTCTTTCATAAAGGCAGTGATATTGAGTGTTGAACCTGCTGCTGCTGGCTGCATGGGTCCCTGCACCTAAATGTCATTTGACATCGTATGACTATAATAAGTTGAACTCATGAGAGCATTCAGTGGATGTCCACTAACATCCAGTCAATCTATATGTGGAGCAGGTGTGGACATCATGTGGATGTCCACTAACATCCAGTCTATCTATATGTGGAGCAGGTGTGGACATCATGTGGATGTCCACTAACATCCAGTCAATTTATATGTGGAGCAGCTGTGGACATCATGTGGATGTCCATTCTGTTTGAAATGGACATCCTCTAGATATTTATTATTTAACATTAGAACAACTTTCGTGGATATCCTATAGACATTAGATATCTTATTGTGGATATTTAATAAATGTGATGATGATGATGTGTGCTGTTTTATGGCGCAAGGGCCAATTGATGGCCAAAGAGCGCCATTTCAGAAGACAAGAGATGTGAACAATGATATGGTGCGTGGCTGTATAGGGGCCTTAAAATTCCTCGCGCTAACGCGGGTAAAAAGATAGTTATTAAAATCATGACAGTGACGTGGAATATGTGCAGCTAAAGTGGATGGCGAAAGGTCGTGATAATAAAACATGGCGGGGATGTAGTCACCGCAGCCGCGACCTCGGTACAGAGGTCGTGCTACGGATCACCTCGGAATATGGTGTGAAAACTCTGTACATCATTTAAAAACGTGAACAGTGATTGAAGTTTAAAAAGCGGATCCCTACCGATGAGCATCACAGGGTGTAGTGGGAGCTGCTGTCGGTAGGGTAGTAAAAAGTGCTTTTTTCTTAGAGCATCTAACTCATTGCACTGGACGAGGATGTGGAGAACCGTAAGTGGTTCTCCACATCTCTCACATAATGGCGGATCACCACCAGACAAAAGGTGTGAATGTGTTGAGTGAGTGTGTCCTATTTGTAGCCTGGTAAGTGTGACTTGTGTGTAGCGTGATCGGGATACTGTTGGCCAGTTTTCAAGTCTCGGTTTGATAACATGCAATTTGTTATCCGTTTGCCTATCCCATAGGCGCTGCCAGCACGCCCTGAGCTCCCGTCGTAGGAAAGGTTTCATGTCAAGTGCAGGGACGGCCATGGATGTATTGGCGGGTGCGTGGTCGTGCGCAGACCCGGCCAGCTGGTCCGCCACCACATTTCCAGCGATCTCGCGGTGCCCTGGCACCCAGCACACCACAACCTGTCGTTTTAAGGCGTAGATCGTGCATAAAAGAGAGTAAAGTGATACAAGGACAGCATTTTTATGTTTTTTCAGAGTTTTCAAAGCTGTAACGACGCTCAGTGAATCTGTGTATACAACCGCGCGTTGCAGTTCTAATTCCTTGATATGCTTGACGGCTACAGATATCGCATGGGCTTCTGCGGTGAAGATGCTTGTTTGCGGGTGCAGAATACCGGATTTTGAAAAAGATGGGCCAACAGCTGCATAGGACACACCAGTATGACACTTTGACGCATCTGTAAAGAATTCTGGGCAAGTGTATTTATGTTGAAGTTCGAGGAAGTGTGTGCAGATGTGTGCAGTAGGTGCGTGTTTAGTAACTTCCACGAAGGATACGTCGCAGTCAATAACCTGCCACTGCCATGGCGGCGGATATGCTGCGGGAGCCATCAAACGGTGTTCTAGAAGTGGCACGCCTGTTTCCTCAGCGAGGCTCCTCACACGGAGTGAGTAGGGCTGTCTCAGCGAAGGACGATTGTTAAACAAGGCAGCATTGGACAAATCATTAATTGTGGAGTGAGTGGGATGTTCCTCGTCTGCGTTAACCTTGTGATAGTATGTAAAGGACATGTAACATCTCTGCAGATGGAGCGACCATTCATTTGATTCTACGTACATGCTTTCTACGGGGCTAGTTCGAAAGGCACCCGTAGAAAGGCGAATGCCTAGATGGTGGACAGAGTCGAGCATCTTTAAGGCTGATGGTGTCGCAGACTGATAGGTTATGGCACCGTAATCTAGGCGCGTGCGTACGAGGCTTCTATACAAATCCATCAGGCATTTCCTGTCACTACCCCACGTAGTGCGTGACAACACTTTCAGAATATTCATTGTCTTTAAGCACCTGTTCTTTAAATACTTTATATATGGTATGAAGGTTAGTTTTGCGTCCAATATTAGGCCCAGAAACTTATGCTCAGACTTTACAGACAGACGTTGACCATGCAGGTCAATCTCGGGATCGAGATGCACGCCCCTCTTCCGGCAGAACAAGATGCAGGTGCTCTTTTGCGCGTTCAGTTTAAAACCATTCTCATCTGCCCAATGAGAGATCTTGTTCAAACCTAATTGAACCTGACGTTCACACGTTGAGAGGTTACACGACTTAAAACCGACCTGTACATCGTCAACATATGTGCAGTAAAACATATTTCGTGGGATAGCGAGGCGCAAGGAGTTCATTTTGACTATAAAAAGTGTACAACTCAATACACCTCCTTGCGGCACTCCTGTTTCTTGGACAAATGTGCGGGACAACACAGTGCCCACTCGAACACGGAATGTCCGATTGGACAGGTAGCTTTCAATTATTGCGAACATTCTGCCCTGCACACCTAAGTGTGACAGGTCTCGGAGTATGCCAAAGCGCCACGTTGTGTCATAGGCCTTCTCCATATCGAGGAACACAGAAAGAAAAAATTGTTTATGAATGAAAGCATCACGAATTTGTGCCTCGATACGGACAAGGTGGTCAGTAGTGGATTTAGCCTCTCGAAACCCGCACTGGTATGGGTCAAGTAGGCTATTTGTTTCAAGGAAGTGCATCAGTCGCCTGTTTATCATTTTCTCAAAGACCTTGCAAAGGCAACTCGTCAATGCTATGGGCCTGTAACTTGATGCTGAAGATGGGTCCTTACCCTGTTTAAGGATCGGAATAACGATGGCTTCTTTCCAGGCGGAGGGAATCTCACCAGAGAACCAAACGGCATTATACAAGGAGAGGAGGGTTTTTTGGGTTTCAGGGGGCAGACGTTTCAGCATTTCGTATACTATTCGGTCGGAGCCTGGGGCGGTTTTGTTACAGCAGTTTAGCGATGCTTGTAGCTCTGCTAAGATGAAAGGTTCATTGTATGCGTCATTGCTTGCGACTTTGCGTTCTATTTTTTGTTTTTCTATTCTTGCTTTGTAACGTTGGAACGCTGGACTGTACTGGGATGAGCTGGAGACCTGTTCGAAGTGGGCACCGAGGGAGTTCGCTTGGTCTTCCAAACCGTTGCCTTGTGTGTTTACTAGAGGAAGAGGATGTGCTTCTCGTCCTACTACCCTACTGACCATGCTCCAGACTCTTGCCTCATGTGTATACGAGTTGATGCCAGATAGAAACTTCTGCCAGCTCTCCCTTCTGGCCTGTCGACGCGTTCTCCTACCTTGAGACTTGATGTTTCTAAAATTGACAAGGTTCTCGGTGGTCGGTGAGTCTCGAAGACGCCTCCATGCTTTGTTTTGTTGTTTGCGCGCATTGAGACACTCACTGTTCCACCAGGGAACGCGCCGTTTTCTGGGCAGTCCAGATGTTTGCGGAATGCACTTAGCTGCAGCTTCAATAAGAAAAGCAGTAAAGTACTCTACAGATGCATCTATGCTAGAGCCGCATATGTCAGTCCAACTCAAGCTAGCAATCTTATAAAACTGGTCCCAATCGGCCTTTTCTATCAGCCATTTGGGAACGTGTGCAGGATATTCAGATGATGTTATTGTGCTCAAAATTAAAGGAAAATGGTCACTCCCATAAGGATTATTTATGACTTTCCATGTAAGTATAGGTAGGAGCGATGGAGAGACAATGCTGAGGTCTATCGATGAGTAGGTATTATTAGCCAGGCTATAGTATGTTGGCTCTTTCCGATTTAGGAGACACGCACCAGAAGAGAAAAGGAACTGTTCAATAAGGCGGCCTCGCGCATCACAGCGAGAGTCACCCCATAGGCCACTATGTGCATTAAAGTCCCCTAGGACGAGATACGGTTCTGGAAGCTCATCGATTAGTGATTGAAATTCGTGTTTGTTCAGTTGATGGTGTGGAGGTATGTAAATACTGCAAATTGTTACCAGTTTGTTGAAGATGACAGCTCGGACAGCTACTGCCTCCAGGAATGTCTGAAGGGGTAAATGTTTACAGGCTGTTCCTTGATTAACTATTATGGCAACACCACCGGATGATGCGACCGCATCATCTCGGTCCTTTCGAAAAATAATGTAATTGCGTAGAAAGTTTGTGTGTTTCGATTTTAAGTGTGTTTCTTGCACACACAGCACTTTTGGTGTATGCTTGTGTAAGAGTTCTTGGATATCGTCGAGGTTTCTCAGCAGTCCTCTGACGTTCCACTGTATTATATGGGTCATTTTAAAGTTGTGTGGTGCTGTGTGTACAGAAATTGTTACCTTAGGTTACAGGGCCTTTTGGGGGCCCCGTAATTCGACGTTTTTCTTTTTGGGCGCGCTCCAAAGAGTTGCGCCTATCCTTCGGCGTCTGAGGCGCCGGAGGAGTGGGACTTGTATCCATCACCTCTTGCGAGGTGGGGGATGGTGCCTGATGAGCAGGCACGTTCACAGCAGTTTCGGACCTAACTGCGGGTGCAGTGGTCCGGGGTCCGGCAGACTCTGAAGTCTGCTGAACCTGTTTGGCAGGAGGCGGAGCAGCACAGGCTACTCCAGCCTTGGGCGCAGATGGCGCGACCGCGGTCACACTGCGTGTGACACTCGCGGGCGCGGAAATATGTGGCGCGGCGCCCTGGCGCGTCACATCTGCAAAGGAAGGAGTGTTCTGGTTGTGGAGGGAGAAGCGCTGGCGCGCCTCTTGAAAAGACAGATTGAATTTTACTTTAAGCTCAAGGATTTGTTTTTCCTTTTTCCAGGATGGGCACGATCGCGAGTAGGCGGGATGGTCTCCTTCGCAATTGGCACAGCGGGCTGCAGCAGTACAATTTTCCGATGAGTGTTCGTTGGAGCTACATTTTGCGCAAGTAGCGCGCCCTCTGCAGCTTTGCGACCCATGTCCAAAGCGCTGACATTTGAAACACCTACGTGGATTTGGTATGTAAGGCCTGACACGGAGCTTGCAGTAGCCGGTTTCAATGGAATCGGGTAAGTCACTGGTACCAAAGGTGATAATTATATGTTTCGTTGGTGTTTCTTTGTTGTCTCGGCGTATCACTATTCTTTGGACCTTCACTACATTCTGGTCTTGCCAGCCTTCCAATAATTCACTCTCTGATAATTCCAGAAGGTCGTCATCAGAGACGACACCGCGGACTGTGTTCATGGATCTGTGTGGGCCTACGGAAACTGGGACATCCCCAAACGCTACCAGTTTAGATAAGTTCTCGTATTGGAGCTTGTCGCGAACCTCCAAAAGGAGGTCGCCGCTTCCCAACTTGGTTACATGATATCCTGGGCCGATTGCTTCGGTGAGTGTTTTCGAGACAAGAAAAGGTGAGATTGCTCGGACTGTTTTATTGTCTTTCTGACTATGCACGACATGAAACTTGGGGAAGGACTCCTTTGGTTTTGAGAATAGGAACGGTTCTTCGGTGCGCCACCTTTTCGGGCGGCGATCAGGGAGGGGGGGGGAAAAAGTTAGCCATGCAGATTGTGTAAAGTTCGGCGGCGATGGTGGCCACCCACCACCGAGCCCAACAAGGGGACGCTACAAGGTTTAATAGTAAACACTTGGAGACGTCAGCCATGCATCGCCGCTATAACCGAATATAACTACCCAAGGTTGGGCAACTACACAGGGTTAACCCTCGCCGCCAGGAAGTTTGGAAGTAAACAGAAGAGAGGAGAAGACAGGACAGATGTAAAGTAGGAGAAAAAGACGAAGATGTGGAGAAAGAGACAGGAAAAGGCGACTGCCGATTTCCCCCGGTCGGGTCAGGCCGGAGGTGCCGTCTACGTGAAGCCGGGGCCAAAGGGGTGTGTTGCCTCTTCCGGGGGGCCTTAAAGGTCCAATCACCCGGCGTCGGCTCCACCCCCAGGATCCCCTTTTCCCCGGACACGGCTGAGCCACGCACGGCTAGGCGTGGGAGGGGGTCGAAACCCCCCCGTTGGCTCGGGTCCGTGGTGTCGCCACACACCAAACGTCTGCTCACGCAGACGCCCCTGCGGGGATCTAATAAATGTCCAGAGGATGTGATATGGTTGGCTGGGTATGTAGAAGAGGCATCGGCTTGACTAGGCTACTGCATAAACATTGCGTTCCACTCTTAAAGGCGAAGCTCAGGCATCCTCCAGTTTTTATTATTTTATTTTGCAGTTCTCCTTGTCACTAAGAATAATGATTTCTCGGATTTTACATGCCAAAAGCACAATTCGGTTATGAAGCACGCCCTTATAGTGAGGAACAACAGATAGATTTTGACCAGGGGGGGGTTCTTAAACATGCGCACAAATGTACGTTAATATGTGTTCATTGCACGTCCGCCAATCGAAATGCAAGGAACTCATGGGCGTGGTTTCGATTCTTATGGCCGGTAATAGAATTGCACCATTGAGTTTGGTAGCATGACAGTTTACGTGCCGAGTTGCTGTGGCAGTTGAGTTATAGAAATTAATGAACGAGTGAGAATTGATTGAGGGGCTCATTTTTGTTAGACACAGCCAGCCCAACAGAGCATTCAATTGTTCGACTAAGATAAAGCATTTGAGTAGTTCAGAAATAAGACATATCGGAAACAAGCAGGGGTACCATATGGTTCTTATTTGCTGCATTGCTTTCCAGACATGCTGCACCAAGGCAATGGGAACTCGAGTGTGTTTGACCCTGACTACATGCAATGCGAGACTGAGAACGGCACAACCAACCAGAAGCCAGTGGCAGCCCCGACACCAGGGCTTGCTCATCCTGAGGTATAGTTGCACCAATTTTCATTCCTGTGGTGAAATCGATCTTACTATTTCATTTCCATAACATTTCCTGGACTATCATTAAGATGTTTACTTTGTCTTTTTTTCCTCTCTCAGTCCATTTTTAGTCCAGAAGTAGCATAACTCATTTATGATTGCAGCCACCAGAGGATGCGAAATGACTACATTTATTGTTGTGTGCAGCTGAAAAATTAAAAAGAATTTTTTTGCGGGTGACTGTGCCGTCCATATGGGATGAGGCGATTGTGGAAAGCCTCCCATATGAGGGCATTGAATCTTTAGAGGTCAATTCGAGTTGCCCCGAAATGTGTTCTGGGCTATGGAATACCTCCAGTTGTTGCTTTCTTTCATTTGTGTGTTTCTTTATCGAATTTTCATGCCAAGGCTGGATATAATGAACACTTCCTTATAACGAAAATTTTCGGGCATTTCTCAATTTCGTTATATCCAGGTTTAGTGGTATGCTCTTTAGGTGAGGACACTCATGTTATGCAATTGACCAGATAAGGTAGCAGCGTTCAGCGCCCGTTCGCCCACTGATGGCAGCGTATGCCTGTCCGGGGTAGGACGAAACTTGAAGTGTTTTTATAGCCACAGCTATTTAGCGGAAAACCCTAACTTTGACAGACGCTCAGTTGCAAGAATACTTGGTGCGTGTGATGATTGTGGTTCCATTAAAAAAAGAGGCTATTTTCTACAGCCCACATCAGGAGCAGGGCTCAGCATACGTTGGGGTAAGGGAATTAAAGAGTAGAAAGGAGAGAAAAGCCTCAGTGTAGGGCTCCGGAAATTTTGACCACCGGGGGTTCTTTAATATGCACTGACTACTACACACAGTACATAGGCCTCGGCCATTTCGCCTCCATAAAAAATGCGACCACCGCGGCAGGGATAGAGCCTGCGTTTTAGATGCGAAGCTGTTCTAACTCGCCGGGATTTGCCCTTGCTCCGCAGGAAACTCGGCACGTCGGGTGTGCGCCAGAGGGTTATGGAAACAAAGCCTCAGTGTCCTCTTTGGTTAACCTGAGACAATTATTCTTCGCACCTAGTTAACATTTCGTGTAACCAGATTGGAACGCTTCATCTACAACATACAACGACTGGTAGCTAGGTTCGAACAGGAATCGAACCCAGGCCGTCTGCATGGCAGGCAGGTGTTCTACCAAAGAGCTATGCCAGCGGCTGACACTGCTTCGTAAAGAAGCACCTGCACTTGGTGAATAGCAAAGCATATCCGTGAATACTGTGGTACAGCAAAGGAGGTTGGAAAGGGAAGTGAGTTGGGTTGTGTTGGGTTTTATGGCGCATAAGCATCTCAGGCTATCATGCGCCAAGAGCAAGGTATAATATGTTTGGAATTGCTAGGTTACTTGAGCAACCATCCTTGCCTCAGACAAGGACGTCGAGGAACCCAACAAGTAGATAAAGACCTCAGCCTTCTTCTCAACTATGAAAAGATGATTGATTAGTGGAGTTTATTGGCGCAAGGGCCAGATGTGGCCAAAGAGCGCCAGAACGATGATAATGAACTGTGCGTTACGCAGCGTGGATAAAACAGATGTGACGTGGCTGTAAATGGGCCTAAAAACACTCGCTGAAAGTGCGTAAAATACACATAGAGTAAAATTATGGCAATGACAAATGCTGTGTGCTATGGAGACATAAAAATGCATTAAAAATGATACGAATATCAAATAAAAACTTGGCGTGGAGCACTAGTGCCTCAGCAGAGCCCTTAAAACAAGGACATGGAGGCATGGGCTCATTGAAAGCTGCGATCACAGCGGCATCTTCTGGACAGAGGATGCGCTATGAACTTGTTGGGCTAAAAACATTCAATACAACATCTTTTAAAAAGCCAAGGACTGATTTTGCGTCAAAAAGCGGTTCTTCGCCGAGAAACATAATAGGATGTAGGGGAAGATGATAGTGGTATGCTAAAGGAAAATGTTTCTTTCTCTCTCTTTCGGCTTCCCGACACTCCAGGAGGACGTGGAGGACGGTTAGCCTCTCGCCACATCTACCACATGTAGGAGGTTCCTCGCCAGTCAGCAGAAAGCTATGGGTACCATATGTGTGTCCTATTCTGAGGCGACAGAATAGGACATCAGTTCGCCGTGTTCTCGTAGCGGAGGGCCAGTAACCTAACTGCGGCTTAATCATGTGAAGCTTATTGTTTATTTCCGTGTCCCACAAGCGTTGCCAGTGGCTTCGCAGTTTCTTACGTAGGAAGGGTTTTAGATCTGTTGCAGGGACAGTAGCGGTAGGGTTAATAGCGCGCAATGTAATTGACGTGGCCATTTGGTCAGCTAACACATTGCCCTCGATGCTTCGATGGCCAGGTACCCAGCAAATAGTAATATGCTGGTTGGACATATACGCTGTACACAGAACGGAATACAGCTCAATTAGTACCGGATTTCTGAATCTCAAAAGTGACCTTAATGCATTTACGACACTTAACGAGTCTGTAAATATAATTGATTTTTGTACCTTTGATTTCCGTATATGCTTCACAGCCAACAATAGTGCATAACCCTCAGCCGTAAAGATACTTGTTTCCGGGTGCAGTACACCGGATTCCGAGAAGGATGGTCCGACGGCTGCATAAGCCACCCCGGCATGCGACTTAGAGGCGTCGGTATAAAACTCTACGCATGAGTAGTGGGACTGGAGTTCTCGGAAATGCATTTTAATATGTGCTTCTGGTGCGTGTTTAGTGATTTCGACAAATGATGTGTCACAATCTATGAGCTGCCACTGCCACGGCGGTAACAGTTTCACTGAGAGCATAGGACAAAGTTCAAACAGTGGAACACCCATTTCCTCACTTAGGTTTCTCACACGCAAAGAGAACGGCTTTCTCGCTGCAGGTCGATTATGGAAGAGTGTGGCAGCGGTCATATCGTTTATAGTTGAATAAGACGGATGTTTGATGTTTGCGCGTACGTTTATAAAATATGTGAAACTACTATATGATCGCTGCAGGTGAAGTGACCACTGATTCGACTCTACATAGAGGCTTTGGATCGGACTTGTCCTGAAAGCACCGGTTGCGAGTCGGATACCCAGATGGTGGACGGGGTCTAGGATTTTTAATGCACTTGGCGTAGCGGAATGATAAATTATGGCTGCATAATCAAGGCGCGACCAGACAAGACTTTTGTACAACTTCAAGAGGCACTTTCGATCACTACCCCATGTTGTACGTGATAGAAGCTTTAGGACGTTCATTGCTTTCAGACATTTCATTTTTACATATTTAATGTGGGGAATAAACGTCAGCTTAGAATCTAAAATGATTCCCAGGAATTTATGCTCGCTGCTCACAGAGAGTTGGTCTCCCTTGATCGCAATACTTGGTAGTGGCATTACCCCTCGTTTGTTGGAGAAAAGTACGCACGTACTTTTCTGGGTGTTTATTTTAAAGCCATTCTCATCCGCCCATTTAGAGAATTTATTCATTCCAAGCTGCACTTGTCGTTCGCAGATAGACATATTGCATGATTTGAAACTCATCTGCACATCATCAACATACACGGAATAAAACATCGCGCTTGGAATTACTGATTGCAGAGAGTTCATTTTTACAAGAAAGAGTGTGCAACTAAGCACGCCCCCTTGCGGAACACCAGTCTCTTGGGTGAATGATCTAGATAGAGCATTTCCCACTTTTACGCGAAAGGTTCGGTTAGACAGATAGCTTTCAATTGTGTTTAACATGTTCCCATGGATGCCCATGGCGGCAAGATCGCGTAGAATCCCGAATCGCCATGTGGTATCGTACGCTTTCTCTAAGTCTAGGAATACGGAAAGTACAAACTGCCTATGAATAAATGCATCTCTGATGTATGCCTCGATGCGGACAAGGTGGTCTATAGTCGACCTTCCCTCTCTGAAACCACACTGAAGAGGGTCTAGTATGCTGTTACTTTCTAGAAAGTGGATTAAGCGCCGGTTTAACATTTTCTCATATAGTTTGCATAGACAGCTTGTTAACGCTATTGGCCTGTAGCTGGCGGCTAAGGACGGGTCTTTGCCTTGTTTAAGTACCGGAATGACTATCGCTTCTTTCCATGACAATGGAATATACCCAGCTGCCCACATGGTATTGAAGAGAGTTAGGAGTGTTTTTAGTGCTTCGGGGTGAAGGTGCTTGATCATTTCGTACATTATACGATCGCCACCTGGCGCCGAGTTTTTGACGCACGTAAGAGATGCCTTAAGTTCAGCTAATGTAAATGGGCAGTTGTAAGCCTCACTGGATCGACGTTTACATTTAAGGGGCTGCCGCTCTTCGCGTTCTTTGAATCTTAAGAACGTTTCTGTATAGTGCGATGCACTTGAAACATATTCAAAGTGTTCGCCTAGGCAGTCCGCCTGCTCTTCCAGGCTCTCACCTCGGCTACTTACCAAGGGTAGGGGGTGTGACTCCCGACCCATTAACTTGTTTACCCTATTCCAAACCTTCGTTTCGTCGGTGTAAGAATTTATACCGGAGATGTACCTATTCCAACTTTCTTTCTTTGCAAGACGACGCGTTCTTCTGGCTTGTGACTTAACCTGCTTGAAATTGACGAGGTTTTCAGCTGTTGGGTAATTGCGGAGTAATCTCCAAGCTTTATTTTGACTGTTGCGCGCTTTCCGACACTCGTCGTTCCACCATGGGATGCGACGCTTATTAGTCATTCCGTTAGTTAGCTTAATGCATTTCGTTGCAGCGTCAATGATAAAACCTGTTAGGTATGCCACAGCATCGTCTATATTAAAATCAGCAATGTCATCTCCGTCTAAAAATGTGTTTTCTCGGAACAGTTCCCAGTTGGCTGTCTCGATGTTCCATCGTGGAAAATGAGGCGAGCACGTATCTTCTTTTGTTAACTTCAACATAATCGGGAAGTGGTCACTCCCAAAGGGGTTCTTGAGAACGGACCACTCCAGATATGGAATTAGTGTACTCGAGACAATAGTTAGGTCTATAGAAGAGTATGTGTTGTGTGTAGTGCTATAATACGTTGGTTCTTTTTTGTTAAGTAAACATGCGCCTGATGAAAACAGAAAGTGTTCTATTAGGCGTCCTCGCGCATCCAAACGGGGGTCGCCCCATAGGGGACTATGTGCGTTTAGATCACCAACGACTATATATGGCGGAGGAAGTTCATCAATGAAGCACTGAAATTGCGTCTTCGAAAGTTGATAGCACGGAGGAATGTAAATAGAAGTAATTGTTAGTAGCTTACCGAACAGCACTGCTCGGACAGCAACTGCCTCAAGGGAAGTTCGGAGGTTCAACGGCTTACAAGCAACACTTTTGTCGACTATTATAGCGACACCGCCCGACGAGGCGGCAGCGTCGTAACGGTCTTTGCGGAAGATGGCATATTGCCTTAGAAAGTTTGTTTGTGTGGACTTGAGATGTGTTTCCTGAACACACAGCACCTTTGGAGTATGTTTATTAAGAAGTTCTCTAATATCATCGAGATTATGGAGGAGTCCTCTCACATTCCACTGTAAGATCTGTGTGTCCATTTTAGATGTGTTTTGTGCTGTGTGCTCAAGGATGGAAAATTAGCTCACGGACCCTTTCCAGGGGCCGTGACACGAGATTTTTCTTTTTTGGATCGGTCGACGGAGTCGCGCCGATCCTTAGGCGCTGGTTGCGCCCTCACGCTTGGTGTTGTGTCCATTGCCTCTTGCGAGGCGCTGGACACGCGCTCTTGCGAGCGCTGCGTTTGCTTTGAGGGCCTCGCCTCAGAAGACGAGACCTTCGCGCCCCCCAGCCCGGAGGTTGGTGGGTCCTTCTTGGATGGTGGAGCAGCACTGGCTGCAACCACCGAGGGGGCGGATGGCGTCACCGCCGGCTCACTACGCGTGTGCCAGACAGCCGCCGGAGGCCGTCGTGGCGCTGCCCCCTGACGCGCCACTTCGGCAAAGCTGGTTTTTGGCAGGTAGGACACCTGCCTTCGTGCCTCCTTAAATGAAATATTTTGTTTTACTTTAATTGTGACTATTTCCTTTTCTTTTTTCCAGCTTGGGCATGACCGTGAGTATGCGGCATGCTCCCCATTACAGTTGGCACAGTGAAGAGGGTTTTCACAGGCATCAGACGTGTGTTCTTCAGCACTGCATTTTGCGCAAGTTAGGCGGCCTCGGCAGTTCTGTGAACTGTGGCCGAATCGCTGGCATTTGAAACATCGGAGAGGGTTTGGTATATATGGCCTCACTCGAAGCCTGATGTACCCAGCCTCGATGGAGTCGGGCAGTACACTTGAACTGAAAGTAAGTATCAGGTGCTTAGTCTGGACTTCTTTTCCATCACGCCTCATCTTAATTCGTTTCACGTTGATGACATTCTGTTCGCTGAAACCTTCCAGGAGTTCAGCCTCAGTGAGCCCTAACAAATCATCATCTGAAACAACGCCACGGGTGGTATTCATAGTTCGGTGCGGGGTTACTATTACTTTGGTGTCTCCAAATTTCACTATATTAGGCAGTTTTTCAAATTGCTTCTTGTCGCGAAGCTCCAAGAGGAGATCACCACTTGCCATCCTCGATGCTTTATACCCTGGGCCAAAGATTTCGGACAAAGACTTGGAAACTAGGAAAGGTGAAATTGCTCGCACTGGTTTGTCTGGAGTTTCTGAGTGTATGACATGGTATCGGGGGAAAGATTCTCTTTGTTGGCCAAAAAACTGAAAAATTTCATCGGTGCGCCCTCTTTTCTGAGGGCGATCAGGGAGTGGAGGGTAAGAACTAGACATATTGGATGTTTAATTTTCGGCAGCGACGCCAGCCACCCACCATGGAGTCCTACAAGGGGACGCTGCAGGGTCTGTAAGCACAGGCCCTGCAGACGCCAGCTGTACGCCACCACTATAACCGAATATGGTGTATCCAAGGTAGGATAGCCACACAGGGTTAACCCTTGCCGCCAGGAAACACGGAAGTCAATAGAAGAGAGTAGAGGACAGGAAAGATTTAAAGTAAGAGAAAAGACGAAGATTCGAGAAGAGAGAGAAAGGAAAAGGCGACTGCCGATTTCCCCCGGGCGGGTCAATCCGGGGGTGCCGTCTACGTGAAGCCGGGGCCAAAGGGGTGTGTTGCCTCTTCCGGGGGGCCTTAAAGGTCCAATCACCCGGCGTCGGCTCAACCCCCAGGATCCCCTTTTCCCCGGACACGGCTAAGCCACGCACGGCGACACGTGGGAGGGGGTCGAAACCCCCCCATTGGCTCGGGTCCGTGGTGTCGCCACACACCAAACGCCTGCTCCCGCAGACGCCCCTGCGGGGAACTATGAAAAGAATGGGTGAGGTGTATCACAGAAGTAGCAATGTACAAGGTGTTAATTTAGAGTTTCTTGAGAACACCTGCGTCTTTTAAAAAGCTAAAAATAGATGGAATATTTACGAGTGCGTTTTCACCGAGTAGTAGTTTTGGATGAAAAGGAATGTGTTGATCGTAAAATGCAGTAAAGTATTTTTTCCGAAGTTGTTCGAGTTTTCTGCATGAGAATAAAATATGATTAACTGTGAGTTCTTTTCCACACTGCTCACACAATGGTTTGTCTTGCTTTGTTAGTAAGAAGTTGTGTGTCAGGTGCGTATGTCCTATACGTAGTCTGCAAACGATTACTTCTATGAAACGTTCCTGGTGTCTACATGACTGCCATTCTGTAATGATCGGTTTAACCAGGCGGAGTTTATTGTTAGTTTCAATATCCCATGTAGGCTGCCATTTCGCTCTTAGTTTATTTCGTATAAAATTTACAGAGTCTCTGTATGGTATGCTTACTTTATTCATATTTCTATTAATGGCACGTGCGGCACATGTATCAGCCTTTTCATTACCGCCGATTCCTACGTGGCTAGGGACCCAGCAGAGTTTTATATTCATTCCTTGAGTTCTAGCTCCGATTATATTATGAATAATGTCTCCTATTATGGGTTGAACTGCATTCTTATAATGTATTGCGGTGATGGCGCTCAATGAGTCTGTGTAAATAACACTGTTTGCAACTTTTTTCCACATTATTTTTTCCACAGCTACAGCAATAGCGTGACATTCCGCTGTAAAAACTGAAGCACACTGGGGTAGCCTGATCACTTTTTCCCATTTTCCTTGTACTATTGCGCTACCAACGTATTCTAATGTTTTGGAACCATCTGTGTAGAAAGCTGTGTAACCTTCATATTTCTCACTCAATGCGAAAAACTCCTGTAATATGTGTTCATTTGGTGTTTGATTTTTCTGGAACTGTGTTAGTGTGAAGTCGCATACAGAGGGAAAAGTGCACCAAGGGGGCAGTGGGTCGGGCTTCTTGGTAATATTCGGCAGTGTGTCCAGTATACTTAATTCATGGCATTTTTCTTCGAAGCGGAGGAGGAGTGGTCGAATCGTTTGAGGTTTGTTGTTAAAGAGTGTTTTGGATGGACATTTTGTGGCTATTTGGTAACAGAGATGTTTAGGAAAGGCACGGATTCTAAGAATGTACGCACACGTGAGCATGGTTCTTCGGTCAGCAAGTGGTGGCTCGTTTGTGTCTACATAAATACTGTTTATGGGTGATGTTCTGTAGGCACCAGTTGCGAGACGCAATCCTGAATTATGTACTGGGTCCAGTCGTTTCAAATATGATGGTCTTGCTGAACCATAAACTATACATCCATAGTCTAAGCAGGAGCGCACAACAGAGCGGTAAATATATAACAGGCATGTCCTATCTGACCCCCAGTGTTTACGCGAGAGCACTTTCAGTATATTCAAAGATCTGGAGGTTTTCTTTTTAAGGGCATTTATATGAGGAAGGAATGTGAGCTTCTTATCGAATGTTACACCTAAAAATTTATGTTCGTGTTTCACTGGCAGTGTGGTTTCATTCAAGTAAATAGTGGGATCAATGTGCAGTCCTCGTCTCAGTGAGAACAGGACAGCTACTGTTTTTTGTGTGGAAAACTTAAAACCATTTTTATCTGCCCACGTGGTTAATTTATTCACTGTTAACTGTATTTGCCTCTCGCATGTTGATATGCTAGAGGATGTACATGCAATCTGGAGGTCGTCGACGTAGAGTGAATGCATTACAGATTTGGGAATGATTTTCGATATTGAGTTCATTTTTGCGATGAACAGTGTGGTACTTAAGATGCATCCCTGAGGTACACCGTTTTCTTGAACAAAGTTCTTTGAAAGTGAGGCTCCAAGGCGTACTTGGAAGGCGCGGTCGGACAAAAAATTGCTCAAGCATTTTAGCATTCTCCCACGTATGCCTAGGTCTCCCAAGTCACGAAGGATTCCAAATTTCCAAGTGGTGTCATAAGCTTTTTCTAAATCGAAGAAGACTGCGAGGCAATGTTGCTTATGAATAAAGGCCTCTCGAACTGTGTTTTCGAGGCGGACGAGGTGATCGGTTGTTGAGCAGGATTTCTTAAATCCGCACTGATGTGTGTCAAGAAGTTCACGGGATTCGAGCACAAACATTAGCCTAATATTTAAAATACTTTCAAAGGATTTGGCAAGACAACTGGTTAGAGCTATGGGCCTATAACTGCCAGGAGAGGTTGGTGTCTTTCCATGTTTCAACAGTGGAACAATGATCGCCTGTTTCCAAGCCTTCGGTATTTCTCCTGCCATCCAAATTTTGTTAAAAAGGTTCAAGAGGGCTTCTATGGAGAGGTCAGAGAGATGGGCGAGCATTTCATAGTGTATGTTATCGGGACCTGGTGCAGTTTGTTTACCGGCCGAGAGTACTCCTTTAATTTCTTGGAGTGTTATCAAATTATTGTATTCTTCATGTGTGCTGCCACTTGTTGGGAGTTTTTCCTTCTCAGCTGTGTTTTTGTATTTTAGGAAAGATTCTGTGTAATTTGAAGAACTTGAAACTCTGGAAAAGTGTTCGCCCAGTATATCTGCCTGTTCTTCTATACTTGTTTGCATGCCAGGGGCTGTCAGGAGAGGGACTGTGAAGGGGGAAAACGTGCCATTCAGTTTACTAACTTTCTCCCACATTTTTTTGATGTCACTGTGCTATTTATTGATGATATATAATTTTGCCATGCGGCCTTCTCGGCATTCCGACGAATGTATCGAGCTTGAGCTCTTTTTCTTTTAAAAGTTATTAGGTTCGCGTGCGTGGGGTACCTTCTAAAAACACCCCATGCTTTGTTTTGCTGTTTTTTTACTTCTTTACACTCCCTTGTCCACCACGCTTTCTGGTTTTGTCGTACCACGCCGGTGGACTGGGGTATATACATGCGTGCAGCATCTATGATGCAAGTTGTGAACTTGTCATTTAATTCGTCTACGCTTAGTGTTTCCAAAAAACATTTCTCTAAACTGGCTTTTCTTGTAAAACTTTCCCAGTCTGCAAATTGAAGTTTCCAACGGCGTGGTTTCGTCGGGATGATGTTTGGTGAAGATGATAAACTGATTAAAACGGGCAGATGATCACTCCCGTATGGATTGTCGATGACCTCCCATTTAAAATCGCTAAAAATTGTCGGCGAACTAAAAGATAAATCTATACAGCTCATTTTGCCTGAACTCGGAGAGCAATATGTGGGTTTGCCAGTGTTCAGTAAACAGATATTATTACATATTATAAAATCTTCTAAAATCTGGCCTCTTGGGTCAGTTTTTTCGCTGCCCCAAAAAGAGGAGTGTGCATTAAAGTCTCCGACTACCAGATATGGCTCTGGTAGTTGGTTTAAAAGATCTTCAAATTCATTTTGGGTAACTTTCAGGTGCGGCTCAATATATACACAGCACACCGTGATTGTTTTGAACGTTAGCAGAGTGGCTGCTACCGCTTCCAGTTTAGTGTTAAGGTTTAGTTTGTTGGCTGCTATTCCACTTTGTACCACTATGGCAACGCCTCCAGAGAGCCGGCTCACATGCTCTCGGTCGCGGCGGAAGACCTTATACTTTTTTAGTATATTAGTTTGTTTCGGACCCAGGTTGGTTTCCTGTAAGCATACAGCTACAGGAGAAAAAGTGTTCAGGAGGTCGTTTATGTCACTGTAGTTTTTTAATAAACCACGGCAGTTCCAGTGTATGAGGAACGCCATATCAGTGTTTTTGTTTCTTGTTTTTTTTTGTGTGTGTGTGTGTGTGGAGCGAGTGGAAAACTATGGTCCCAGATTTTCGGGACCTGTTATTCGGCTTCTTCCTCTGTTCTGACGTTCGAGGGAGTTGCGCCGCCTGTGTAGGCCTGGCGCGCTGGGGGTTGTCTCCATCGGCTCATTAGAGTCGCTGGGGATTTGCGGGGAACCCGCTAGTGTGTTCGCAGGCTTCTCACGTGCGGGAGAAGCTTTACGGGTTGCCGGTACTGGAACCGGCAGGCCCTTTTTTGGAGGTGGCAGTGCAGCTGTCGCTGCGGCTGCCGGGGGCGTGGATGGCCCTGCCTGAGGCATTGCCTGGGCAGTGGCCGGAGCCTGGTGTGGTGCGCCGCCCCTACGTACCACATCGGCAAAATTCGTCTTTGCTGTGAAAGTAAACGAGTTCGTGAGAGAGAAACGGTTTCGCGCTTCCTTGAAAGAAATGTTCTCTTTGGTTTTTATGGTAATTATTTCCTTTTCTCTCTTCCAGGACGGGCATGCCCTGGAATATGCGGCGTGCTCCCCTTCACAGTTTGCACAGTGCGGAGAGGCATCACAGTTTTCAGAAGAGTGTTCTTTTGAAGCGCATTTGGCACATGTTTTGCGGCCGCGGCAACTCTGGGAGCCGTGGCCAAACCTCTGACAGTTAAAACATCTTCGGGGATTTGGAATGTACGGTCTTACATTGATCTTCAGGTATCCAACTTCTATAGTTTCGGGTAATGTGTGGCAGGTGAAGGTGAGGATCAGGTGTTTGGTAGGGATTTCCTTGTTTTCTTTTCTAATCGTGATTCGGTGGACATTGGTCACATCTTGATCTTTGAGGCCCTCTAACATTTCTTGCTCTGAAAGGTGTACAAAGTCGCTTTCAGAGATTACGCCACGGATTGTGTTTAGAGACCTGTGCGCTGTGATCAGAACGGTGGTTTTATCAATGGAAAGAGTTTTTGGAAGCTTTGAATGTTGTTCTTCATCTTTGATTTCAAGTAAGATATCGCCGCTGGCCATTTTAGTTGCCTTGTTTGTTTGTTTGTTTGTTTGTTTGGGTTTTATTGGCGCAAAAGCTACTTGGGCTATTGGCCTTGTAGCCGGCACCTAAGGTCTGAGTAAGACTTTTTTCTACTGCAAAAGGCGATAAAAGCCTTGCAGGTTTGTCTACTTCATCACTATGGATGACATGGAACTTCGTGAAACTTTGTTTGCTTTTCTTAAAAAATTCATCTGCTACATCGTTCCGCCCTCGTTTGAAAGTGTTCCGAGGGCGATCTGGTTTGGAGAATGGAGGAGCCATCAAATAATTAGTGTTTTTCAGCCACGGTGGCAGCCACCCACCTCGGAGCCCTACAAGGGGACGCGACAGGAACCTATCTAGGGTCCTGCCCACGCCAACTGTACACCATGACTATAACCGAATATGACAGAGCTCAGGGTAGCTCGCCACACAGGGTTAACCCTCGCCGCCAGGAAGTTTGGAAGTAAACAGAAGAGAGGAGAAGACAGGACAGATGTAAAGTAGGAGAAAAAGACGAAGATGTGGAGAAAGAGACAGGAAAAGGCGACTGCCGATTTCCCCCGGTCGGGTCAGGCCGGAGGTGCCGTCTACGTGAAGCCGGGGCCAAAGGGGTGTGTTGCCTCTTCCGGGGGGCCTTAAAGGTCCAATCACCCGGCGTCGGCTCAACCCCCAGGATCCCCTTTTCCCCGGACACGGCTGAGCCACGCACGGCTAGGCGTGGGAGGGGGTCGAAACCCCCCCGTTGGCTCGGGTCCGTGGTGTCGCCACACACCAAACGTCTGCTCACGCAGACGCCCCTGTGGGGAAAGGGAAGTGAGGCTGCGGAGGAGGGAAAGAATCGGGGCAGAGAGTGCAGCATGGTACAGCATTGCATAGTATAGTGCAGCAGTTAAGGGGGTGGGAAAGGAGATTGAGGGTGATGAGGAGCAATGTGAGGGTGAAGGAGAGGGAAATGAGGAGGAGGTAAGGCAAACCTTAGGATACCCTCGTATAGTGTGGTATGGCAAGGAGGTTAGTTAGTTAGTTAGTTAAATTGGGTTTATTGGCGCAAAAGCGGCTGCGGCTATGCTGCGCCAGACACGGGGTGATAAGATTTCCTTTGTAGATGGAGCATACACTGTGGTAGTTAAAGGTTACTTAAAAACCCTGCTTTGTCAAGGAGGTTTATCACGTCAGTCAAACGTACCAGTGGCTCTTCTCCTAGCAGGAACATCGGGTGAAGTGGGGTGTGTGACTTATACAATACTCGGAAGTACTTTTTCCTAAGTATTTCAAGATGCGGACATGTGATTAAAATGTTAGTTAGTTAGTTAAATTAGGTTTAATGGCGCAAGAGCGACTGAGGCTAAGCTGCGCCAAACACCAGGTACTTAGTGATAACTAGTATATGTATTTGTAATTCTAAAGCTTATGTAGGAATCCACTTTCTTTGAGGAAATCGATAACATTGGACAATGGAACAGGTGAATCATCTCCTAAAATTTGATTCGGGTGCATCGGTATGTGATGTTCGTATAGTGCTCTGAAATGTTTTCGTCTTTCTGTTTCAATGTATGGGCACGTGATTAGAATATGTATAACTGTTAATGGCTGTTGACATTTTTCACATTCCGGCAAGTGTTCCCTTCTAAGCAAAAAATTGTGGGTGAGGTGAGTGTGCCCAATGCGGAGTCGGCATAGTATAACCTCAATGAACCGTTCTTGGTGACGGCACGACTTCCATTCGCCCACTATGGGCTTCACCAGATGGAGTTTGTTGCTCGTGTAGGAGTCCCACTGTTGCTGCCATTTTGACACCAATGCTAAACGAACATTACGCATACTGTCTTTAAGGGGAAAATTTATTCGTTTTACCGATTTCTGTGCAGCTAAAGACGCATATTCGTCCGCCCTTTCGTTGCCTGGTATCCCTATGTGGCTTGGTACCCAACAGAAACGGATAGTCACATCCTGGTTACATGAGATAATCGTGTGTAAGATATCACCGAGTAAAGGTTCGCATTCGGATTTTAAATGTAGCGCCTTTAATGAACTTAATGAATCAGTGTATATGATTGCTTGTCGGTGTTTCTCGGTGATGATTTTTTGTACTGCTTCCCATAAGGCATACATTTCAGCGCTGAAGATGGACATGAACTCAGGTATTCTAACACTGACAGCGCTTTCCTCTGTCACAATCCCAATGCCTACATGATGTTTTGTTTTTGAACCATCTGTATAGACTTCTGTATATCCTTTGTATTTGTCCTGAAGTGTGCGGAATTCTTGAATTATGTGTTCTGGTGCGGTGTTCCGTTTCTTAAGATGAGTCAGTGAAAAATCACACAGCTGCGTCAGATCAGACCATGGTGGCAGTCTCGGCGGTTTCATGGCGACATTGAGTGCGTCATTACAAATACTGTATGTGCGGCAATACTCTTCAAAACGTAAAATCAATGGTTTGATGAAGTGTGGCCTGTTAGAATAGTGTAAGCGTGAGTGGCATTGCGTGGTGATGTCGTTGCATATGTGGTGAGATTGTGACCTGATCCTTAAAACATAAGAGAGGGTTAAAAGTACGCGACGCTGGCATAGCGGAGGTTCATTGCAATCTACGTACAAACTCTGCACCGGGGATGTTCTATAAGCTCCACTGGACAAACGGAGACCGAGATTGTGTACGGGGTCCAGACGCCGAATGTAGGATTCTCTGGCCGAGCCGTAAACAACACACCCATAATCTAAAATACTGCGTACAACAGACCGATACACCTTCAGTAGGCATAATCTATCAGAGCCCCAATGCTTATGGGACAATACTTTTAGTATATTAAGCGCTTTATTTGCCTTCATTTTAAGTGCAGTTATATGAGCCAGAAAGTTCAATTTGTTGTCAAATGTGATACCTAGAAATTTGTGTTCATGTTTTATCATCAACGCCGTGTTGTTTAGTGTGAGGAACTGGGTCAGGGAATAATCCTCTTTTTAGTGTAAACACAACAGCAACAGTCTTTTGTGTGGAAAATCGGAACCCATTTTTGTCAGCCCAATGTGTTAGTTTGTTTATGGTAACTTGAAGTTGCCTTTCACAGGTTGATAGGTTAGAGGCACGAGAAGCGATTTGAAGATCGTCGACATAAAGAGAGTGCATAACTGTGGATGGTATGGCCTCATTGATTGAATTCATTTTTACTATGAACAGAGTAGTGCTAAGGACGCAGCCTTGAGGTACGCCATTTTCCTGTACAAATGTGTGTGAAAGCACAGTGCCCAACCGCACCTTAAATGTTCTGTTATTCATGAAATCGGACAGACATTTTAGCATTTTGCCTCGAATACCTAGAATAGCGAGGTCTTGCAGAATTCCGTATCGCCACGTGGTATCGTAGGCCTTCTCTAGATCGAAAAAAACCGCGAGACAGTACTGTTTGTAGCGAAATGCTTCTCGTATTTCATGCTCCAGACGAACAAGATGGTCAGTGGTTGAGCAACCTTTTTTGTATCCGCACTGATGATTATCTATCAAGTTTTTTGAGTAAAGGATGAAAGACAGTCTGCGATTGATAATACTTTCGTAAGTCTTCGCCAGGCAACTGGTAAGAGCGATCGGTCTGTAGCTGCTCGGGGATGTTGGGGGTTTACCAGCTTTTAGAAATGGCACTACTATGGCAGTTTTCCATTGTTGTGGCATACACCCAGATTGCCATACCATATTGAAAAATATAAGTAAAACTTTTGTCGATGCTTCGGACAGATGTGCCAGCATAGAGTAGTGTATGTTGTCGGGGCCTACTGCCGTTTTTTTACCGTTTGAGAGCACAATATTAAGTTCTTGTAGTGTTAGTGGTTGGTTGTAAGCTTCGTGTGAAGCGCCTGTGAGCGGTAGTTTCTGCTTCTCTGCGGTCTGTTTGTGTTTGATGAAAGTATCAGAGTAATTGGCTGAGCTGGAAATGTTGTAGAAGTGTTCCCCTAATATATCGGCTTGTTCTTGTATTGTTGTCTGGATGTCTGCACTTGTAAGAATGGGTATAGTGTAGGCTGAGTAGTCTCCTCTGAACTTTCTCAACTGGTCCCACAATCTTTTAGGTGTGACAGTGCTATTTAGAGAGGATACGTAATCGCGCCATGATGTTTTTTCGGCCTGCCTACGGATGTATCGCGCTTTCGCTTTAGCCTGCTTGAAGTTCACGAGGTTACTATATGTGGGGTACCTCCTCAGGATGCCCCAAGCTTTATTTTGCAGTTTCTTTGCTTCGGTGCATTCCTTTGTCCACCAGACATTTCTCGTTTTTCGGACATGATTTGATGTTCGCGGTATTGCTTTCTCTGCGGCTGTAATTATAATTTCTGTGATTTTGTCATTAATGTCATCGATGGTCATATCTGGCGAGATGACGTCGTCTAGTTTCGCATTTTCTAAAAATAGAGCCCAGTCCGCAAGGTGTATTAGCCAACGGCGTGGTTTGGAGGTGATGGTGGGTAGTGACGATGACAATTTGATGATTGAAGGTAAATGATCACTGCCGTATGAAGATTCCAGGACTTCCCACTTAAAATCATTAAAAACAGATGGTGAGCAAAATGCTAGGTCTAGGCAACTAAACTTGCCTGAACTTGGTGAGAAGTATGTTGGTGTGCGAGAGTTTAAAAGACAGATATCATTCGACAAAATAAAATCTTCAATGAGTTGCCCTCTTTGGTCTGTTTTATCACTGCCCCATAGCGTACCATGGGCGTTAAAATCCCCTACTAAAACAAATGGTTCTGGAAGTTGTTCTGTTAGGTCCTCGAGTTCTCGTAGTGTCAATTGTTTGTGGGGAGGAATATAGATGGAGCAGATGGATATGGTTTTGTGTGTTATAATTCTGACTGCTACAGCCTCAAGAGAGGTGTTTAACGTGATTGCTTGGGTGGGAGTGCCGCTTTTTATTACAATTGCAACTCCTCCCGACAAGCGGCTACAATGTTGCCGGTCCTTACGGACAACTGTGTAATTTTTGAGTACACGAGTGTGTTTTGCACCCAGGTTTGTTTCCTGGAGGCAAAATGCCACTGGAGAAAACTTGTTAATAATGTCTTTAATGTCACCTAAGTTTTGTAGTAGACCTCTGACGTTCCAATGAGCGATAAAAGCCATGATGAATTTAAAAGTAAGCAAATATACTAATAATATAGATTGATTCTTAAAATGATGGTAGGTGACATGTAGTAAAAGTTGGGTCTGTCGAGAGCGATATCCACTTGGGTTATCGCTTAGGTTGCAACGTTATTGGGATCTTGTCCCGCTTGGCGCGCTCGCCAGAGCGCTGGTCCTTCGGTGTCGACGACACCGAGGTTTTGGGGTCGACCTCCATCGCCTTGTCAGAGGCGCTGGAGGATCGAGAACCAAGCCCTGAGACGCGCGTCTCGGGCTTTGATGTCCGACTGAGTCGCGGGACCTGCGCAACCGAAGTAGGTAGGCCCGTCTTGGATGTTGATGGTGGAGCAGCGTTAACTGCTACCACCGAGGGGGCAGGTGGAGCTGCTACGGGACCACAGACCGCGATCCCTGTAGGCTCCTGAAGCCGTTGCGGTGTTGCCCCCTGCCGCACCGCGCTGGCATAGCTTCTCTGAGGTAAGAGTCCGAGCCTCTTCCTCGCTTCGAAAAATGATACTTTCTCTTTCACTGTTAAGGCAATTACTTCTTTTTCGCTCTTCCAACAAGGGCATGATCTGGAATACGCCGGGTGATCGCCTTTGCAGTTCACACAGCGGGGAGATTCCTGACAGGTCTCAGACGAGTGGTCGTTGGCGCTGCACTTGGCACAGGTTTCTTTACCTCTGCAAGATTGTGAAGCATGGCCGAACCTCTGGCACTTGAAGCAGCGCCTCGGGTTCGGTATGTATGGTCTGACATTTATTTTGAGATATCCTGCTTCGAGGGAGCTAGGAAGTGTGCTTGTTCCAAATGTTACGATTATGTGTTTAGTTGGGAGTTGCTCATTGTTTCGCCTGATAGTTATTCGTTGAACTTTTACTACATTCTGGTCTTGGAAACCCTCGAGGAGCTCCTCGTCGCTCAAGTTCAGGAAATCTTCTTCTGAGATAACGCCCCTACATGTGTTTAGAGATCGGTGGGCAGTAATTGTGACATCGGTATTGCCGATACTGACTATGTCATAGAGTTTTGCTACTTGTTCTTTCCTTTTTAGTTCAATAAGGAGGTCTCCGTTGTTCATTTTCGATGCTTTGTAGTCTTTACCAATCGCATCCGCAAGGGATTTCGCGACCAGGAATGGGGAGAGTTTGCGCAGAGTTGTCGTTCCTTCACTGTGTAAAACATGGAAGCAAGGAAAGCTGTCTAGGTCCGTACGAAGGTTGAAACTAAAGGGTACTTCGGTGCGACCTCTTTTTACAGGTCGATCAGGAAGATGAGGAAAAGCATCTGTCATAGTATGGTTTCTAAATTCGGCGGCGATGGTGGCCACCCACCACCGAGCCCAACAAGGGGACGCTACAAGGTTGAATATCTAACACTTGGAGACGCCAGCCATGCATCGCCGCTATAACCTAATATAACTATCCGAGGTCGGATAACTACACAGGGTTAACCCTCGCCGCCAGGAAGTTTGGAAGTAAACAGAAGAGAGGAGAAGACAGGACAGATGTAAAGTAGGAGAAAAAGACGAAGATGTGGAGAAAGAGACAGGAAAAGGCGACTGCCGATTTCCCCCGGTCGGGTCAGGCCGGAGGTGCCGTCTACGTGAAGCCGGGGCCAAAGGGGTGTGTTGCCTCTTCCGGGGGGCCTTAAAGGTCCAAACACCCGGCGTCGGCTCAACCCCCAGGATCCCCTTTTCCCCGGACACGGCTGAGCCACGCACGGCTAGGCGTGGGAGGGGGTCGAAACCCCCCCGTTGGCTCGGGTCCGTGGTGTCGCCACACACCAAACGTCTGCTCACGCAGACGCCCCTGCGGGGGGATTAAAATGTGCATTACTGTTAGCGGTTCATTGCATTTTTCACATGTTGGTTGTTCCTCCTCCGTCAAAAGGTAATTATGTGTTATATGCGTGTGGCCTATGCGAAGTCGACAGAGTATTACTTCAATGAAACGTTCCTGATGGTAGCATGTCTTCCATTCGCCAAGGACAGGTTTAATAAGTTGAAATTTGTTGTTAACTTTCAGTTTCCATTCGCGTTGCCAGTTTGAGAGGAGTGCCTTGCAAACAGCTTGGGCCCCATCCCTAGCAGGTATATTAATTTTTGAAGTATTCATATTTTTTGCCGTTGCTGCACATTCATCTGCCTTTTCATTTCCGGGGATCCCAGCATGGCTTGGCACCCAGCAGAAACGAATAATCTGGCCTGCACATAGATGTGTTAGTGTGTGTAGAATATTGCCGATGATGGGTTCGTATTGTGATTGTATATTCAGGGCTTTAAGTGCACTCAAGGAATCTGTATAAATGACTGATCTTTCGTATTGGGCGCTTATGATTCTTTGTACTGCCATCCATAACGCATAGCACTCTGCAGTAAAAACCGATACAAATTGTGGCAGTCTGACTGTGTGTTCCCACGTACCTTCAACCACGCTGCTTCCGACATAGCTCGACGTCTTCGAGCCATCGGTGTAAAATTCCGTGTGTCATATGTGTCTTTCACTGTGTGAAATTCCTGTAGTATAAATTCACGAGGCATCTCTTGTTTTTTTAAATGCGTTAATGAAAAATCTAGAAATTTTGTGAAGTCGTTCCAAGGTGCTAATCTGGTTGGTCTTTGCATGACAGAAAGCGCTTCAGTAGGGACATTGTAGCTAAGGATTTTTTCTTCAAATCTAAGTACGAGTGGTTTTATAGCATTTGGTTTGTTCATGTAGTGTAGTCGTTTCTCGCAGTGTGTGACAATGTTATGGCAAATGTGGTCTGGCGATGAGCGAACTCTTAGCACGTATGTCAACATAAGTTGAGTTCTTCTGTGGTCTAAAGACGGCTCGTTGCACTCGGAATACAAACTGGGAATGGGTGAGGTCCTATAGGCGCCGATTGCTAAGCGTAGTCCTTTGTTATGAATGGGATCTAACCGCTTAAGGTATGATTTTCTGGCTGAACCATATGTTATGCAGCCGTAGTCCAATTTGCTACGTACCAAAGAACGATAAATATGAAGGAGGCATTTGCGGTCAGAGCCCCAGCGCTTCCGGGACAGGACTTTCAGGACATTGAGAGCCTTGTTTGCTTTAAGCTTTAGATTCTTAATGTGAGAAAGAAAATTTAATTTTTTATCGAATATGACCCCTAAAAACTTGTGTTCTTGTTTAACTGGCAGTACTATGTCATTTATTTTCAGGACTGGGTCAGGTTGTAAGCCCCTCTTCTGACAAAACACAACGGCAACAGTTTTCTCAGTCGAGAAACGGAAGCCGTTTTTATTAGCCCATATTGTTAGTTTGTTTAGGGTGATTTGAATCTGCCGTTCACACGTTGTCATGTTAGATGCGCGGAAAGCAATCTGGAGGTCATCAACATAAAGAGAGTGCATAATAGAAGACGGTATGACTTTCTTAACACAGTTCATTTTGACAACAAACAGTGTAGTACTTAAAACACAGCCCTGAGGCACACCGTTTTCTTGGGTGAATACACGCGACAGAGCTCTACCAAGGCGCACCTGGAATGTTCGATCGGACATAAAATCAGACAGGCACTTCAGCATTCGGCCCCGAATCCCTAGGTCTGCCAAGTCCCTTAAAATACCGTATCTCCATGTGGTGTCATATGCCTTTTCCAAATCGAAAAAGACAGCTAGGCAATGTTGTTTGTGTAAAAAAGCATTCCGTATTTCATGTTCAAGTCGGACTAGGTGATCAATTGTAGAGCAACCCTTTTTGTAACCGCATTGATGTATGTTTAAGGCCTTTTTGATTTCGAGGATGAAAGTTAGCCTGGTGTTCACAACACATTCGTATGACTTTGCCAAACAGCTAGTGAGGGCAATGGGGCGGTAACTGCTGGGGGATGTTGGTGGTTTTCCAGATTTCAGAAAAGGTACGATTACGGCGTTTTTCCATGCCTTCGGCATTTCTCCAGTTTCCCAGATCTTATTAAAGAATTTTAGTAAGCATTTTACAGATGTTTGTGACCAGTGGGCAAGCATGGCGTAGTGAATACGGTCCATACCAACTGCCGTTTTCTTTCCAGCAGAGAGTACACTGTTTACTTCTGGGAGCGTGAGGGGAGCATTGTATGTCTCATTGGACGCACCTGTTGTTGGTAATCTTTGTTTTTCGGCAGAGTTTTTGTAGGTTAAAAATGTGTCCGTGTAGTTGGCTGAACTTGATACTTTGTAGAAGTGTTCCCCCAGAATGTTTGCTTGTTCGTCGAGTGTTGTTTGTATACCAGGGTTTGAGAGTAAGGGAATTGTGTAGGATGAGTAATCCCCTTTGAATTTTTTAACCTGTTCCCACATGCGTTTGGAGGAGACTGAGCTGTTAATTGAGGAGACATATTTCTTCCAAGAGTCTTTTTCGGCTTGTCTACGGATGTATCGTGCCTGGGCTTTCTTCTGTTTGAATGTAACTAGGTTGCTGTATGTAGGGTATCTACGAAGATTGCCCCAGGCCTTATTCTGTTCTTTTTTTGCTTGGGTGCATTTATCTGTCCACCACGGGTTTAGCTTTTTCCTATGTTGTCCAGAAGATTGGGGTATGGCTCTTTCAGCTGCTGCGATTATGCACCTTGTAACTCTGATGATGATTGATGGGTTTTAATGGCGCAAGGGCCAGTTCTGGCCAAAGAGCGCCAGGTGCATGTTGTTATGAGGTATCAACGGCCGGAAAGAATGCAACATGGCTGTAAAGGGGCCTAAAAAGAGATATCTGTAAAATGCTTAAAGTATAAATATACTAAAATAATGGCAATGATTAAGGATGTGTACAATTACAATAAAATATTTAAATCGAAGCATGATTAAACGATGCCTATACAAAACAGTAGCACTAGTACCTCAACCAGGCCCTTGGAGGCAAGGGCTGAGAGGCGCATACGTGCTGTACAAATATGCTTTTATTGCAGCTACAGCCTCCGCGGGGGGAGGTAGTGCTACAAATGACCTGGCCAAATAATTTTTAAGGTGTCAGTTTCTGCTAAAAAGTTTAATACAGTCTTAAAATTAAATAGTGGTTCATTGCCGAGGAAAAATGTTGGGTGGAGAGGTACGTTCTCGCGATAGAGGGAACGGAAGTACTTTTTCCTTTCTGCTTCTATCTCAGGACACTGAAGAAGAACATGCATAACTGTAAGGCTATTGCCACACCTACTACATATTGGCGGAGCTGGCCGGGTCTGCGCACGACCACGCACCCGCCAATACATCCATGGCCGTCCCTGCACTTGACATGAAACCTTTCCTACGACGGGAGCTCAGGGCGTGCTGGCAGCGCCTATGGGATAGGCAAACGGATAACAAATTGCATGTTATCAAACCGAGACTTGAAAACTGGCCAACAGTATCCCGATCACGCTACACACAAGTCACACTTACCAGGCTACAAATAGGACACACTCACTCAACACATTCACACCTTTTGTCTGGTGGTGATCCGCCATTATGTGAGAGATGTGGAGAACCACTTACGGTTCTCCACATCCTCGTCCAGTGCAATGAGTTAGATGCTCTAAGAAAAAAGCACTTTTTACTACCCTACCGACAGCAGCTCCCACTACACCCTGTGATGCTCATCGGTAGGGATCCGCTTTTTAAACTTCAATCACTGTTCACGTTTTTAAATGATGTACAGAGTTTTCACACCATATTCCGAGGTGATCCGTAGCACGACCTCTGTACCGAGGTCGCGGCTGCGGTGACTACATCCCCACCATGTTTTATTATCACGACCTTTCGCCATCCACTTTAGCTGCACATATTCCACGTCACTGTCATGATTTTAATAACTATCTTTTTACCCGCGTTAGCGCGAGGAATTTTAAGGCCCCTATACAGCCACGCACCATATCATTGTTCACATCTCTTGTCTTCTGAAATGGCGCTCTTTGGCCATCAATTGGCCCTTGCGCCATAAAACAGCACACATCATCATCATCACTTCCAGTCAGTAGGTAAGAATGAGTACCGTAGGTATGACCTATCCTTAGTCTGCAAAGAAGCACTTCTTTATATCTCGCTGTCCTCTCAGATATCCAGTTCCCTAATTTTGGCTTTATAATGTGCAACTTATTTGACACTTGGGTATCCCATTGGCTTTGCCAATACTTTCTCAGCTTATGCCGTATGAAGGGTTTGAGGTCTGTGACTGCTATGGGTATATTTATATCTGTATCAGTGAAAGGTACTGACGTAGCATTTGCGTCTGCAGCTTCATTGCCTTTTATGCCTCTGTGGCCTGGTACCCAGCACAGAACAATCACTTTGTTGCACATATATGAAGAGCACAGCAAGCTGTATAGTTGATTAAAAACAGGATTCTTGCGTTTTTGTAAGCTCATTAGGGCTCTAACGACACTCAATGAATCTGTGTACACGATAGCTTTGGTGATATTTGTCTGTTTTATATGTTTTATGGCTGAGAGTATCGCGAACGCCTCCGCAGTGAATATACTGGTGTGTGGATTTAATGCACCAGATGTTAAAAATGACGTTCCCAGTGCTGCGTAGGCCACACCAGAGGGAGACTTGGACGCATCTGTGTAAAATTCTTCGCAGCAGTACTTCGCTTGTAGTTCCAAGAAGTGAGAACGTATATGAGCTTCAGGTGCATGTTTTGATATTTCTACAAAAGAAATGTCACACGTGATAGTCTGCCATTCCCAGGGAGGTGGAAAGTGAGTAGGAGCCATTAGGGCGTTTTCTCTAAGTTGAACACCGGTTTCCTCTGCCACTGCTTGCAAACGCAGGGACAAAGGAGTCCTTAAAGCTGGGCGACTACGGTAAAGCCTGTCGGTAGGTACATCGCAAGTAATTGAGTGACATGGATGTTCAACGTCTGATTCAACCTTCAGAAAGTACAAGAACCCTAAATATGCTCTCTGGAGGTGTAGGGACCATTCATTAGACTCTACATACAGGCTTTCCACAGGACTAGTCCTAAAGGCTCCTGTAGCCAGGCGGATACCCAGGTGATGAACAGGGTCCAGAATCTTTAATGCACTAGGCGCAGCAGATTGATAGAATATTGCACCGTAATCCAGGCGCGATCGTATCAGGCTCTTATACAAGCTCAGGAGGCATCGCCTGTCACTTCCCCAGGACGTACGTGACAGAAGCTTCAGTAAGTTCATCGTTTTAAAACACTTTTCTTTAAGATGTTTCAGGTGAGGAACGAAAGATAGTTTCGGGTCTAAGATAATACCTAAAAATTTATGTTGGGAGCTTACAGATAGACGTTCGCCATTCAGGAAAATGTCGGGATCCGTCAATATTCCTCTCTTGTTTGAGAAGAGCATGCAGGTGCTTTTCTGTGGGTTTAGACTAAATCCGTTCTCGTCCGCCCACTTACATAATTTGTTTAGGCAAAGTTGTACCTGTCGCTCGCAGATTGCAAGATTACATGATTTGAATCCAATCTGCACATCATCCACATATACAGAATAAAACATTGTGCGCGGTATAATGGTATGCATGGAATTCATTTTTATAATGAAGAGGGTGCAGCTCAATACTCCCCCTTGAGGTACACCTGTCTCCTGAATGAATGGTCTGGATAGGATGCCGCCAACTCTCACACGAAATGTTCTATTAGACAGATAATTTTTGATAACACACAGCAAGTTGCCGCGGATGCCCATTCCAGACAAGTCTCTGAGGATTCCAAAGCGCCACGTAGTATCGTAGGCTTTCTCCATGTCAAGAAATACTGATAGGAAGAATTGCTTGTGGGCGAAGGCATCCCGGATGTTTGCTTCCATACGGACAACGTGGTCTATAGTAGATCTACCTTCCCTGAATCCACACTGGAGAGGATCTAGTATTTTGTTATTTTCAAGATAGTGGATCAAGCGCCCATTTACCATTTTCTCAAAGAGTTTACACAAACAGCTTGTCAATGCTATAGGTCTGTAGCTGGCGGCTAAAGAAGGATCTTTGTTCTCTTTGAGGATTGGGATTACGATGGCTTAGTTAGTTAGTTAGTGGTAGGTTTTTCTGGCGCAAGGGCTACTAAGGCCAAAGAGCGCCAAACACATGGTTTGAGGTGAACCTGGGTTAGTAAGCAGGGCTCAGGGTCAAGGATAAAACATGAATGTTGGTGTATAGGGCCATAAACAACTAAGGTCGATGGTGATGTGCAATGGGACTTAAACACATGTGTTTGCCGTAGTCATGCAGACCTGCAACAGCCCTTGCCAAAGCAAGGAGTGCGGGGTGCTTAACATGTGTGATGAAAAGCTCAGCGAATTCCTCAGGAGTGAGGAAAGGCTGAGGTCACTTTGAATAATTACGATGGCTTGTTTCCAAGCAAGCGGTATATGACCTGTTGACCAAATGGCATTGAAAAGTGACAGGAGTGTTTTGTGGGTTTCAGGGTTTAAATGTTTAATCATGTCATATACTATTCCGTCGCCTCCTGGGGCAGATTTGTTGCAACTGTTAAGTGAAGCCTGAAATTCAGCCATGCTAAATGGACGATTGTAAGCTTCAATACGCGAGCTTTTCTTATCTAAGGGCAGGGGCAGTTGCTCTGCTTGTCGTATGTATCTTATAAATGTGTCCGAATAGTGAGATGAACTGGAAATGTGTTCGAAGTGTGCACCTAGGAAATCAGCTTGGTCGGTGAGAGCATCTCCCTGAATATTTACTAGCGGTAGAGGATGAGATTGTCGACCTTTTAATTTGTTTACTCTATTCCATACTTTTCTTTCATCTGTATAGGAATTGATGCTGCTAATATATTTTTGCCAACTTTCCCGTTTTGCACGGCGGCGTGTTCTTCTTCCTTGTGATTTGGTCACCTTGAAGTTAACTAGGTTCTCTGTGGTTGGGGAGTTACGTAGAAGATTCCAAGCCTTGTTCTGCTTCTTCCGCGCCTCCTTACACTCCTCATTCCACCATGGGATACGGCGTTTCGAAGGCGATCTGTTAGTTTGGCGAATACACAATGATGCAGCATCAATTATAAACGCTGTTAAGTATGTCACTGCTTCATCAAGGTTAAGCACTCGGACATCATTCCAGGACAGGTATGTTAGTTTCTGAAACTTCGCCCAGTCGGCTGTGTCGAGCTTCCATCGAGGAACGTGTGTAGAACATTCAGCCTGTTTTGTAAGATTTAAAACAATGGGAAAGTGATCACTTCCATAAGGGTTATTAACCACTTTCCATTCTAGGTATGGCACAATAGTACTGGAGGCTATACTCAGATCTATAGAGGAAAATGTTTTGTGTGTCGGGCTGTAGAATGTTGGTTCTTTTTTGTTAAGCAAGCAGGCGTCTGAGGAGAATAGGAATTTTTCTATTAGCCGTCCTCTCGCATCACAGCGAGAGTCACCCCAAAGTGTACTATGCGCGTTTAGGTCACCAACAACTACATAAGGGTGAAGCAGCTGATCAATAAAGCTTTCAAATGTTGTTCTAGTGAGCTGATAATTTGGAGAGACGTATACAGACGTGATGGTAACTAGTCTATTGAATAGCACTGCTTGGATTGCAACTGCCTCAAGAGGGGTTGTCAGTTGTAATTGTCGACAGGCAACACCTCTGTCAACTATTATTGCTACCCCACCGGACGACGCGACAGCGCCTTCCCGGTCTTTTCGGAAAATGGC
Organism: Hyalomma asiaticum; assembly: GCA_013339685.2. Lineage (NCBI taxonomy): Eukaryota > Metazoa > Arthropoda > Arachnida > Ixodida > Ixodidae > Hyalomma > Hyalomma asiaticum. Next base: position 12,820,665 of record CM023481.1, on the reverse strand, counting down.
GTATTGCCGAAGAAAGTTTGTGTCTGTAGGTTTCAGGTGTGTCTCTTGAACACACAGCACTTTTGGATTGTATTTGTGCAGAAGTTCTTTAATGTCATCGAGCTTGTTGATAAGACCTCTCGCATTCCAGTGTAATATTTGTGTATCCATATTGTTTGTGTTCTTCTGCTGTGCGTCAAGAAGAGTCAAGTTGGTTTACGGGGCCTTTCCAGGTCCCGTAATCCGTGGAATGTCTTTCTTGAAACGGTCGCGAGGTTCGCGCCGCTCCTGAGGCGCTGGTTGCGCCGGCTGACTTGAGGTTGTGTCCATCGGATCTTGCGAAACGCTGGACTTCCGCTCATTCGAGCGCTGCATTTTCGTGGTAGGTCTCGCCTGAAGAGACGAAACCTTGGAGGTCATCAACCCGGAGGGTGATGGGGTCTCCTTTAGGAACGGCGAAGCCGCGCTGGCTGTCGCCGCCGGGGGGGCTGGTGGCACGGCCACGGCCACACTCTTTGTGGGCCGGCCAGATGCCGGAGTCTGGTGCGGCGTTGCCCCCTTACGCGCCGCATCAGCATACCCTGCAGTATGAATGAATGAAACACGTTTCCGCGCTTCCTGAAATGAGATATTCGCTTTAACTTTCAATGTAATGATATCTTTTTCCTTCCACGTAGGACATGACCGGGAATATGAGGCATGCTCACCGTCGCAGTTCGCGCAGTGAGGCGGGCTAGTGCAGTTGTCGGAAGAATGTTCTTGTTTGCTACATTTTGCGCAAGTGAGTCGGCCGCGGCAGCTTTGCGAACCATGGCCAAACCTCTGACATTTGAAGCATCTGCGTGGGTTTGGAATGTATGGTCTCACTCGTGTCTTTGTGTATCCTGTTTCAATGGATTCTGGCAGTACACTCGTAGCAAACGTGAGAATGAGGTGTTTTGTACGGATTTCTTTGTCATCGCGTTTGATCGTTATTCGCTGCACTTTGATAACATCCTGCTCTTGCCATCCTTCGAGTAGTTCTTCTTCGCTAAGATTCAACAGATCTTCATCTGATACCACACTTCTAGATGTGTTCATTGAGCGATGTGGGGTTACCGTGACTTCAACATCACCAAAAGCCAGGAGATTTGAAACCTTTTCATGCTGCGTCTTGTCGCGTACTTCAAGCAGTAGATCACCGCTAGCCATTTTTGTGATTTTGTATCCGGGACCCAGTACGTCGGTGAGGATTTTCGCAACGGTGAAAGGTGAAAGGCTTCTGGCTGTCTTTTCAGAGCATTTACTATGTATAACATGGTAGCGCGGGAAGGATTCCTTCCGTTGGACAAAAAATTGTAGGTTTTCTTCGGTGCGTCCTCTTTTCGAAAGAGGGCGATCAAGTAGACGCGGAAAGGTACTTAAAGCCATAAATTCTTATTTAATTTCGGCAGCTACGCCAGCCGCCCACCACCGAGCCCAACAAGGGGACGCTACGAGACCCGGAGGAGATGCAGACGCCAGCTGTACGTAGCTGCTATAACCTAATATAAAATATCCTAGGTTGGATAGACTACACCAGGTTAACCCTTGCCGCCGGGAAAAGGAGAAGTAAACAGAAGAAAGGAGAAGACAGGAAAGATGTAAAGTAGGAGAAAAGGCGAAGATGTGAGAGGAGAGAGACAGGAAAAGGCGACTGCCGATTTCCCCCGGGTGGGTCAGTCCGGGGGTGCCGTCTACGGGAAGCCGGGGCCAAAGGGGTGTGTTGCCTCTTCCGGGGGGCCTTAGAGGTCCAATCACCCGGCGTCGGCTCAACCCCCAGGATCCCCTTTTCCCCGGACACGGCTAAGCCACGCACGGCGACACGTGGGAGGGGGTCGAAACCCCCCCGTTAGCTCGGGTCCGTGGTGTCGCCACACACCAAACGCCTGCTCACGCAGACGCCCCTGCGGGGCACCTTGTAACTCTCTCATTCATTTCGTCAACGCCTAGATCGGATGAAAAGTGTTCTTCTAGATTGGCCGTTTCAGCGAAAAGCTTCCAGTCTGCCAGTTGGAGTTTCCAACGACGCGGCCTGCAGGTGATGATGGGTAAAGTTGATGACAGTTTGATTATTGCAGGCAAGTGGTCACTGCCATATGGATTGTCCAACACTTCCCAGTTAAAATCAATAAAAAGAGGAGGTGAACATAAAGCTAAATCAAGACAGCTAAAATTTCGTGATGTAGGTGAAAAGTAAGTAGGTGCTCCCGAGTTTAAAAGACATATGTTGTTAGTTAATATAAAATCTTCTATGAGTTGTCCTCTTTGGTCAGTCCTGTCGCTTCCCCAAAGAGTACAATGAGCATTAAAATCGCCTACAAGTATGAACGGGTCTGGTAGCTGTTCAATGAGCTTTTCAAGTTCTTTAAGATGTACACTTTCATGGGGTGGAATGTATATTGAACAAACTGTTAACGTTTTAAAAGAGAGCATGGTGACAGCAACCGCTTCAAATGGAGTGTTGAGTTTAACTTCTCGGGCGGGGGTGCCGCCTTTCACAATAACGGCAACTCCTCCGCACAGTCGCCTAGTGTTTGCCCGGTCTTTTCGAAAGACGGTAAATCCTTTTAAAATATTCTGGTTTTGAGGGCCTAGATTTGTTTCTTGCAAACAAAAGGCAACTGGGGAAAAACTGCTTATGATGTCTTTTATGTCACCTAAGTTGTTTAGTAGACCTCTGCAGTTCCACTGTATAATGAAAGCCATGATGGGACAGAAGTGAGGATGCTTAAATGATACTTTATACTAAAATATAGATTATAGGTGACATAAGTTTCAAACGTCAACTGTTGATTTGACCGGCAACCCTTAGGTTACCTGTCCTTTTTCGGAGCGGTTACTGGGAGTTTATCCCTCTTTGCACGCTCAAGTGAGCGCTGGTCCTTCGGTGTCAATGACACCGGTGTTTTGGCGCTATCGACCTCCATTGCAGAAGCGCTGGAGGACCGAGGGGTCGACGCTGAGGCACGTGCCTCAGGCCTTGGTGGACGAATTGTTTTCAGGCCCTGCGAGACCGCGATCTCCGGAGCCTTTGAAAGCGATGGGGCAGCACTGGCTGCCGCCACCACGGGGGCGGGAGGAGCCACTGTAGGGCTACTGCCAGTAGACCCTGTAGGCTCCCGGGGCCTATGTGGCGCTGCCCCGTGATGCGCCACATTGGCATAACTTTGTTTTGGCAAAAATAAGCGCTTTCTGGCTTCATAGAAAGATATTTTTTCTTTGACTGTGATTGCGATGACTTCTTTTTCTTTTTTCCAGACGGGACATGACCGTGAGTAAGCAGGGTGGTCACCTTTGCAGTTCGTGCTCTGTGGAGAAGAATTACATTTGTCGGATTCATGATCGTTGGAGCTACATTTTGCGCATGTTGCTTTGCCTCTGCAAGAAGGAGAAGCATGGCCAAACCTTTGACACTTGAAACATCGTCTGGGATTAGGAATATACGGCCTGACATTGACCTTGACGTAGCCAGCCTCAAGGGAACTGGGCAATGTGCTGGTGGCAAATGTGAGAATGACATGCTTTGTAGGAATTTCTTGATTGTTTCGTCGAAGGACGATTCTCTGGACTTTTGTGACGCCTTGCTCCTGGAAACCCTCTAGGAGTTCCTCATCACTCAAATTCATGAAGTCTTCCTCTGAGATGACGCCCCGGCTCGTGTTCAGTGAGCGATGGGGTGAAACATTTACCGCTACTTCACCGATACTGGTGATATCCGAAAGCTTTTCTACTTGCTCTTTGTCTTTTAATTCAAGAAGTATATCTCCACTAGACATCTTTGAGGCCTTGTAGGTTGGTCCGAGTTTCTGTGTTAGTATCTTGGACATCAAAAATGGGGAAAGTTTCCTCGCGGAAGTGTTTCCTTCGCTATGGATCACGTGGTACTTTACAAATGATGGGACATTGCTTCTGAATGTAAATTCAAACGATGCATCGGTGCGCCCTCTTTTATGACGGCGATCTGGTAAGGGGGGAAAGGAAGTGTCCATGAGGAAGTGTCCAAAAGGAAGTGCCTTAAATATTCGGCGGCGGTGGTAGCCACCCACCACCGAGCCCAACAGGGGGACGCTGCCGGTTTTGAGAAACCTACATACGCCAGCTATACACCGCCACTATAACCAAATATATATACCCAAGGTAGGATATAATACACCGGGTTAACCCTCGCCGCCATGAAAGTTCGAAGTAAATGGAAGAAAGGAGAAGACAGGAAAGATGTAAAGTAGAAGAAAAAGGCGAAGATGTGAGAGGAGAGAGACAGGAAAAGGCGACTGCCGATTTCCCCCGGGTGGGTCAGTCCGGGGGTGCCGTCTACAGGAAGCACGGGCCAAAGGGGTGTGTTGCCGCCACTGGGGGGCCTTAAAGGTCCAATCACCCAGCATTGGCTCAACCCCCAGGATCCCCTTTTCCCCGGACACGGCTCAGCCACGCACGGCTAGGCGTGGGAGGGAGTCGAAACCCCCCCGTTAGCTCGGGTCCGTGGTGTCGCTACACACCAAACGCCTGCTTGCGCAGACGCCCCTGCGGGGACTGTTGAGGAGTTGCTTCGGCTATGTGGAACGCAATTTCGACACTCCACGCCGTATCATCCGCAGAGCAACGGCCTTGTTGAACGTACGAACCGAACCTTGACGAACATGATAGCCATGTACGTGTCATCGGATCACAAGAACTGGGATGATGTGCTACCATTTATAACATACGCCTACAACACTGCGAAGCATGAGACAACAGACTACAGCCCTTTTTATTTGCTCTACGCCAGGTCACCGCGGAGCTTCCTTGACACTATTCTGCCGTTTTCATTAGACACAGAAGATTCAGTAGCCAAGACACTTTGCCTTGCCGAGGAAGCCCGTCGAATAGCACGCATCCGAACGTTGGCATCTCAAAACCGCTCAAAGCAACGATATGACAGCACCCATGAAGAGGTTTTAGTGCTGCTATGGACCCCACAGCGCAGGCGTGGCTTGTGCAGCAAGCTTCTATCACATTATGTCGGCCCGTTCGTTGTGCTTGATCGCCTGAGTGATCTCACGTATGTACTTGCGCGGCTTTTGTCTAAAGACAGGCGCTCCAGGAAAACGCAACTCGCTCACGTTGCACGTCTCAAACGTTACTATCCCACCACAGCACAATGACTCACCCGGTGGGCTTCGTCTGCGAAACGGGGATTGTAACGGAAAGAATAGGAGATGGGAGATGAAGAAGAGGACGACGAAGTGGAGTGCGCCATTGTACCATCTCCGTGGCTATCTACCTTGGCGATCCCTCATCCCCGCTGACCGTCACTTGTAAATAAACATCCTTCATCCGTAACAATATCAACAAATCGACACGCTTGATAGTTACATCATAATTAACGAAAATACCTTCGCCGTTCTGATGGTTTTTGCAGCATGGAACTCGCCTGACTTTTTGTCATCATCAGTGTAGTTTACATTCCACTGCAGGGCAACAACCTCAGCCTTGCAAGTATTGATCCCGGATATATCGAACTTGAAGGGGATCGCGAGATAGTTCGATATATCGATATTTCGATGTAAATGCAGTAGAACCCCACTGATACATTTTTCAGGGGACCGTAAAAAATAAACTTGAGCCGGGAAACGTAAGAGCCAAGAAACGGGAAAAATGGAAAAATGAGCGAAGTGGTGATCGGCACACAATTTTATTTCAGTGCTAGCGCTTTCAGTGCACGCATCGGCACACTCGGCTACAATTTCATCGACCGAGAAAACCTCGGAGGTGACAACAGCGTCATTGATGGAAATGTAATCACGTATGTACGCGATTCCATCACCAACAGTTTGCATTGCTGTGCCATAATTTTGCTGCTGGAAGCCGGAAACGTAATGGGCGTTGCCCATTGTGCAGCTGATACAGTCAAGCCAAGTCAAGCTACGTGAAAAGTCAATACTGCCATCAGCAGTGGCCACTTGAAGTGCCGATTTGCAACGTAACATGCGAGAACGTTCCCACATTGCGACGTAACAGCGGGGTTCCTAATGCATTGAATCCTATCGGAGCTTACCGGGACCGGCCCAAAACGACCTAACAGCCGGTAAAACGCAGCAGCGGGGAATGTAACAGCAGGGTTCTACAATATTACTCTTTGAAGTTCATCTTAAAACAGTGCAGGTCGAAAATGTGTTTCCCAAGATACATTCGAACCCTGCTTCAACGAACGCTGCTTCAAAGAAACTTCCGGTACAACGAAAAATTCTCGGTCCCCCATCAGCAGTCCATAGGAGCCATGCATAAATATGCTCGCCACAACCAACATTTTATTTTTTGATGTTTCGCTTCAATGAAATTTGACAATGGAATTCAAGGCTCGAAAATTTGATATGCTGTGCAGTGAACAGAATCCCAAAGATTTTGGTGCATTTAAAAAAAAGAAAGTATGTACAATGTCGAAATCACATGTTGACACTACCAGAAACGGACGCTGTTGCCTACCGATGTCTACCGATGCAGTCTACCGACGTCTGTCAATATAGTGTGTGTGACTGCCCCTCTCCCACTGCGCCCCTTATGGTCCTTCGCCCAACAAAAGACTGGCTCAGCGTTTCCTCTCTGCTTGAGGAGCAATCGACGACAGCCCTCGAACGCCGTGCGATATTATCGCATGTGCAGTTCATTTGGCGGAGACGGCCGGGTCATTTCATCTCTGCTTCAGCTGCGTCCGTGCCCAGTGTTAGTGCGCTTTTACTCGCGCATAAAATGTGTTATCGAGTTTGACTTTGTACAGAACAGAATATGTTATCGAGTTTGACTTTGTACAAAACAACCACGGCGACTATGCAAAACCTGCTAACATTGCTATTCCAGTAACCCCCCTCTCCAATGTCAATTTTTTTATGGTCCAAGCACCTCACCCTTGTTGAGTACCATATTTACTCGAATCTAATGCGCACCCTTTTTCCGATAAAACGGGTCCAAAAATTGTATGCGCGTTAGAATCTAGTGCGACCAAACGACACCGTTACCATATCGCCGTCGGCATCAAAATAGCCGCCTCCTATGCGCATTCGGCGCTGCCGAATGGTCACCGGCAAGAAGGAACCAGCAGTGCGGTGTTCTTTGGCCCGCATAGTTTCCGTAGTTTCTACATCGCCACCAGTCCCGCGCGTAGCGATGCCATGATGCGTTGGCCGATGACAGTCGCCGCGCCAGTTTTGCTGTCTTGCGGCCAACAGAAGTCGCTACGTCGCCGATGCAATCTCTGAGACGCCCAGACGCAGCATCTTTCAGTAGCGCTTGCGGGTGGCCGAAATGGGAGACTAGTGTTTCTCATCAGCACACGCAAAACGGCTCATCATTGCATTTCTCCCTCATGAATCTGTGCTGAGCCTGAGCCTCTCAGTCATGCACTCTGCATGACATCCGAAATCGCATCGCATTGCGCCAATCTGAGACCACGCCCTGATCATGCTTAGGCTAATCTTCGCCAGCCTGTGCAACACACATGGCAACACGCGGCAGCGGGCGTGAGGGAACTGCGATAGCACGGAAGAATGCAGCACTGCAAAAAAATGATTTTACCGCCACTTGCATGCGGCTATGCCTGGGAACGTTCGGCAGTTTTATAGGGACGCAGGAGTTATGAATCTGCTCGCCGAATGTCTTCGAGACCCCGCGGATCAAGTGAAGCAGGAAAGCCACAGTGCGGCCGTTCGAAGGACTGCAGGGGTTCAAAGTTGGTTGTCCGTGTATTATGCGAGTGCGTTCATTACGAGAGTACTGCGTTTGTTTTATTGATCTGAGAAGGTTGATTATATACTAAGGAACTTCTTTTCCGTGTCACAGAAAATGCATGCGCATTGTAATGGATGTTTCACTCTTTCTTTTTTGGTCGCGAGAAACGGGTGTGTGTTACAATTGAGGGCGCGGTAGAATCAAGTAAATACGTCAATTTCCTGGATTCCCGTTCTCCAAACTTGGCAGGTATGTTTTCAGTACTTGCGGTTTCGGAACCATTAGGTCCGATTTCTGCAGTGATGCCGTACGCAAGAATGAGTTTCTTTGTTATACCAACTCACGTAAGTCATATTTTTTCGATTTCACGACAACGAAATTTTCGCTTCAACGAGATTTCTTCCGCGCACCGTCAATTTCGTTGTAGTGAGAGTCGACTGTAGTAACAAGCAGTAGATTACTGATTAACCCACAATATGCAACAGAGCAGCATGAGAACAGTCGGATTTTGTTTCGTGTGAAACAAATATGTAAGTGTCTTGTAAGCCATCAAGTTCCTCGAGTCATCCCAGGGCCTTACAGATCAACAAATGTAGCGCCCATCATCATCATCATCAGCCTGTTTAGGTCCACTGCAGTACGAAGGCCTCTCCCAAAGATTTCCAATCCACCCTATCCTGAGCGAGTTGGTTCCACTTTATGCCCACAAACTTTTTAATTTCATCGCTTCATCTAACCTTTTGCCTGCCACTGTTGCGTTTTCCCTCTCTTGGTATCCATTCCGTCGCTCTTACTGTCCATCTGTTATCTTTCCTCCTCATCATATGTCCTGCCCAGGCCCACTTCTTTCTTTTAATTGATAAAATAATATCGGCTACTCCTGTCTGTTCTCTGATCCATTCCGCTCGTTTTTTATCTGTTAGCGTTACCCCTATCATTTTTCTTTCCATTGCACGTTGCGTGCTCCTTAGTTTCATCTCTAGTTTTTTTGTCATCCTCCACGTCTCTGCACCGTACGTTAGTACTGGGAGAATGCAGTGATTGAATACTTTTCACTTTAGTGAGAATGGTAAGGTTCCAGTCATGTTTTCATAATGCCTTCTGAATGTGCTCCAGCCCATTCTTATTCTACGGAGAATTTCTTTTTGATGGGTAGGAGTTCCTGTTATTAACTGTCCCAGGTATACGTATTCGTTTACACATTGTAAGGGTTCATTGTTGATTTTAAATTCCTGTTCCTTAGCTAGGCTGTTGAGCATAACTTTGGTCTTTTACCGATTCATTTTTAATTCAATTTTAATACTTTCCCTGTTTAGGTCATCAATCATGTTTTATACTTCGTCTCCACCATTGCTAAAGAGCGCAATGTTGTCTGCAAATCTTAGATTGCTTAGATATTCTCGGTATATTCGAATTCCCTTTTCATCCCAGTCTAGACGTTTAAAGATTTCCTCTAAACATGCAGTGAATAGCATCGGGGATATCGCATCTCCCTGTCTCACACCTCTCCCGATCGGGATTTCTCTGCTTCTCTTATGTAGGAGTAGTGTGGCTCTGCAATCTTTGCATATGTTGTTTATGGTTTTCACGTATACACCAGGTACCCCTTGTCAACGTAGAGCTTCTAGAACTGCTTGTATTTCTATGGAGTCAAATGCTTTCTCATAGTCAATAAACGCCATATAAAGAGGTTTGTTATATTCCGCGTACTTCTCAATTACTAGGTTGATAGTGTGGCTGTGGTCCATTGTCGAGTAACCTTTCCTAAAACCAGCTTGTTCTCTTAAAGTCGGGTGTTTCTCTTATCCTCGTAGAAATTACTTTTGTAAATAGCTTGTATATTACTGGGAGTAGGCTAATTGGTCTGTAATTGTTTAACTCCTTTATGTCACCTTTCTTGTGGATAAGGATTATATTAGCATTTTTCCAACTGCAGGGTACACTACATGTCTTGATACATTTCGTGAAGAGCGATGCAAGTTTTTCAAGTACAATATCTCCTCAGTCTTTGATCAAGTCGGCTGTTATACCATCTTAACCAGCTGCTTTACCGCGGGACATGCCTTTGGCAGCTTTTTTTACTTCGTCAGCGCTTATACATGGAATTACAGTGTCCCCCTCTGATTCTATTTCTATCAAGGCTGTATGGTCTGTCTGAGAGCTGTACAGTTCAGAGTAGAAAACTTCTGCTACGTTTACTATTTCGTTGAAACTGTTGATAATGTTACCTTGTTTATCTTTTAGCACATGCATTTTGTTTTGTCCTAAGTGCAGTTTCTTTTTGACCGATTTAATGCTGGTGCCTTTCTCTACTGCTTTCTCTATTTCTCTCAGGTTAAAGTTTCTTACATCTCTTTGCCTGGCTTTACTGATCAATTTTGATAGTTCTGCGAATTCTATCTTATTTTCTGACGAAGTTACTTTCATTCGTTGCGATTTTTTTTATTAAGTCCTTGGTAGATTGGGACAACTTACTTGTGGCTTGCTTTGTTGTTTTACCCCCGACTTCTATCGCTGTTTCAAGGATTGTTTTTATTATGGTTTGGTTTATTTCTTCTAAATCGTCACCGTTTTCGCCTAAGGCCTCGAACTTGTTGCTTAGGCCTGCTTTAAATTCTTTGTCCTTCACTCTGATCACCTCTAGATTGCATTTTTTTCAGGTAAATAATTTAGTTATTGTTTTCTTTATCATTGTGTCACAACAGAGCAAGAGACTGCGAATGCCGACGCAAGCTCTCGGAGCACAGTACAAAGTCGTTTATCAGCGGCGTAGATGTTCACCACTGGTCAGGTCCGATGCCTCGGCACTGGCAAGTCAGCTACAATCTAGGGATCGGTGTGCAATTACACGGATAGCAATTACATGGACGCTGACAGCGGGTTTTTGCAGCCGCTGCACTGTACAAAGACCAAATTGATAACATCGCTTACGCATCTTATGTCTCATACACAAGTAAAAGCGCGCTAGCGCTATGGGTGAACGGGCTGAAGCAGAGATGAAACGATCCAGCCATCTTCGTTGCATGAACGGCGATAACATCGCTCCGCGTGCGGGGTCTGTCACCTGCTTCTCAAGCAGAGAAAACAGAGGAAACGCCCAGACCGTCTTTCGTCGAACAAAAGGCACTGGCAGGAGATGGGCGGTCGCATGCGCTGTCTTGACAGACGCTCCTCACTTAAGCACTTTAAATTTTTAAAGTGAATTAATAGAAACAGGGCACAACTGATTTTTCAGGAGGTTTGCTTGTTGCCTGTGCAATCGGGAGAAACGGTCAAAATCCAGAAGTCTCCTGCGTAACATGAGAGATGTGGTAGGCATGCAAACCGCAACAAACAAAAACACGGCCTTCGAGATCGGTACCGTAGATCTGACACAGATGACGTCATGTGGCGCCAAATCTTGTAGGCTATGCTTTTGCCAACTACAAGCGGTAGCGCGAGGACAACCATCAGAATGCGCACATCGTGCTCATGCAGGTTGACGCTGGCAGCGAAGTCTGCCAGAGCCACGGCCGCTTTGTATCCAGCTCATTTGGTGCCTTTGTCTGTCAGCCTTTTTCAAAAATGTTGCTGCTGTGCATTACGATCTAAAACTGGTGCAGCAGACAAGTTAGTGCGCAGACAAGCATTGTGCAACCCTCCAAAGCAACGCAACAACACCGCATTTTCGATACCATCGCGCACAAATATGGATTGTAACACGTCAGACCGCGGTTGAAACATGATCAGCTTATGTAAGGAGGAGCGCTTTTGAGGGGTTCAGTGCGGCTCAAAGTTCCACGGGTGCTCACCATCCCTGTACCTTTGCATTGAAGTTTCAAGGGGATTTTTCAGCTGTTCGATATAGCCAATAATTCGATATATCCGAGTTTGATATATCCACGAGCGGAATTCCTTGATAAAATAAAACACTTGTATAACGAATCTGGATATAATAAGATTATAGGTTATAATGAAGCATACAACAGGAGTGCTGCCATTAAAGCATTATCCTGTATAGACCTTTATAATGAAATACAGGATATAACGAAGCTATTTTCATGTCAGATGGATTTTGCGTTTTACAAAGCTTGACTACTTACATTTCCTGTGTTCTGGTTGTCTTAGTATCTGAATTCTCTGGCTCCACCGCATATATATGTAATATTCTGCCCTCTTCTTCAACGTGACGTCTGTGTATGTATTTGCCGTTATACACAGACATAGAAATATGTTATTTGGCTTACTGACACACATTGAATTGGCTGAGTATAACTAAGTGTGAAATGTTCTTTGTCATCTGCTAGCTCCACAAGTGCTGCATTTTGCCATCTCACTGTTTCAGTAGCACAAGCATGGCGCCCCTGTACAGTGCTGTTGAGTTCAGAGCATGCAGGGTGATGTTTAGGCATAGTTCGAGAACTTCGTAGGCTGCTGGTATTGTCATTGCCGATGTCGCACAGCAACAGAGCAGCCAGCAATTGCTCCAGGGTCTTACCAGGAGACAATGTGCTACAGTGAACGTGACGCTCGCACATGTGCTTATTCTCAGGAAGTGCATCAACACAGACAGAGACTTACGGTGCTGCAATAAAATTGGAAAGTTGTTTCCTCTGACCTCTTCACAATGTGGAGCTACAGTGTAACTCTTTCCAGCTTATCAGCTATAGGTTCCAGCATTTCAGTTATGCTGTTAGTCTGCTATCTGTCAGTTCTGCAGCACAGCAGCTGTGAATATGAAAAGAAAGCCACGTCCCGGTAATATTGGAGCACATACTATAGACATTTTCAGCGACATGAGGTGTGAAAGATTGACATGACCAGCACCACACTTGCATGTTGCATTCGTTTCCGGGTGATGACATGGCTGGGCTGATGAAGTCGCACTGCGTAAACTTTAAATGGCAAAGGAATGCATGAAAAGAAACTACATTTGAATTGAACCAGCCCTGTGTAAATTTCTTGTGGAATGTGGCGCAGGAGAACTGGAATTGGAATTTAGGAATTTAATTATAGCATTCGTGTTGTTCGCTTCTCCCCTTGTGTCCGTGTCTTGCACGCCTCTTCTTTTGACTATGGACCCTTACCAACTCACTCAACTTTCTGTCCTTTTGATGGAGATATACTATTATAAAGTTAAGCTAAAATTAGTATGCAGACATACTAGTTTAGCAGATACTGTCCACTTCTTGTTGTTGCGAACACCAAGATGTGTATGGACAGACCCTTTCCCTAAGTTCTGCACATTGCAAGGAACTGCCTCACTTTTCTTCAGAATTCCCATTGTCTCGACTAATAGTACTTGTTACCCTCGTGTTGCATTTTTGTTACTGCTTTTACCAGGCATACCACTGTCATTGGCACTTTGTTATTGAGGTGCTGTTAAAACTTATAATCGCTGTAATGGTTATGTACGTGTAACTGCCTACGCAGTGCCGTCATTTTCATTCTATTATTGCCAAGTGTGTGTTCAATCAAGCTGCTGTAGTCTGGCTGTTACACCCTCCACACATGCCTAAAATTATGTAGAAGTCGAATGGTTCATTGTGAACATTGGGAAAGAGCAAGATGAGAACAAAGTGATATTATTGCTTGTCTCTTTTCTTGTCCTTGTGTTTGTTGTGAGAGAGCACAGGAGAAGAGTGTTGAGTGTTTCCAATGCAACCCTCCTCTTCTCAGCTGGTGCAAGCGATGTGAGTGTAATTGGAGGTTGCAAATTGCCATTAGCATTGCCATTGGCAATGCTAATGTGGCGTTCAGTGAGCTTGCCTGCGACATGTCATGTAAGCGGCAGGTGCAAAGACTCACAGCACATATCGTGAGTCGGGGAATGCTGCAAAATGTCCTCGGCACCAAACTGCCAGCTCTGAAGAGCTTGAGGGTACGTTCGCCAGGTTCCAGGGAGTTTCCCTCAAATGTCATTTTGCCTCGAGCTGCAGCGTGTGTAACCGAATGTTGCTTGATAACGACCTGACCAAGATCGATGGCATGGAGGACAACGGCAATTGGCAACCTGTGCTGGAGGTTTCATCGAGGTGCTTCACCAGTGTGTGTTGGAATTTTACGGCACCATCAGGGCCTTTTTCTTCCATCTCCCCTTTATCCCTTTCTTCATTGTTTGCACTGTGGTTCAAGAGGAAGACAGCCTGCTGCTCTCTGTTTTGGATTCGGGTTCTTTCTTTATGACAGAGAGGCCGTGTGTAGTGCACACTCCCGAGGAGCAACGCACCAATTAAGAGAAGTATTGCCTACCAGTCAAGAATAAAGATGTGCGTGTGTGTGTGTTTACTTTTTGTTGCAATCACCACTTCTCCCCTTCGTCAAGGCAATAAAATGTGTTTGTACCTTCCATCAAACTTTTGTGTCTCCCCTGTGTTGTGCGCTGCACTGCTTCATTGGTCATCTAGAGTGGGATAGGCTATAAATATTTTTTCATTGAGGATAAGTAAGTGTTCAGAATGTGCTTAAACAGGTAGTTATGTGTGACATCTTGAGCCCTCCGTGCCAAAACTTGTGCCCGCAGAACTATTGCCATATCGTGATTTATGACTTGGCGTGTTTTTCCTTGCTTTTTTTTGTTCTGTTTTGCAGACCCCACCAGTCTCAGCTCGAAGCAGCTTGAGAGGCTTGCGAGTGCCATCTGTCAGACAGGGACAAAGAGCGTGGTACATGCAAAGGCGGCTGCTGACTTTTGCTACCGGATTGCAACGGTAAGCACACTTTGAATGCTCCATCAAAGTGGTCTAGTGGCTACGGCACTCGGCTGGTGATCTAGGCTTGCGGGATAAAATCCATGTAGCGGCATCTGCATTTAAATGGAGGCGAAATGTTGAGATCCGCGCAGTTTGTGATGCAAGTTGCATGTTGAAGAACCCCAGGTGGTCTAAATTTCCAGAGCCCTCTACTACAGCATCTCTCATAATTATGTCATGCTTTTGTGATGCAGAAATCCATAAGCCATCACCAAGCTGACTTTAAATGGGTGAAACAGGGATGAGGGTGGAGGGAGAGCTCCCTGAAAGCAGAATCGAGTCCTTTATGTTAATTAGCTGTGAGCACGGTGCACGTTATGCTTCAGCATAGAATTATTTGGTAGTGTGAACACGCATAGAAAAAAGAAACCTAAAAACATCCATCATAGGAGGAATTGGGTGTACAACCAAGGTGACGAGAGAAGGTAACAGACAATGCAAATGCTTCGCTTCCACTTTTTGTCGAGCATCCACGTCTGCACCAGTTTTGGGGGCACTAACTAGTTCCTAGTCGTGACAGGGCAGTATTGCCATGCAAGAGTGTCACGATGTACTTTTGAATATCAATTTCTGTATCCAGATACATTTGAAAAATGTGTTTGTATCAGGTAGTGCAATACTTTTACAATGTATTGATTGTATCACGATGCTGTGCTGGACACGGATATGTCACCACTTTTCTGTCGAAAAAGAGGGACATGTTTCAAGGGGCAAAGCAAGGCTTCTTGGTGCTAAGCTAAACTAAATGCGCTGCCAGTCTTAATGAGTTTGAAAGGGAAGACACTTTGGCTACTCAATAGTCGGAACAGACCCTCATGAGAAAGGTAGTTTCGATACCTAAGAATACGTACAGTTAAACTTGGATGTAACGAAACTGACAAATGCTTGAAAATTTTTGTTATAAACATTTTTGTTAAATCCAGTTTTGGCATGAAAATTTGAGGAAGAAACTTGCAAATGAAACAGAGTGGCAGCTGGAGGTACACTTAGCCCATAACACATTTATTTTGCGGCGAAAACGGGGAAGGCACAGCTCGAATCGACCTTCAAAGATTCGTCACCATCACCATGATATCGGACATGTTCCACCAGTGCCTCGTCCAACATCTCTTCGATAGGGACGGCACCGTGACCCACAAAAATCCTGCAAAGCTTGACATAGTCCAGGGCTGCTCCTTCGTACACAATGAAAACCAAGCTCCTGGGTTATGGGCGGGTTGTTTCTCTGTTCAGGCACTTCACCTAAGTGACTGAATGTGTGGACACGAGAGTAAAGTAGCACGCATGCGTATTAAATGGAAAAAGAACATACCTGCATATCGGCTTGCTTCGTTGCAAATGACCGCTAAGCCTTTACTAAGTGCAACAGCAATATATCATTGTTAACTGCAGCAGTGGTTAGAGCATGCTCATCTGTGAAAGCTAACCAGAGTATTAATGGGTATTGCATATAGACCTATTCCACCGGGCCTACGTCACGAAGATGCGGTGGCGCTGTCTTCGGGAGTTTTGGTTTCGCATGGTAGGCATCCGCCGGGGCGCCTACCGTAGCAGCCGCTGCGTTTTCGCTGGTGCGGGCGCTTCTCACCGCCGTGCAATGAAGAAAAAAGCGTTCACCGTTGACCTGCGCCGTGGGTTGGTTGCTCAGAAACGCACAATATATGTGCGATAGGTTTTTATCGCTTTCCTGCTTGTATATGTCTTAAGGAAAGGGACGAACCTGTAATGCTGGCTCATGGGTTATGCGCCAAACATTTTCGTCACGGCTAACATATGTGTAATTATTTAGCGTTAGTGCGGCTTGGTTTCATTTGAGAGAAATAGCATTGTCACAAGTTTGTCAAGTGTAATGCTCGACACCAAGTTTCTTGGCATAAGCAAAGTGCAGACACAGGGCGATATACCGCAAAGCGCGCACGGCATTAGCTTAGCTCGATGTGCAGAAGTAATCGCGGTCGCTGTGCATTATTGAAGTGGGGAAGTTATAGATACGTCATACGAATTTCATTCACTCAAGTACGTGAAACAAGTATATACGAGCTGAATTCACGTAGCCTGAGCGAAAGGCCGACTACAGCGATGCCTTTGCAAATCGCTTGCGGCTAGCATACACACGAGAAGTGCCTTTGGTAATGCTGTAGTGGTTGTGATGTGTTTTACATTCTTTTTCGATTGTCACACCGCGATTGAACTACATGCTTGAAATTTGCCGCGTCGTGACAGGATCACGCCTTCACGATCCGAACTGAGCGTATGGGCAGAGCCGCAAGCCGCGGTTATGCTGGCGGTTATTTGAGAGCCTTGTCCTTGGCACGTTATTGCATTTTTGTGTGTGTGCGTTATCACAGTCGTATTTACATATAGGTGATAGCGTCACGCTTGAGTACCTATTCCGTTACATTTGTTTCTGCGCAAAGATTTCGTGTGGGGATTTGAGGCTTTAGTCCGAAACAGTATTTTTAGCTGAGACATTTTCAAGTCGTATTTAAACAAGTCTGGCTATTGCAGGTGGTTCACACTTGCGCTAGTGACCGAATTAAATCATACGCATGAAGCGATGCCGACATGATAGCTCGTGATCATTCGCATCATGTGGCAAGGTGCTTGTCCTTTCATTCAGTTTCTCACATCTTGTCATAGCTGGGCGTCGGCGCATTCGTTTCTACATTCATTGAGTTCTTCCTACAGAGCTAACGCAACTTTATCTCACGCGGCTGCCCCTCACAAACTGT
>CM023481.1:12535736-12803401 GCA_013339685.2 Hyalomma asiaticum | reverse complement strand
TCACCAACCCATGTGTTCTCACGTTCAGATTGAGTGTCCAACTCAACACTTGTTGACCTAGCAGTCTCAGCCCAGTTTATTATTTTGCTGTCATTGTGTTTGGCTCCACTCACTCTACAAGAAAGCCTATGATATTCAAAAGCTTGCATAGCAGGTACAGTAAGCACCACTTGCACCTGTTCACGAGGTGCGGCACGCTGCCATTAATCCCAGTGGTGCAACAGCGGCATCCTCCAAGCCACGGCATACCGATTCAGAAAGTCGGGGAAAGGTAGCTGAACTGGTTCACGATTTTCTTGCCAAGTAGCACATGGACAGAGGCACCATTGAAGCACCAGCCATGCACTCTGCAGAGTCTTCATAAGATCTTATGAAGACTCTACTGAAAGCAATCATGCATTAAATGTATGAACTGTGACATTTGCATGGACGGCATGCATTAAGCAGCCAAAACACAATGCCTGCACCACTGAAGTTGAACTACACAATTTCTGAGTTTCTCGGGTACTGCCATAAACTAGTTGAGCGGTGCTGGCAAATCGAACAGATGTAGAAGATTTAAGTGCTTTGCCAGGCAGCTGTAGCAACTGTTTTTATACTTTCAATATACACTGTAAGCAGCAGGCCAGAAATAATTTGAAAATGCTTTTGTGATTTTGGAACTGGCATTTGGAATTGGTGAGCTTGAACTGTCCACTGAGAATTGTGTAAGGATGTTAGCAAATAAGGCGAATTTCCCCTCATTAAATCCATTTCCTTGTGCTTTATGTACCACAGCCCACAAAATAGGTAATGGACTATGTTTAAAGCATGCTTAGCAAAAAAAAAAGCAAAATGACAAGTTTGTAGAGGCCAAATGCTTTTATTCTGAACACAAGTTGAAAACGATACCAGAAACAAGAACATCAAGCGGCAAGGAAAGGTCTGCTATGTTGGTTACAAGACTGGCATGTGCTTGACACGACTGCAATAATGCAGGTTTTTGCCCATGACTTGAGTTGCGTGTGAGGAATTATGACTACACATTACAGATGTCTCATAATTGAGTACTTTTTACTCAGCAACACTTGCATTAAATCCAATTATGTGTAGCCAGTTGCATTAATGACAAGGAAATACAAGAAAACAAATTTGGAGGAACGTACATAACACAAAAACTGCAGTCATGCCAACAGTAGCATTGTGGTTGTATGCGTTTGGAGGGGCATGCCAACTATGCAATCAATTTTAGGCACTGGGTTTCCGTACAAGTCTCGTTTCCCTGCAGCATGCACAATGAACGGCTATTAGTAATATTGAGCTGAGTTCTTAAAGAAGCAAGGGACGACAAGTGGCAAGATAAGCAGTTACCAATGGACAACAGCAGCAGGCCTGCAGTGCGAGTTAAAGGGGCCCTGCCACATCTTTGAACATAGCCAGAATATGTGCTTAATCAGCCACGGAGGCTCCTGTATATATGTCCAGCAAATATTACTGCACTGCACACACCAGGAAACCACCTGCTTTTTTTCCAATAAATGGCTTCGGTAGGTGGACACAGCCTACGTAGGAGACAGAAGGACTGCTACTGGCTGGTTCACAAGCACGGTTACCACGGTCACTGTGGTGCACTGCCACATTCCTGCAGAGACACCTGCAGCCTGCTTGTCGTCATTGCAGGAGTGCGAATACATTTAAATAAAATAAAAAGGGAGAAAACATGCGAGGTCATGGTGTGCGCCGACACAGGTTTTTGCTCCTTTGTCACACCCCTCTGTGTAACATCCAGCACACTCGTTGAGATCAAAGGAGAGCGAACACGCTCGGACAGTGCAACTCCCCTCACATTTGACGATGTAACTCCACTAAATAACTAATGGACTTGAAAAACTCTTGTGGCAGCTTGAGGCAATGAACTCCATCGGCAACGTCATTTGAAAATTACTTAGCCCATCTAAAAGCCCCAGATGACACAGTAGAATGGTCACTGCAACTTGTTCCACGAAAAAGTTCCAATGAACAATGATAAGAAATGGGGGAAACCAATGGGGAAGGGGTGGGGAATATAGACCTAACGGAATACAGTAATGATTCTTCCACTGCTTTCATAGGGCAATGATTGGGAACTGTAATGCAATTAATTACATCTATCAAAGAAGTAACAATAAATCAAATCAGTTACATTATTGCCTGTATGTGTGACTGCTAAACTTGTTGAGCTTGTATTAGAGAAATAATTTAAGGGTCCTTGCAGCGTATTTATTCAAACGCCATTGGTGAGGAGGGATCACTTGCAATTTCAGGCATATCCAATGAGTTTCATTCCACACATGAATTATGCAAAGTTAACACGTCCACATCCTGATAAAAGCATTGAAATAACAACACACTTCGTTGCAAAGCACTGAAGGTGTTATCTGATGTGCCACACACAAGGGCAACTCGATTTTGTTGACGCATTTCACCCAATTCACCTGTTGCTGGTGCAAACCTAATGGGCTGGTTCATCAGCTGCCCTTCCCTGATCAGATGATGATGATGATGAGTGGTGTTTAATGGCGCAAGGGCCATTTGATGGCCAAAGAGCGCCAGGTAGTGAATAGATGTGGACAGTGATTATGGTAGGTGGCTGTATAAGGGCCTTAAAATTCCGCGCCCAAGGGCGGGTAAAACATATTAGCATTAAAATAATGGGGGTGACATGAAATGTGTAACTAACAGCGAATGTAAATGCCCATGGTAGTAAAAGATTGGTGTCGATGTGGCCACTGCAGCAACGACCTCTGTACAGAGGTCGTGCTACGGATCACCTCGGAAGATGGGGTGAAAACTATGTAGATCTTTTAAAAACGCTAACAATGACTTATGTCTAAAAAGCGCATCCCTACCGAAGAACATGATAGGATGCAGTGGAAGCTGCTGTCGGTAGGGTATTAAAAAGTGTTTCTTTGTGAGTTCATGTAGCTCGTTGCACTGGACGAGGATGTGGAGAACCGTAAGTGGCTGTCCACATCTCTCACAGCTGGGTTGATCACCGCCGGACAGGAGATATGCATGTGTGGTGTATGTGTGTCCTATTTGAAGCCTGGTAAGTGTTACTTGTGTGTAGCGTGACCTAGATACTGGCGGCCAATTCCCGAGATGTGGCTTTATGAGGTGGAGTTTATTTTGTGTTTGATTGTCCCATAGCCGTTGCCAATAATCCCTGAGCTTTCGTTTCAACGAGGGTTTCAAATCAAGTGCAGGGACAGCTATGGTTGAATTGGCAGTGCTATCGTGCGCGGTTACCGCTAACTGGTCCGCCAACACGTTTCCTTGGATCTCGCGGTGCCCTGGCACCCAGCACACTATGATATGCTGTCTCAGCTTGTAAATTGTGCACAGGGTTGTGTATAGTGAGACAAGGACAGGATTTCTGTGTTTTTTCATTGTTTTTAAAGTTTTTACCACACTAAGGGAATCAGTGTATATAACTGCCTTCTGGATTTTTAGTTGTTTAATGTGTTTGACAGCTGCAAGTATCGCATAGGCTTCTGCTGTGAAGATGCTCGTATTTTTGTGCAGAACGCCCACATCTGAAAAAGATGGACCGACGGCTGCGTATGACACGGAAGTGTGAGACTTGGAGGCATCCGTAAAGAATTCAGGACATGTGTACTTGTGCTGCAGTTCAAGGAAGTGCATACGAATATGTGCAAGAGGGGCGTGTTTAGTAATTTCCACGAAGGACATATCACAGTCTATGGATTGCCATTGCCACGGCGGGATATTCGCAACGGGGGCCATCACAGGTTGTTCAAGGAGTGGCACACCCATTTCCTCGGCTAGGCCCCTCACACGAAGTGCGTAGGGCTCACGCACCGAGGGACGGTTGTGAAACAGGACAGATGCGGACAAATCATTGATTGTGGAGTGTGAAGGGTGTTCGTCGTTTGCGTTCACCTTGAGAAAATATATGAAGGATAAGTAGGATCTCTGCAAGTGAAGCGACCACTCATTCGATTCGACGTAGAGGCTTTCTACGGGGCTAGTGCGAAAGGCACCCGTAGATAGGCGGATGCCCAGATGGTGAACGGGGTCAAGCATCTTTAAGGCGCTAGGCGTTGCAGATTGATAGATTATTGCCCCGTAGTCTAAGCGAGTGCGTATGAGGCTTCGATACAGGTCCATAAGACACTTCCTGTCACTGCCCCACGTAGTGTGTGACAAAACTTTGAGAACGTTCATTGTTTTTATGCATTTGTTTTTTAAATACTTGATGTGTGATATGAACGTTAACTTACTATCCAGGATTAGGCCTAAGAATTTGTGCTCCGTTTTCACGGAGAGATGTTGACCATGCAGCTCGATGTCTGGGTCAGGATGAAGGCCTCGCTTGCGAGAGAACAGGACGCAGGTGCTCTTATGGGGATTAAAACTAAAGCCATTCTGATCTGCCCATTTAGAGATTTTGTTCAGACCTAGCTGGATCTGCCGCTCACACGTTGCAAGATTGCATGATTTAAAACCGACTTGCACATCGTCGACATATGTGCAATAAAACATACTTCGTGGGATGCATAGACGTAAGGAGTTAATTTTGATAATGAACAGCGTACAGCTAAGGACACCACCCTGTGGTACTCCAGTTTCTTGCAGAAACGTGTGTGATAGGGCGTTTCCTACTCGGACACGGAAGTTACGGTCCGACAAGTAACTCTCTATTATATCCAGCATTCTACCACGTACACCTAGGTCGGAAAGGTCCCTTAATATTCCAAAACGCCATGTTGTGTCGTATGCCTTTTCCATATCGAGGAAGACGGAGAGAAAGAATTGATTGTGCACGAATGCGTCACGTATTTGTGCCTCGATACGTAATAGATGATCTGTGGTGGATCTACCTTCTCGAAATCCACACTGGTATGGATCAAGTAGATGGTTCGTCTCGAGGAAGTGTAGAAGTCGCCTGTTGATCATTTTTTCGAAAACCTTGCAAGTACAACTAGTCAGGGCTATGGGCCTGTAGCTTGAAACAGAGGATGGGTCCTTGCCCTGTTTTAGGATAGGAATAATAATCGCTTCCTTCCAGGCAGAGGGGATCTCGCCGGAAAACCAGACAGCATTGTACAGGGAAAGTAGTGCGTTTTGCGTTTTGAGGGGTAGGTTTTTTAACATTTCATATACTACACGGTCAGAACCTGGGGCAGATTTATTACAGCAGCTAAGGGATGCCTGAAGCTCAGGTAAACAAAAAGGTTCATTGTATGCTTCGTATTTTGTACATTTGCGCTCTAGTTTTTGTTTTTCTATTCTGCTTTTATAGCGTTGGAAGGCTTCAGAATAGTGCAACGAGCTAGACACCTGCTCGAAGTGTGCGCCCAGGCAGTTCGCCTGGTCTTCTAAGCTATCACCTTGTGTGTTTACCAGAGGGAGTGCATGGGTTTCTCTTCCTACTATCCTACTGATCTTGTTCCAGACTTTACCTTCTTGCGTATATGTAGTGATGCCTGACAAAAACTTCTGCCAACTTTCCCGTCTCGCTTGTCGGCGTGTTCTTCTTCCTTGAGACTTTATGTTCTTAAAATTCTCGAGATTCTCGGCTGTCGGCGAGTCCCGAAGTAACCTCCATGCTTTGTTTTGCTTCTTGCGCGCGTTTCGACAATCATTATTCCACCATGGTACACGTCGTTTGCCGGACATTCCGTTTGTTTGTGGGATGCATTTGGTTGCAGCATCAATCAAAAAAGCAGTGAAGTAGTCCACAGCAGCTTCTGTGCTTAATGCAGATATGTCAGTCCAACTTAAGAGGGAGAGTTTTCGAAACTCTTCCCAATCGGCTCTATCTGTCTTCCATTTGGGGACCTGTGGAGGACATTGAATCGTTATCGGTGCGCCTAGAACTATTGGGAAGTGATCACTTCCGTAGAGATTCCCAATAACTTTCCAATTAAGCAGAGGAAGAAGGGATGGAGATGTAATGCTGAGGTCTATGGATGAGTAGGTGTTGTTGGCGAGATTGTAGTATGTTGGCTCTTTCCGATTCAACAGGCACGAGCCGGAAGAGAAGAGGAACTGTTCAATCAGGCGGCCTCGCGCATCACAGCGAGAATCACCCCACAGACCACTATGCGCATTGAAGTCCCCAAGGACAAGATAAGGTTCCGGCAGTTCATCCACCAAGGACTGGAATTCTTGCTTTTGTAAGTGGTGGTGCGGTGGTATGTATAGGGAGCAAATGGTGACGAGTTTATCTAAAAGAACTACTCGAGCAGCCACTGCCTCCAGGGGTGTTTGTAGTGGCAAATGTGTACATGCTACTGATTTATTAACTATAATAGCTACACCCCCGGATGATGCCATAGCATCATCTCGGTCCTTTCGAAGAATGACGTAGTTGCGTAGAAAGTTTGTGTGTTTGTGTTTCAAGTGTGTTTCTTGTACACACAGCACTTTAGGTGAATGTTCGTGTAATAGTTCTTGGACATCGTCAAGGTTTCTGAGCAGTCCTCTGACGTTCCACTGTAGGATTTGTGTATCCATTTTAATGTAGTTTGGTGCTGTGTATACAAAAGTGTTACCTTAAGTTACAGGACCCTTTGGGGGCGCTGTAATGCGGGGTTTCTCTTTTTTGGCGCGCTCCAAGGAGCTGCGCTTTTCCTTCGGCGTCTGAGGCGCCGGAGGAGTGTGACTTGTGTCCATCACCTCTTCTGAGGTGGTGGATGGCGCCTGCTTGGCAGGCACGTTCGCGGCGGTTTCGGACCTAACTGCGTGAGCAGTGGCCCGGGGTCCGGCAGACTCGGGAGTCTGCAGGCCCTGTTGGTCAGGGGGCGGAGCAGCGCAGGCTGCTCCAGCCGGGGACGCTGATGGCGTGGCCGCGGTCACACTCCGTGTGACTCTATCGGCCGCCAGAGGATGTGGCGCGGCGCCCCAGCGCGTCACATCGGCGAAGGAGGGACTAGACTGGTGAGTTCTGTAACGCTTACGAGCCTCTTGAAACGACAAGTTGAATTTGACTTTCAGTTCTACTATTTCCTTTTCTTTCTTCCACGAGGGGCATGATCGTGAGTAGGCGGGGTGGTCCCCTTCGCAGTTCGCGCATCGGGCGGCAGAGGTGCAACTGTCGGACAAGTGTTCTTTGGATGCACATTTGGCGCATGTGGCTCGCCCTCTGCAGCTTTGCGACCCATGTCCAAAGCGCTGACACTTGAAACAACGACGGGGATTTGGTATGTATGGTCTTACACGAAGTTTACAATAGCCGGTTTGGATAGATTCAGGGAGGTTGTTGGTTCCGAATGTTATAATTATGTGCTTTGTTGGAATTTGCTTGTCGTCTCGCCTTATCATGATCCTTTGTACTTTGACAACGTTCTCGTCTTGCCATCCTTCAAGGAGTTCACTCTCACTGAGTTCGAGAAGGTCATCGTCAGAGATGACGCCGCGCACTGTGTTCAGAGATCTATGTGGGCCCACTGACACTGGGATGTTCCCTAAAGCTACAAGTTTTGACAATTTCTCATACTGGGCCTTGTCGCGAACTTCCAGAAGGAGATCGCCACTTCCCATTTTCGTTGCTTTATAGCCTGGGCCGATCGCCTCCGTGATTGATTTTGACACGAGGAACGGTGATATTGTTCGGACAGTTTTTGTTGGATGTTGGCTGTGTATTACATGGAATTTGGGGAATGGTTCTTTGGTTAAAGCAGAAGTGAGGGTCTCATCGGTGCGCCACCTTTTCGGGTGGCGATCAGGAAGCGGGGGAAAAGAATTTGCCATATAATGGGTAGGATTCGACGGCGATGGTGGCCACCCACCACCGAGCCCAACAAGGGGACGACGCTACAAGGTAGATCACTTGATGTCGCCAGCCATACATCGCCGTTATAACCAAATATACCTGCCCAAGGTTGGGCAACTACACAAGGTTAACCCTCGCCGCCTGGAAAAGTGAAGTAGGTGGAAGAGAAGAGAAGACAGGACAGATGAAAAGTGAGAGAGAAAGACAAAGTTGAGGGGAGAGAGAGAGATAGGAAAAGGCGACTGCCGATTTCCCCTGGGTGGGTCAGCCCAGGGGTGCCGTCTACGTGAAGCCGGGGCCAAAGGGGTGTGTTGCCTCTGCCGGGGGGCCTTAAAGGTCCAATCACCCGGCGTCGGCTCAACCCCCAGGATCCCCTTTTCCCCGGACACGGCTCAGCCACGCACGGCTAGGCGTGGGAGGGAGTCGAAACCCCCCCGTTAGCTCGGGTCCGTGGTGTCGCTACACACCAAACGCCTGCTTGCGCAGACGCCCCTGCGGGGCTGATCAGATGCAGCCACGAGCCATTCCTCTGTAAAAAACAAAAGCAAAAAACATTTCTAAACATAAATTTAAGGAGGCATCTTCAATGAATATTCTTGGCAGCCTTTATTGCAATACTGATGAACTAGGCCCCAGTCAGCACTTGCCGAGAACATTGATGAAGTGCTTACTGTAATGCAGTGCTCACTGTAATGCACATTAAGTTTAAAGGGACACTAAAGGCAAATATTAAGCTTAGTAACAATGATTTATTATCATTGTAGAAAATTGTCACCGCTTTCTGCGTGCCAGCAAACGAATTTAGAATTGAGGGCTTTGACACAACTTAAAAATGGTTGCAAATGTATGTCTGCATGGTCTTTTCAGCCCCTCGCACACTGGCTAGCTTCTGCACAAGCATTAGAGAGAGGAGGCAAAAGGTGAATGGTTGTGGCTTGACACGCTGTTTATCTTGCATCTTGTGTGCCAAAGGTTTAAATGTATTCCTTTTTCCTGTGGCAATGCATTTGTTGGCCAAACTGGCCGATGTATTAATGTCCAAATGAAAGAGCACTGAACCTCTCTTTCGACTTGTGATGGTGCGCACTTGCCGCAACAGCAAGGGAATGGGTGGCACCCCTGTGTTTGATAAGGTCAGCATTTTGTACCGGGGAAAGAGCAAAACACAAAGTTTTGGAAGCCTTATATATAATGTCAAATGAGGTAACACACGTGTATGTGCCACATCATTATGCCTAAGTGAAAAAGGATTATGTTTTCTTAGATTCGCCATTCCAGGTATGATTAGTTATTAGTGTTGCTCAGTATCCGTGTGTACTTGTTATGCAGCATCTGTTTGTGTTTGTTAGTGACTTGCAGATGTGCAGGCAACAACAAAAGGTTTTCATATGACGGTGCTTTTCTAAATAAATTTCAGCTGTTAGTCCAGCTTCACCCTGTGGCCTTCTTTTTCTTAGTCCACGTGTTTTTCAGCTGGTTCTCTTCTTCGATCATCCAAGTCCATTTTGGCCATGTGTCCGCCTGGGTGATGCCACTGCACTTTATTAGATGCTTCATACATACCTTAATAAGCAAAAAACCGGCTGTAAAATTCCTTTCCTCCTCTCAGGTACTGTCGGTTGCTGACACTTCCACAGCTTCGGCACCTTGCATAGCCTCCAAAAGCGTCACATGCTGTTGCCAAGCTTGGACTCTAGAGCTCGAAGGACAGCCCCCTATTAAAGGGGTCGTGAAAAGAATTTGGAGATGCCGGTTTGTAATTTTCACTGCATCAATACGCATTCGACAAGCCGATTCCGAAATATTTCGGCGAAATATTCAGTGCACATTTAACAACGCCCGTTTTAAATCTCAGCTTTCTTGGGCTCCCGAAACGACAATGCGACACTACCGGCCGGCATGGTACTATTTGGTGACGTTGAGTTAAGATATTTTTAAGTTCAAAGGCACAGTGAACTCGCGTTTGCTCTAAAGGAATCGATTTACTTGAAAGCTACAAAGGAAGAAAATACTTGGAAACCGTGCGGTGCCATCATTCGGAAGAAAAGCGGCAGCACGGTTTGTTTTCCCATGGCCTCCGAGGGCGCGCCAATCTCGGAGGTATGACGGCTACTAAGATGACGTCATCTGCAGAGTTGAGGGGAACGCGCGCAGTGAAACCGAAACCGCGTTTTTTATCGCTCTAAATCAACGCACACGGTGCAACGGAACAATGCATATTGTTGATTGGAGGGTCAGGATCCCGAATGCGCACTTAGTACAAAATGTTCAGAAAACGTTTCACGACCCCTTTAAGCACGCACTAAAACAATCGTGGAGCCAAGCGTGCGTCAGCACGCCCCTGAGACGCTGGCAGCCATGACGCCACCCACCACTGTGAGACGATGGTGTTGGTAGAGAGTATCTTGTGGTGCATGCACAGAACTCAAAAGCAGGCAGATTCTGCTGAGAGCTCAAGCCATTTATCAGGCATCTAGCAAAGGAAGCAATCGTGATATCGTACAGATGAAAGCTCAGCAGACCTCAAGGCCAGCTGCATTCATGTGTATCCGAACTGCATCCGAGAAATATGTCGGCAAACTTCTTCATGTAACTGCAAATACTATGTCTATACGTTTAACCTGCACTTTGTGGGACTTTGATGCCCGACCACCTACCCACATCACGCGACCCCCGCATGGACTGCCCTTTTACTATGGGTGAACTCGAAGCTGCACTTGCTTTGTGCAAGCGTTCGTCATCGCCAGGACCAGACGATATAACCTACCGTGCCTTACGTAACCTAGGGGAAGAGGCTCGGAAGGTGCTGCTCCTCTTATACAGCTCGTGGGAGACGGGCATGGTTCCCAAGGAATGGAAGACGAGTCGCATAATTCCATTGCTTAAGCCTGGGAAGTCGCCTTTAGACATTGCATCATATCGACCAATTGCACTTGCAAGCTGCGTTGGAAAACTAATGGAGAGAATGATTCTAGCACGGCTGGAATGGTACCTTGAACACTACCAGATATACCCAGACGCGATGTCCGGGTTCAGGCGTGGTCGCTTCTCCATAGACAACGTGATTGACCTGGTGACATATGTCGAGCACGAGAAGTCCCGCAAACGATTATCTGCTGCCATGTTTCTAGATGTTAAGGGAGCATACGACAGTGTAACACACGAAGCAATTTTGAGCACGTTAGAAGCAGTCGGACTTGGTGGCAAGACCTATTTGTGGATCAGTAGCTACCTAGAGCAGCGATCATTTTACATACTTACAGAGGATGGCCCAACCTCTCAACATTACAGTAGCCGTGGAGTTCCCCAGGGCGGAGTACTGAGCCCAACTCTCTTCAATCTAACGCTCATTGGACTCGCCGGCATCCTTCCTGGCACCGTTCGGCTCTCTATCTATGCCGACGACATTTGCATATGGGCATCGGCTGTGACACGACTTCAGCTTCGTGCGCGGCTTCAGAAGGCAGGTTCCTTGACATCATCCTACCTCCGTGAGCAAGGTCTGCAGCTAGCCTGTGAAAAGTGTGCTGTGGTGGCATTTACGAGGAAACTAATGTCGCCATACGTCATAACCCTCGACGGGCAGGTGATCCCCTATAGCAAAAGTCACCGATTTTTGGGAGTGATTGTTGACAGAAATCTGTCCTGGACACCCCATGTGAACTATGTGAGGAAACGGTTGACAGGAATCTGTCACATGTTTAGATTCCTAGCAGGAAAGACCTGGGGAGTGTCAATTACATCTATGCTACAGCTGTACCGAGTCCTTTTCATTAGATTCCTGCGGTACAGCCTACCAGTGATCGCGAACACCTGCAAAACTAACTTGAATACACTCCAAGGCATCCAAGCCCAAGCCCTGAAAATATGCCTTGGTCTGCCAAAGAGCGCGTCGTCGACAGACGTTATAGCAATCGCTCGCGATCACAATGTCAGAACGCATGTAACTATTGAAACAATGCGTGTGCACATAAGACACTGTGCCCGGACCCCTAATCACCACCTCGCAGGTCTTCCAGTGGAACGACCCCGCACAACGTTCAGTTCAAAGGTCCTCGCCCATCGTGCCTCTCTTTCGTCAGGGTATGCACCTACAACAAAGGCTTCAATTCCTCCATGGTGTGTGAACCATCCTCAAGTTTGCCTCAACATCCCTGGTGTTCTGAGAAAGTCGGACTTACCACCATGTGCACTCAAACAACTAAGCATGTTACACATGTATGCGAAGTACAGGGGCTGCACAGAAGTTTATACCGATGGCTCAACCACATCAACCAGTTCCGGTGGTGCAATAGTTATCCCAAGAATGGGAGTCACCCAGCACTTCAAAACTTCCCACGTCACCACATCTACAGCTGCAGAGCTCGCGGCTCTCCGCGGAGCGCTTCATATTATACACGCTGAGAGTCCTGCAAAGTGGGCAATCTTCTGTGATTCAAGATCAGCTCTACAAAGTATACAGTCGTTTCTTCGACACGTGGAGCAAAACCACCTTACATACGAAATCGCGGTACTTGTGCAAAATTTACAAGAAAAAGGACATGAGATATATTTTCAATGGATACCAGGCCATTGCGGTATCAGTGGAAATGACTCCGCAGATAAGGCAGCTCGGACATCAGGCGATGAAGACCGCTGTGTTCCCATTCCGCTCTCAAGGACCGACGCTGCAAGACAACTTCGCACTCTTGCGCGAACCATGTCCTTAACTGAGTGGAATACCCCATACACGAGGCGCACCAGACTGCACCGGCTAAACCCATCGCTGCAACTCGGACCTCCGGCTGGTTTGCACCGACGTGAGGCTTCGCTTCTTTGCCGATTGTGGTTGGGAGTGGCCTTTACGAACGCTTACTCTGCGCTGATTGGAATGGCTGATAGTCCTGCGTGTGCTGTCTGCGGATGCGCAGAGACCATAGATCACTTGTTGTGCCACTGCCCACAATTTGAGGAACATCGACTGCCTATGACCGAGTCCTTCACAAAGCTCGACGATCGTCCACTTTGTGAACAGACAATCTTAGAATACCGTCCTCACGGTCCAGCGGCTCAGAAAGCAATGAAAGCGCTTTTGGCCTTTCTAAAAGCATCTGGCCTAGCCGAGCGCCTGTGATATTGTATAGGACTGCCCTGTAGGCATTCCCCCTCTCTCCTTCTCTTTACTTTTATTCCCCTTTTCCCATCCCCCAGTGTAGGGTAGCAAACCGGACTCATGACTGGTTAACATCCCTGCCTTCCCTTCCTTATTTCTCTCTCTCTCTCTCTCTTGTGAACCAGTTAAAGGTGGCACAGCACTCCAGCAATCGTTGCACGAGTTCGACATGGCGGCCTAGGCACCGCGGTATTTATTTTAAAAAAGTGCAGTCGTCACGCAGGTGTAGTTCACAATTTCCCTGCACCTTCTCACTAGGTAGTGCAGAGTGCATGCAGCGCAAGATGCTGAAACCGCAGCAGATGACAAAGCCGGCTATATTCATGTGTATTTTAATGGCGTCCAACAAGTACGCCAGTGAGCCTTTTCCAGTAATTTGACATGCCATCCAACATTAACGGCACCGATTTTCATGAATTGTAACCACAACAACCCGCGAGGCAACAGCACGTATCACAGGCTTGTGCGACATTTGCACTACCGCATTCGTTTCGGCATCATGCTCCAGCTGCACTTTTTGCAACTGTGGAAGTCGTCACGGATGAGCGAGAAGGCAGGATACTGAGTTCGTGGACACAAGTTTATTCCAAACGTGCTCTAGCATAGGAGTCCGCCACGCACACCTCGAGCACACGCTGTTACGAGCTTCGCATGGCTTTGCCTAGATGGCAGCATCTGCAACATATCCAATGCAATCAAGCAAAGTCCGCAGCAGTAGGTGGCTTCACGCACCTCCCACTTCTGGTATGTCCGTGGGAAGTGCCCTGGCAATGTGAATGCGTGTCTATAGCACAATCGCTGGTACTGGCGTCTTCTGTGTTGTCGTGACCTCAGGAATATGAAACTAGCTGCGTCCAGTTTCTGCGTACAGTACCAGTGTCGGTGATGACCTAGGAAGATCGAGACATCGGCTGGGGCTTGTACTGTCCCTTTGCTCTTCATAGCTGTTATCCACACGGCATCTCCATAAAGAAGTTCCGGCAACTCGCGGACTCCGTGACATCTGTCGCTTTGGTGTTTTCGGTATGTTTCCTCAAAATTCCTAAGACTGTCTTGATATGGCAACTGGGGTGCCAGCTTGGTGAGGCAAAGAGGAAGCCTGGATCTCAGCCGGCAGCCAATGAGTAGTTTGGCAGGGCTATACCCATTCTTCAAAGGAGTCAACCTGATAGCTAGAAGTGTCAGGTAAGGGTCATTAATCTTCGTCATGGATGTCTTGACGATTTTTGCCGCAGCCTCTGCAAGTCCATTACTTTGGGGATAGTAAGGGCTAGATGTAATGTGCTTGAAGCAGTAGTCTTGGGCGACGAGTGAAAATTCAGTTGACGGAAACTGCGGGCCATTGTTGGAAACCACTTCTTTGGGAATTCCGTGGCATGCAAAAATTGACTTGCAGTGGCTGACTACAGCTGTGGACGTAAGCTTCTTGAGTAGAAACAGTTCAGGGAATCCGGAATAGGAGTCTGTAGCTATGAGCCACCACTGGTTCTTGAAGTGGAACAAGTCTATTGCAATGCATTACCAAGGTCTTTCTGGAAAATCAGACCTGATTAGTCACAATTTCCGGATCACCCTTGCTTGAACGCACCGATGACATTGCTTGACCATGGACGAGACGTCAGATCCTATGGTGGGCCACCAGACACAATCTCTGGCTCAAGCAAGTGTCTTCATTACGCCAAAATGTCCTTCATGCAAAAGTCGTAGGACTTTTTCGGCAAGAGTCAGGGACGACAACTCGCAATGCGTAGAGGAGTATCTCGTTCTCCACAGAGAGCTGGTGCCGATGGTCGTGGAAGGGTTTTAGGTTGGCTCGTCAACCTCTTCTAGACGGCCGTTCCCTCTTGCACAACAGGCGAAGTTGCGTACAGGCAGGGTCTGCTTGTTGGGATGTCTTTAGCCATTGGAGGCAGCAGTCCTTTACCGGACTAGAAGTTGTCAAGGAGCTAGGAAAGCTTCCATACTTTCTTCTAGCTCGGTGTCTCTGGTATCTCGCAATGATGCTCTAGAAAATGGGTCTGCGGCTAGAAGCTCTTTCGCTCCTGTTTGCAGCTGAATCCGGTGTTCTTTGTGTAGCTTGCCGATTCCTTGAAATGCCGCTGGAAGTTCTTTCGTGTTCACTTTGCCAGAAACGCCGTTTACGAACGTCAATATCCGGAGTTCTTCGATCGGCGACCTGCCAGGCAGTGGAGTGCAGATCCCATCCAAGACAGACATTTTGAATGGTTCACGATTGCAGTAGATGAGCTCGATTCTTGCTATTCCCGTGGCTAGAAAGAGCTTTCCGTCTGGACCATGGAGCTGACGGAGAGGAGGTCTGTTTTTCAGCATTCCGAATACCTGCATTGGAAGAACGCTTTCGCCGGCACCAGTGTCAATTGCAAAATATAATGACTGGCTTTGAACCAAGACTGCTGCCTCCCACACTCCAGCATCCGACGTCTTGATTGCTCCGAGGAATGCTGCTTCGGGAGCTTCTTGCTGGCTTTCGACACAATCCAGGTGCCGCGACAGGCATAGTAGGCATACTAAGGCATAGTGACCTTTTTTCCAGCAATACCTGCATACTTCAGAGCGCGCTGGGCAGAGAGTGCGAGGGTGACGGTCGTGACCACGCCAACAACATGGTTTCTCTGCTGTGTTCTTGCCTGAGAGTGTAGCTGGCTTGCTTGCCCCACGTGAGGAACCGCTGCTTTTTTCTTTCTCTTTTTGTTTTGAGGCACACCGATTGCTTTGGGGACCCGCTGAAAGTTTGTTCACAGATGACACTTCCAGGTGAAGTTCAGCTTGTTGTTGACGGACGGTCTCGATCTGGCAGACGGAATCAAGAGCCTTTTGCAGCGTGACGTCTGCGTCGAGCTGCAACGTGGCAGATAGCTGCTTATGTTTGATCCCAACCACAAGGAAGTTGCACACAAACTCCTCTTAAAGAGCACTGAACTCGCAATATTTCGAGAGCTTGTGGAGCGCAGTGACGAAATCTTCAGCCGACTCACCATCATTTTGCGTTTTGGTGTTGAATCTGGCTCGTTCGAAGATTACGTTGCGTCGCAGGATAAAATACTTGTTGAACTGCTCCACGACCGCATTGAATTTCTTGGAGTTCTCCTCAGATAAAGCGAAGGTGGCATAGATTTCCTCAGATTGCTCACCCATGATGTAGAGCAGCGTGTATACTTAATATTGCTCAAGCTTTACACACAAGTCTGAAGAGGTTCGGAAACCAAAACGCCATTTCCACTGCGGCCACTCGTTTGGCAATGAAAAGTTAAAGGCGTCCGGCGGTTGAATAATGAACGACGCCATGGCCTCGAATGTTAGGAGGTTGCTCTGCTTGAGCTCCGAGCATAAGCGTGTAGGGAGCAGCTCACCAGCGCTTTCTTGCTTGTGGCGTCCTCTGCAAGGATGTAGCTAGAGGCCAATGTCCACTGGTAGCACCTGTCTTCTGACACCATGTCGAAGTCGTCAGGGACAAGCGAGAAGGCAGGATGCTGAGTTCGTGGACACACGTTTATTCCAAACGTGTTCTAGCCTAGGAGTCCGCCACGCACACCTCGAGCACACACTGTCACGAGCTTCGCCTGGCTCTGCCTAGATGTCAGCATCTACAACAGGAATGTTCCCTGCGCGATGGCGGCACCCACACGGCACCACCATGAACTACTAGTTCAGGTGGTGCAGGGTGAAATGAATGAACCTGCTATTCAGCATAGGTGGCGCACTTTCACGAATCACAACCGTCACAACTCGTGAGCAAATCAACCATAGCAGGGAGCATGACATTTTAACGCTTGCATTTGCCTCAGCATTGCGCCGCTGCTGCACTTGTTGAAACGCTCCCTGCAAGATGGCAGCACCCACCACACACATTGCTGCGAACCAGTCCAGGTAGTGCAGGGTGAAACGAATGAACCTTGACGCCAACCATATTCCCACCACTAAATCACAAACATCTCAGTGGATTGCATCGACACAAAGAAATCCTGCTGGAAACAAGATTTCTCTGTAGCAATAGGGAAACAGCAGCACAGGTGTTCCCGAGTATTCTCTCAAAAGTAGCTATGGGGTGGCGTGCAGCAGAACATGTTACGAGGCTAGTTGGTCTTGCATTCTTCAGATTTCAAACGCTCTGTCCTGTCAGGTTCATCATGTGCTGTTTGAATAAACTGAGTTGGAGTACAGTGCCCATCCTGTCCAGTCTCTATGCATCCGTGTCCATTTGTCCGCGCTGCTTATGTTTGAAATTTGAAGAGTGGCATATGGGGGGGGAGGGTGATGCCTCCACAGGCAGCAAATGAAAAGAGCACGTACAATTGTCATGTAGGCTCATTTTCCTTATGCTAATATTTTTGCCAGATGTTACGTTTCCTTGGGTCACACATTCTTATTCTATGCTACCTTAAAAAATTCAGTAACGGGGCTCTGCTGTAATTTATTTCTAAGAGATTGTAATTTGGGCCCAGACTAGTCGCTTCTATGGGCATCTAGTCACTGTGGCCTCACAGGTATCTGCAAAAGCAGCTCTTACTGAAACTGTCAAAGTGCACATTCTGTACTCACAAATGAACGCAAATCTCAATTAGGCTGGTATTAAAGTATCTTCAATAAATAAATTCCCATGGGCTTTCCACCTACCAGCTAAGATCAAAGCGGAGCCAAATCAAAACATGTAAACACAAGGCCTTTGCTGCCCTGTGCGCACATTTTCCTGTGCGGATTAACCTAGACAGATGTCACACCAAATTAGCCAAATGATTACAGCACCGTTAAACCAAAGAGCTTCATTCACTTTACTGCTGTGCTACAAGGACGATGGCACAGAAAAAGGTGTCATCAAACGTTCTTTTACCATGTGTTTGTCTTTGCCATGCTACGACAAAGTGCTGCATGCCGTATCAACAAGCCCATACACGCAACCTTATTGGCTTCATTCAATTTGCATCATGTAGCCTTTACCCTTTGTTGGGCACGGCCTGTCTGTGAGAACGGCAGCCCTGGCAGTCCGTGCAAGCAAGCATGCAAACACGCGACAGCAAAAGCAGGTACTAGTGTTGCTCGGTTTATTACAACACGGGACTCTAACGAAGCGTTCCGATGAACTTCCGTCTATGCTCACTTTACGGTTAATCATTCAGCGCAGCGTGCTGATCACCGTACATCAGCGCTGGATGGACTGGCGGTTCAGCACGCGCGCGCCAGTACTTGCTCCTTCTACTCGCATGTTTCGCACTGTTTTAGTTCAATGAATCCTCGGTAGTAACCCATGGCTGTACAGCCACAACAAAGACGGTCAACAATCTGAGGTTCGCGATGCCCAACTTAATCGCACGCCGCAAGAAAACTGTGGGTCGCAGGCACGCGGGTTCGTAGCGCTTAAACAAGTGACTGTGCGGCAACTCACCGTTTTCTTCGGCATTTTCAAGGTAGAAGTAGCTTGCATGCCGTGCAAGGCGAGTCCATGACGCGCCAAGGCCTAAAATTCAAGAATTACAAATACATGAGCAGCATTGCTTCACGACACAAGAAGTGATTTCGGATGACATACCTTAATGTAGCTGGTCTTCGGGGTAGAAGGCAGAACGGTCGATGTTGTGTATAAACCAGTATAAACACTTTGGCCACGAAATCATTAAGCGATCTCGAGCAACGTGTACAGCAACAGTGTACAGCACAGCCTTTGGGGCAAACGGGGACTGGGGACATGCCAAGGAATCGTTCCCTAGCTGCTTCAGCACCTATCTAGGGGCAGAGAGCAGAGTTCTTCAATCATACCAGTTACCAAACTCCCCATAGGCCCCATGCAACGCCTCCTTGACTAGATGCCTGCGACGTCGCTCGTTTTCCCATTGAAACGCAGGTCCCTCGCAGTTCAGCGCAGTCGGCGCGAGAGAGCGCTCGCAAGCGAGACTATTTCCGGTTTGGCCAGAAGTGACGCCAGCACGGCCGGTGGCACGGCACGGCTTCGTCGCGGACCAGCGCCTCGGAGGCGCTGGCTCTACAAGCGGCGCCACTGATGCAACCGTATCTCGGAGGCACTACTGTTTGGAGCGGCCACCGTGAGGTAGCGCTCGCAAGCGGGAGCGGAGGGGGAGAGAACAGGAGAGGGCTAGGGACGAGCTTTTCGGCTCACGTCGCAGGCATTGTTTAAAGGAGGCATTGCCCCATCTATCAAAATCCGGACACGCCAAGTGCCAAAACTGCGGAGCTTAGCAGATTGTCGCGCCATCTGTCGACGTAGAAACCGACTAATAAATGGCAGGTTAGTCTGTTTTGTGTTACGGAGCCTAGAAAGCTCCGCCGCGTCAATGAAGCGAACCTTATGCAAACGATGTTGCGCACACAGAACATCCGTCAATTTCACCGTGGTTCTGGCGTCCCTGGCGTCTTCGCCAGAACAAGAAAATTCACTGACCTTGTGCCGTCGCTTCTGCACGGACACTTAAAGTTCACGAAGTGTTTTGTCCGTGCTCTCACGAAAGAAGCAGGGAATCGTCTGTTCGGCTGCCGAGGCCGCTGGTGAAAGAACAAGAAAGCTTTTCGAACAGCGGATTATTTTCGGTGAATAATTATTCTTTTTTTCGTCTGAATGTCGATGTGTCGTTGGGAACCCAGCACAAAGCGCGCACCAGTGGTATTCAGTTCACATGACTACAGCATCGATGTGTCAACACAGCAGCAGAAGGCCTTTAATGCAGAGCGTGTCGTCTGCAAGCGAAAAAGCGGATGGTGCAAGTCGACGATCCAAGTGCAGGCGAATTGCAATGTAAGGCGTCTCCATCTCTCGCTGCTTTCTTCTGCCCCTCTTTAGCCGCGTGATAAGAGAGCCATTAACAACTGCAGTTACGGTGCTCCAACGTTTGTGGCCGCCACTTTCATGCAATAAACATCGCCTCCGAGATCCGGTCAGTGTAGCGTTTCCAGTTACGGCTCCCAGATGGGGCGACAGTCTGTTAACCTCCGCCAATTTGGCCGTCGGCTTGTCCAGATTTCGGAACACAGTTTGGCAACTGGTATGATTGAAGAACTTTGGCAGAGAGTACCTCCCTAAGGGTACGTCACATCCGGGTTTGAGCCAAACCGGCCGCAGCCAGACTCCGGCGATACGCTTCTCCCTCCGCGGCCCAGCTTTGCCTCTAGAGTCAGTATATTATCTCTATGCGAGTCGCCATAGACACTAGCGCCAGATTTCTCTCTAGTGTGTAAGTAAGAAACTCTATGGTTCGTGCAGAAGCAGAAGTGACAGCACAAGGTCAGTGATTTTCCTTGCTCTGCAGAAGACGCCAGTGCCGCCAGAACCACGGTGAAATTGACGGATGTTCTGTGTGCGCAACATCGTTTGCATAAGGTTCGCTTCATTGACGCGGCGGAGCTTTCTACGCTCCGTAACAAAAAACAGACTAACCTGCCATTTATTAGTCGGTTTCTACGTCGACAGATGGCGCGACAATCTGCTAACCTCCGCCGTTTTGGCACTTGGCGTGTCCGGATTTTGATACATGGGGCCTATGGGGAGTTTGGTAACTGGTATGATTGAAGAACTCTGGGACAATGCATCGAAACAGTTATAGTTGGAGGCCCAGAATTCCAAATACACACCTGGTACAATATTTTCAGGAAACGTTTAACGACCCTTTTAACTGTAATGATGTGCTGCTCATGGGATCACTACTCTTTATTGCCGGTTTGCTGTAACTGTGAAGTTACGTTATGATTTATTTCGTTCTGTAGCGAACCGTAACAAAACCTTCATAAGAACGAAACCAAAACTAGAACAACAGTTCCAACATCATCTTTTAGAGCAGCCAGTACAAAGAAAACGAGTTGTCTAACCTCTGGAAGAAAAAATATGGGAAGGACGCCCTTTGTGTATTCTATTCATTCTGTGATAATCGCGCGTTTTTTTTTTTCGGGCTATTTCTTGCACAGCGACTGTCAACACTGTTTCTGGCTGCACGCGCGCCGCGTACCACGCGACCAATGGGTGTCCCGTGGAAACCACGAGTAGAGTCAGCGCCTCCTCTATGCTTTCAGTGCCCGGCGAAAGAACGGAGGACAATAGGCCGCCGCCGTCGGCGTTAGTGCAACGCATTCCCGCCAGGTGCCTCCACCTAAATAGGGTACCCCGACGCTGGTTTCAAGGCGGCGGATGCGGTGCGCGCGGTGGCAATGCGGCAAATAAAAACGCAGCAAGACGTTTCTCCCACTCTGCCGCAAATCTGGATAAGTGGCGATGTTTATTTTAACATATCTTGGAAGACACATGAGTAGCACTGGGTGAAGGTACCAAAGAAAAGCAGAACCGATAAAAACTACCGCGAGACTGAAGCAGATTTCCAGAATGTGTATGGATGTGCTGGTGCCACTTGAATCCATAGGGAACTTAGCTTTAGTGCATTTCTGG
Source organism: Hyalomma asiaticum (assembly GCA_013339685.2). Taxonomy (NCBI): domain Eukaryota; kingdom Metazoa; phylum Arthropoda; class Arachnida; order Ixodida; family Ixodidae; genus Hyalomma; species Hyalomma asiaticum. Next base: position 12,782,089 of record CM023481.1, on the reverse strand, counting down.
CCCCTTAGGATGATGCAACACGCGTAGCACCGTAGCAGACTAAGAATGCTCCATTAAATCAGTAATGTTGGGTTGGAAGAATGCATACACTATGTGCTGAATCACCTCAGCAGAATCTATAATATATATAGTGAATTGTTGAGTTTACAGAATTCGAACATCATGCAAGGACCGTCTAGAATGAACTTTAATGAACTACATTCAAAGGATGTTTATTTTGAAACTATTCTTATTTTTCATATTTATGTGCACAATTGTGCAAAGAGCGCCTGAAAGTGTTGCACTGCTTATCACAGTTTAAGGCACTTCCTTGAAAGTGGCTTTTGACCAAAGTACTTGTAAGCATCATGCTTGTCTGTGATGCTAAACGCATAGTTTGTAAGCAGAGGCCGCAGGAAACGCACTGAAATAAGTTCCATCAGCTTCTGTCGATGCACCACGTCATTCTCTTTGCACTGCAGCAACTTTGAGGCACACACAACTGGAATAGCGTGTGCCACCAAGCTAGTCATCGGTTTCTGAAGAGTTGGATTTTCCTTCAGGGCTTGCTCAGCGTAAGCACGCAAGGTGTCCAGTACAAAAAGCAGCTGGTCAGAGGGATATCAAAGCCCCCCACGATCCTGGCTGCGAGTGAACAGCTGCAATGGCTGATTTGTTAGTGGCTTGGATGCAATTGCCACACAGTTTTCGCAGTTCATCTGCTCACTGATTACGCGGACAATATAGCCACCGACATAGACAGTCGCAGATATTTGCAGGGAAGGCATGTACACTGGCAAAACAGTAGTTTTGAGCCTTTGAAGAACATTCAGAGCAACTCTTCCCAGTTGCGAATGTGGCTGAACGGATGTTTCTGGCTTCTCAGATACAGTTAGTGACATGGTGGCTGGCTCACTGTGTGCCACATTTGAAAGTGGATTGGATGCGGCTATTCCGATTTTCAGCACTTTCTGAAGCCCTGAAAGGGCAGCACGAACATCTAGTGCATCATTGCAGCCAGCCGACCTTCGAAGTGTTCCGAATAAGCTCTCTATTGGGTCACTGTTCAACTTCCGTGTTAACACAAATGCAAAATTTTCAACACTCAATAGGTGTTTTACGCAGGCCACAGTGCTGTACGTGGTAGTCAGGAATGCTTCGTATGTTTCCTTTGTGAGAAACTCACGAGGATGGGTGCACCTCGTCTTCAATTCATGGAGATACATTGGCATTGTGACCTCTAGCCACTCAAGCCGGGCATCTTCCGTGCTGTCATATTCCTTAACATCTGGAAATTTCTGGCGCAGATGTTGAACAGTATTACTGGTGTCATGGAGAACAAACCAGCGATAGAAGTTCTTCATAAAAGTGATGGTCGGGCCTGCACTTGCGAATGAAATGTGGCAAGTGTGACCAGCTTGCTCCATAAGGTGTTGCAAAACAGCTGTTACAGCAGGAGATATGAGTTGAATGGCCCTCACCACGTTCATCTTTTCTATATTATTAGGAAAAACATGTTTCCGACTGAGGTAACGCACCGGCTTCACATTCAAGTTCTTTTGAAGCTCGTACACATCTTTCACGTACGACGCTGAAATTTCCCCTTTGGGTCCAATGTCATGCGCCAAAAACTGAGACCGCACATTCTTTAGCACATGGCAGGGGTCAAAGCTCATGAACAGCGGCCTATCTGGGTCACAAGGATGTTCAGTTCTGTGGGTAATGATGCCATTCCTTAGAAGTCTCATGGCTTGTACATTTACCTTGTGGTTGTCAGTGACAAGTCTGATAATACGGAAACCGCAAGACTCAACTTTCTTCATTATGATGACCGTCAACTCGTGAAGCTGGGTACCGGTTAAACCCTTTGTGAAAAAGTAACCAACAGGGATTCTGTACGACGATGAAAGTCCACTTACAAGAAAACACAAAAGAGAGTTCGCTAACACAAGGCCATTGCTAGCATTCGGCAAGCTCGTGTCTGCCTGCCCCACAAAACAGTCCTGTTGCTTGTTGTACTGGAGCTTCTCTTTAATGCGCATCTCATCAATGATGAGAGAACACATTCTTGGCTGAGGCGCCTTGAGATTTTCAAGCTCTGCTTTGAGGCGAGCTTCAACAAGTTCTGTGAAGCCTGTTTCACTGTTCTGTATCCCAATATAAGCATGCAGTGTCTTTCTGCCAGGAAGTTTGAAAATTCCATGACTCCGCATATGCTCATAGGCTCTTGTGGAAAGGTGTCTCAACACAACACATTGACGGGTCGTTTCTTCAGACCATGTTGGCCTTTTCTTTTTAAAATTTCTCACCTGATCAAGCAAAATTAAAGCAGAAGACTCATTTTCCATTGCTTTTTGCCGTATGTAAGAAAGATCCGCAGCGAGAGAATCCTCCCGAAGCTCCTTTAGCAGCTGCTTGTACTTGTCAACAGTCTGCGTCAGTCGCAAAATTTGGCTTCTTAGGTCTCTTTCTTTTCTTTTCCACTTCGCTCGTTCTGTTGTCAGCCGACTTGTTGGTGCCCTAAAGTCAACTTGGATGCTCCGATTCTTCGTATTAACTTTACCATCGTAGCGGTCCGCAGGTTCACTGACAGGTGTTGTGTCCATCAGAACATCTTCCTCAGTATGCGGCTCGGCCGAGGCTACGGGCTGTAGCGAAGTAGAAGTCGATGCGGTCGCGGCTGAAGCGTCCGTCGACAGTGAACACGTGAACTGTTGGGCTCGTTTTTCGATGCTCGCTGTGCTCCTGTCTCGTGTTGCCTTCGTTTGCAAATGATGAGGGAAGTCATCAAAAACGGAAGGTACAGTACCTTTCCTCAGTCGGCGTCTTTTGCCTTCAATGAAATCTTCGTTTTTGAAGTGGCGACTGCAAACCTTTGTGTAGCACGATCTGTCATTCGGTTTCCAGCCATCGCGCCGAACTGCAGTTATCCACTTCTCTCTCAGTGGCAAGTCTGATGGAAATTCGTGGAATGAAAGCCCAGGAGTCTTCTTTTTTTCATCTGATTTGCACAGAGGCACGCAACAGTACGCCATGTCAGACCGAGGGAGACGTCGCTAAAGCACAAGCAGCACAGCACGTCGCGAAATCCCAAATGGCAACGCGAGCCTCTGGGAAAGAAACCCTATTTACGTGGCGCCCCCTCGCGGCTGCCAAGCGCGCTACGTGAACGGAGACGCGACGGCGCTGAGAGCGTGAATTGCCGGGCACTGAAAAAATAGAGGAGGCGCTGGTAGAGTGTACTAGAATATTTTGAGTGGCGCGACCGGAGCGGGCGCGCCGTGCAAACCGGTGTCCCCTCTCGCATGGAAAGCAGCGGTGGCGCTGGCGTGCCTAACCATTGGGGCAGCTGGCGCGCGGCGGGCACGGCCAGCGTGGCCCGAGCTGTGGTGCTCATTATAATTCTTTTTTTTTTCGCGTGTGCGTGCGTGCTGTGCCATGCACATTGCAATAAATATTGTATAAACATAGGTACGGCAGCACAGTCACGCTGACCGGCGTTTTCACAGATACATCTATATAATAAAATAAAATAAAGATCCGTTCGGTGCGCCTTGCAAGCATCTGATCGCGCTCGCAGCTTCGTTGCACGATCCCCTCTCGCAGGGCGCGATGGAGGCGTTAATTTTATTGAAAATAAAGCAGTTTTTAATCAGAACTTCCTTATACATTATTGACGTGCAGGAAAACGTCCGGCAGTGAATTACTTTGTGGGATATATTGCAAAAATCTGGCATAGGTGACGACGGCACACATTTTAGGATGGGGATAACATATCGCAAGAACGCAGCCTGTACAAGATAAGAAGAATAAGAAAAAAAAACAAGGAAAACGTCGTGAGAGTGGAGGCACGGATGTCCGTCATTCCCGACGTTATTCATAAAGATGTGGAGAGTACGGGAAGAGAGCTCGAAATGAGCAACATTAGTTTCAATCTGCTCTAGCAGGCCAATGTCGAAAACGGCAAGACCTTCTAGGTCTGTTTTATGCTAAGTACATGGTCCCGTTTGGCTAAAGTGAAATACTGAAGTGTTACAAGTTACTGCCCGGAATTACCAACATCCTTATTCTCATCCTGTAAAATTATTGAATACGTCTCACAATTATTTAGCTAGTTCGTTACCGATAGTTATGTTCATATCGCAGCCATATCTTTCGTAAAGATTTCTTGAAAATGACCCAACTTAAATACCTCTGTAATTTCTGTTTTTGTATAGTTTTGCTGCCGTAATTGCTCTCGTTATGTCAGGCGAAGTCGGCGTCATTTTTTTATTTTTTAAGAGAGCAGTTTAACTGGTTCAGTGGCGCACCGACGGGGAGGGAGGGGGGTTATGGGGGTTGTAGCCCCCCCTGAGGCCGACCTAACCCCCTCCCACTCCGTAACTGCTCCTGTGTCCTAGAAGAATGTGGCGCTAATGTCTCAGCAAAACGCCGAAAAATTAATAAAATAATCATCATCATTGATGTTATTATTTTTTGGCATTTTATTTACTTTTTTTACACACGCAACAACTGTGTAATCGCATGCCCGGCCCTTCGTGAAAGATTGAACCCCCCCCCCGGCAGAGATCCTGGGTGCCCTACTGAACTGGTTCCACATGTATAATACTAATTCATAGGGTCTCAACCCGTCTACCTACTTTCTTCTTAATAGATGACCTTTTACGTATCTAGATGCGTTCGCATTGACAGCATTACAGTGATTGTTCTCGTGAGCTACTCGTTACTTCTGAGTACTGGACTAGCGTTCGGAATCCGCTGTTATTTTTAATACATATTAACGGCATATTGATGGAAGTTCCCATACCCAGTTGATGGAAAAATGCCCATACCAAAAATGAGCACCGATATATAGCGTGCAGTAGAACTGCGGGCTGATTTAAAACTATATTTGATGATTGCAATGCTCGCACGCTCGCCGTGTTCATAGGTAATAACATTGCGTTTTGAGCAGAAACCTTGGAAGTAAGCAGGCAAGCAATATGAAAAGACATCGATCGCCTAGTTAAAAGTTGATGATGCTGCATGTGGCGCATCGCTGCTCAAATGATCCATTCGCGCTTCACTATAAAACCAAAATAAACCTATCTACACCTGCCAGGCGCTCTCCCGGCGCAAATTAATTGCCGTCAGGATGGTAATGCAGTTCAGGTGTGATGAAACGGTCCGTTTTTACGTTCCGTTCATATAAACTCGGGCCACTCTTGCGAACATTTGTGAGCGCGCCGGCAAGCAGACGCCCGCGAGGCGGGCCGGCCGTGGCGGCCGGCCGGAGCAACCAAGGTCTGACGACTGCAGCGCCGCCGCTGCGTTCCATGCGGAGAGGGCCCCTCGCCGGCCGGCGGTCGCGCCACTCAAAATATTCTAGTACACTCTACCACGAGTATCTGAAGCGCGCTGGTCAAGTGCACCGTAGCAGCGGTGAGGTTATCTTAAACGCATGTCTTTATCTGCTTCTTCTTGAGGAACGTGTGTAGTATTCTGTCAGTGTTTCTACTTTCTCCGCCGTAGAGATCACTGTAAGTCATTGCCATTATTCAGCGTAAGGGATAGCGTTTGTGAGCAGGCGTTTGTCTGGCGTTCGATTTTTGCCCACGGCGTCGGTGAGCGTCTTTGTGTTAACTTAATCTGGTCTCACTATTTAAGGCATCTGTGTCAGCTGCATAACGCTTAGCATAGTCGTCGCGCTGTGCCGAAGTAACATATCATGTGCACGCACGGCCAGTCAGCTTGCGGTTGACTGGCCGCGCGTTCTTGGGGGTTCTTTTAAAGTTAACCACCGTCATCTACGACTACCACGCACGGGGCTAAAGAAGAGAAGATATTAAGTGCAAAGTTTTCCGCTGCACAATGCACAATAGGTGACCAAGTCGCAACTGCTGCGGGAAAGTTAACGGCACGGCCTTGAGACCGCACTTGCATAACGACGGTGGTGGTGGTGGTGATTCATCGCGTCGCACACCCGTGTTTGTAAAGTGCGTGTTATATTCTGCTGGCACGTGTTGCATTCTGCATATAGTGCACGGGCCTCACATTTTGCCTTCCACGTGGGCAAGTACTGCTAGCATGAACCTGCACGTTGGCTCGAAAAACTGAATTGATGCCGTCTAGCGGTAGAACCTTTTATTATTTCTTTATTTTTTAAACCTGGCCTTAAATGATGCCATGCGTCACACCTGAAGTGCAACATGAAACGAAAATACCATGTCTCGGCGTAAGTGCTGAGGTGTGATTATTTCTACATGCAAGCGATGGGCTCCAGCAGCGCATTTCGAAACGGCACGCCCTCCGGTTTTTGGAATCTGGGATTCCAGAAACCTGTGCTACGTTCAAACGGTTCAGACGTTTTTACAGCCTGTATCATTAGCCATATATCAATAGCAGCACTATGGCGAAGGTGTGTTTCGCATGTAGAACTCATGTTTTGTTTCATTGTTACAGATAGCTTGGTGTTTCTCCTAGATGCACTGCTTTGGTAGCAAAAGAGAAGCTTTTTGTGCGTGCTTTTGCTTACGTTAATGAATCAAAGGTGCTGACCTGACATGTTCTCATTACATTTCTATTTGTCAGCTCTGCACTCAATATATTGACTTATGTTCGCTTAGAATGCATGTGTAATACCCCTGTCACACGGCACGTGTAATGGCATTCGCAGCGAATGTCATTATGTGTTAATGTCATTTCTGTTGCTGCTACACGGGCATAGCGAATGACATTCACACCTAATGGCATTCGCTCACTGAATGCGTTTGCCGAACTCATTCAGTCACTACATGTGTATTCTCGACGACAGGGGCTTCGCAATAAGATGCAAATTCGGTAAGGAAAACAAAATGTACACAACGTTATGATTCTTCTCAGTTTCTCTTGTGGCCCTTTGGTAACTTTCTGACGTACAGTGCGACATTTGATGCAATATGTGCAACTATATTCTTGTTCCCAGACTCCGAATTTACTCCGACGCTTCCTAGCTGTCGGCCATGTTTACAAATGCGCGTTTGTTGCATGAGCTGCTCCAGTTGAGTTGGTTGGCAACCTCAACGCGCAGAACACACTTTGGGGTGATTCTAGATGCGACACAAGAGGCCGGATAATAGAAAGAAATACTACTTTCATCCCCCGCAGGGGCGTCTGCGTGAGCAGGCATTTGGTGTGTGGCGACACCACGGACCCGAGCCAACGGGGGGTTTTCGACCCCCTCCCACGTGTCGCCGTGCGTGGCTTAGCCGTGTCTGGGGAAAAGGGGATCCTGGGGGTTGGCCGGGTGATTGGACCTTTAAGGCCCCCCGGCAGATGCAACACACCCCTTTGGCCCCGGCTTCCTGTAGACGGCACCCCCGCATTGACCCACCCAGGGGAAAACGGCAGTCGCCTTTTCCTGTCTCCCTCTCCTTGCACCTTCGTCTTTTTCTCCTACTTTACATCTGTCCTGTCCTCTACTCTCTTTGATTTATTTCCACTTTTCCTGGCGGCAAGGGTTAACCGTGTGTGGATAGCCTACCTAGGTTACTTCATATTAAGTTATAGTGGCGGCGTACGGCTGGCATTGTGCAGGCCTGTTTACCAGCCCTGCCGCATCCCCGTGTTGGACTCCGTGGTGGGTGGTCGGCGCCGTCGCCGAATATATATATATGTATTGATGGCAAGGTCTCTTTCCGCACTTTCCGATCGCCCCCATAAAAGGGGGTGCACCGATGACATTTTGAAATTCACTGGACGACAACCAGCTACCTTTCCTCTTTATCACGTTATTCATTGTGAAACTCCGACCAAGACTGTCAGACAGCTATCCCCCTTTCTGGTGGCCAAATGCCTCACTGAGGCCATAGGAGAAGGGTATAAGGCAAACCGACTAGCAAGTGGCGACCTTCTCCTCGAAATCAAGGAAAAAAATCAATATGACAACCTTAAGAACCTAGTGAGATTTGGGGACTTCCCCATAACTGTAAGCCCTCACCGCTCACTGAACTCCGTCCGAGGTGTTGTCTCCGACGATGGTCTCAAAGACCTCACAGATGCAGAACTCTTGGAAGGATGGAGAGAACAAAATGTAACACAGGTTCAGCGTATAAAACTAAGACGAGACAACCAAGAAATTGCTACAAAACACTTAATAGTCACCTTCGCATCAAGCGTACTCCCGGAAACTCTCGAAACAGGCTACATTAAAGGGACCCTGAAACGGTTTTGACGATTTTGTGCAAACATGGTGATCCGGTAGAGCGGGTCACTAGGACCATTACAGGACAGATTTTAGCGCTGTGCGTAAAGTGTGTAATTTACAATAAGGTTTTGAACACGCGTATCGCAAAAGGTCGCAGCGGCTCGCCAAAAAGCGTTTTCAAACGCCCCCGTCATCGAGCGATCGAATGGAAGGTCGCTGATTGGCCCCGACCCAAGTGACGTGCGCGTAATTTTCAAAACCTAGCTGCGAACAACGTGCTTCTACAACGTACTCCTTCGTTTCAGCCAACGGTATCATCGCGGCATCTGGCGGCGTCACACGAGTCGCCGGCGCTCTATTACAGAGGCTAGCACTGCCGAGGCGGGCGACCTCAGTGAGGATATCGGGGCGCTATGTCACTACGGGAGGCTCGGCAGAGCGGCTGACGCGGGAGGCGCTGTCGTCGCTAGCGTGCACTCCGCAGCAGATCGAGTTGAGGAGGAACAGCAGTGGTAAGGAGGAAGGCGACAGAAATAAGCCCATAGCTGCCTTAGCGCATTGTGCTTTGCTTTATTTATGGTGTGAATGATTTCGCAATTGTGTTGCCTAATCAGTGACGCAATGTCAAAAAAACGTTTCAGGGACCCTTTAAACTTCGGGTCAGACCATACATCCCAAATCCTCGGCGCTGCTTCAAATGCCAAAGATTCGGACATGGCACCCAAAGTTGCCGCGGCAAGCTGATATGTGCAAAGTGTGGTGCCCATGACCATGCAGCAGACGACTGCACAGTCACAGTCCATTGCGTAAACTGTCAAGGCGATCATCCGGCCTACTCTAGGTCATGCAATACATTGAAACGAGAAAAAGAGGTCATAAGTATAAAGGTTAAAGAAAATATCACTTACAAAGAAGCACGTCAGAGAGTTTCGTTACTTTTTGGCAAGAACTTATCTTACGCCGGAGTGGTGCGACAGGGGGCAGCGCCACAACAGCTTTCGGCGTCGACCTGTGCTACTGGAGCAGATAGCGCAGGATGGCCACCAGCCCCCCAGGTGACCGTAGCCATAGCTGCCTCACCCTCACAAAAGAGTCCGGCCACACCTGTGGCCAATGCTTGCGCTGGCTCTTGCCAGTGCAGCTCTGATGCGAAGGCGGCCCCATCGACCTCTGGGTTGGTGGGCGCCAAGGTCTCGCCCTCAAAAGCGAGACTCCCAAAGAAAACACGCTCTCAAGAGCACGTGTCCAATGTCTCGCAAGAGCCAATGGACACTACCAGTAGTCAAATGGTGCAGGCAGCGCCGAAGGAGCGGTGAGACTTGCCCGACCGCTCCAGGAAAGAAAAGATCCCTATTACAGGGCCTGAAAAGGCTCTCTAAATATATTCTCAATTCAAACACACAGCCCAACTTTCACTTACAATATGGATGCAGTAATACAATGGAACGTCCGTGGTCTACTTCGAAACTTGGATGACATCCAAGAACTTCTTCGGAAATTTAATCCGAAGGTGCTATGCATGCAAGAAATGCACCTAAGTTCGAAAAACACCAACGTCCTCTGACAGTACATAACTTACCGTAAAGATCGCCAGGACCTTGTCACCCCTTCTGGTGGAGTAGCCATCGTTGACAAAGGCATAGCATGCCAGCACTTGCAGCTCCGAACAGCCTTACAGGCTGTGGCTGTCTGGGCTGTCCTGTTTAAGAAGCTCATAAGCATCTGCTCTATCTACATACCTCCAAGTTATCAACTGTAAAAAGAGGAATTACAGTTATTGCTAGAACAATTACCCGAACCTTTCCTTCTCCTTGGTGATTTTAATGCGCACAATATCTATGGGGCGACCGTCGCTGCGATGCGCGAGGTCATTTGATCGAGAAACTTCTTATCTCCTCTGGGACATGTCTGTTGGATGCAAAGGAACCAGCAAGACGTACTCATCCATAGACCTTAGCATTGTTTCACCGAACCTTTTACCGGATCTCCAGTGGGAAGTCATTAAAAACCCTTATGGAAGTGACCACTTCCCCTTAATACTGAGAACAACACCTAATGGGAATGGACTGCAGCCATTGGCACCTCGCTGGAATGTTGATAGAGCAGACTGGAAGTTTCAAACTCTTACTAGCGGAATCTCATGGGCTGACATGTCTTGCTTGGGAATCGATGCTGCTGTTCAATACTTTACAACTTTCATAATTGATGCAGCATCTAAAAGTATATCCGAGGTTATAGGTGTGCCGTGTAGACGCCGCGTTCCATGGTGGAATGAAGAATGTCGCAACGCTCGTAAAAATCAAAACAAAGCATGGGCGTCGCTACGTGACTCCCCCACTGCGGAGAACCTAACAAATTTCAAGAAGGTAAAGTCTGAGGGCAGGAGAACCCGCCGACACGCCAGAAGAGAAAGTTGGCAAAAGTTCATAACAGGCATAAACTCCTATACAGATGAGTCTAAGGTATGGAACAGGGTTAACAAGGTGAGAGGCCGACAAACATATTCTATACCTCTCGTAAACACAGAGGGAGACAGCTTGGAGGCCCAAGCAAACTCCCTCGGTGCACGCTTCGAACTTGTTTCCAGTTCCGCACACTACTCTGACACATTTAAAAGATACAAAGTAAGAGTAGAAGGTCAAAAGATAGAACGAAATTGCGCAAAATATGAGGCATACAACTAGCCATTTGGTTTAGCTGAGTTGCAGGCATCACTTAAGAGTTGTAAAAAATCTGCTCCAGGTCCTGACCGCGTAATGTACGAGATGCTGAAACACCTCCCTCCCGATACACAAAAAGCTCTCCTGTCCCTCTACAACGCAGTATGGTCTTCTGGTAAGATTCTGTCTACTTGGAAGGAGGCGATTATAGTTCCTATTTTAAAGCAGGGCAAAGACCCCTCTATGGTTTCCAGTTACAGGCCTATAGCACTGACAAGCTGCCTCTGCAAAGTGTTCAAAAAAATGCTAAACCGCAGACTACTGAGTTTCTTAGAAGCCAACAAATTGCTCGACCCATACCAGTGTGGGTTCCGAGAGGGTCGATCTACCACCGACCACCTCATACGCATTGAGGCACAAATTCGCGATGCTTTTGTCCATAAACAATTCTTCTTGTCAGTATTTCTCGATATGGAAAAAGCCTATGACACCACGTGGAGGTTTGGCATACTGAAAGACCTCTCACACTTTGGTATAGGTGGCAATATGTTTAATGTCATAGAAAGATACTTGTCCAATTGAACATTCTGCGTTCGAGTGGGCAATGTTCTATCGTGCTCTTTTGTGCAGGAAACCGGCGTGCCGCAGGGTGGGGTGCTTACCTGTACTCTGTTTATTATAAAAATGAATTCACTGCGTCTGTACATCCCGCATAACATATTCTATTTAACTTATGTTGATGACGTCCAAATAGCGTTCAAGTCGTGCAGCCTAGCGATATGTGAGCGCCAGGTCCAGCTTGGCCTGAACAGGGTGTTGAAATGGGCAGACAAAAATGGGTTCACCCTGAACCCACAAAAAAGCACTTGTGTCCTTTTCTGCAGAAAAAGAGGCCTCCATCCAGAACCTGACATTCATCTGAAGGGTGAGCGTCTACCTGTAAATACTGAACATAAATTTCCGGGCATAATTTTTTACTCGAAGCTCACGTTTGTACCGCAGATAAAACATCTTAGGCACAAGTGCATGAAGACAATGAATATTTTAAAGGTATTGTCGCGCACAGCTTAGGGCAGCGACAAGAAATGTCTACTTAATTTGTACAAAAGCCTCATACGTACACGTCTAGACTATGGAGCTATGTCTATCACTCTGCCACGCCAAGTGCCTTGAATATGCTGGACCCTGTCCATCATCTAGGTATCCGTCTTTCCACAGGTGCCTTTAGGACAAGCCCTGTGGAAAGCCTCTATGTAGAAGCCAATGAGTGGTCACTTCACTTACAAAGATCGTACTCCTCTTTTGTATATTTTCTCAAGGTTAGCACAGACCATGAACATCCTGCCTACTCTACTATGAATTACTTGTCCAGTTCGCTCATATTTCAGAACCGCCCTGCTGTGAGAGAGCCCTATTCATTGCGTGTAAGAGGCCTGGCTGAGGAAATGGGCGTTCCATTCCTCGAATATCGTCTCATGGCCCCTGCTAAGCCGCTCCCACCATGGGAGTGGAGAATTATACACTCTGATGTATCTTTCGTTGAAGTTACAAAACATGCCCCTGCCGCGCATATCCAGATGCACTTCCTGGAACTTAAGCATAGGTACCCTCGTCCAGAATTCTACACAGACGCATCCAAATCGAATTCTGGTGTCTCCTACACAGCAATTGGTCCAGGCCTTTCTGATGGGGGTGTTCTGCATCCTGAAACAAGCATATTTACAGCGGAAGCCTATGCAGTACTGTCAGCAATTAAACACATCAAGGAACTAAAAATACAGAAATCAGTTATATACACAGACTCTCTAAGCGTTATAAGAGCATTAAAAACGGTCCCGAAGCGCACAAACCCAGTACTTACGTCACTGTACTCGCTCTTATGTGCCATTTATGCGTCTGAGCAGGATGTCGTGTTGTGCTGGATACCTGGGCACCGAAACATTCGAGGAAACGCGTTGGCTGACCGGTTGGCTGCAGACACCCACATAAGTGCTTTTGACTCATCTATGGCAGTCCCTGTTTTGGACATAAAACCTCATCTTCGCAAAATGATCAGGATGCACTGGCAACGTTTGTGGGACGTGCAAACAAATAAACTGCATGTTATAAGGCCATGCTTAGGGATCTGGTCGACAACAACGAAATCAAGACGAAAAGAAGTCCTATTCTGTAGACTCAGAATAGGACACACTTACGCTACCCACAATTACCTCCTGGCCGGAAGTGAACCTCCAACCTGTAAAATGTGTGGAGAAGCATTGACAGTGGTTCACGTTCTAATAGAATGCCAAGAATTAGAACATCTGAGAAAAAGGTACTTTAGCAGGCGTTACCTCGAGAACATTCCTTTTCACCCTGCCATGTTTTTAGGTAACGAACCTATCTTTAAACAAGAGACAGTTTTAGCATTTTTAGAGGAGTCTAAGGCACTAGAGGTCATACACACCTGGAACTCCTAGCACACCCTCGTCAAGAGGATGTTGCTACGGCTGTACTTGCGTGTATGCACTCGCCTCGGGTCCCTTGTTCGCGAGGGGACTCTGAGGCTGTGGTGCTTTAAATTATCTATGGCGTAACTACACGATTTTAAAACACATTTTAGACACATTGCACAAGCTCCATTGGCATCTCCACCATAATTTTTATACCTGCATTCATTTTAGGCACGTTTGGTGCGCAGGATTTTAGGCCCCTTTACAGCCACTTCACATCAAGGCATTCTCATTGATCACGTCATTGCTTACACATTTTCATTGCTCTTGGTGCTCCTTGGCCGTGATCGGCCCTTGTGCCAATAAACGCCAGACATCAATCAATCAATCAATACTTTCATCAGGCGCCTGCTTGCTAAATAAGAAACAACCCACATTTTACAGTCTTGCACATGGAACAGTTCCATAGACCTAAGCGTAGCATCCCCCACCTTATTGCCCTTACTGGAATGGAATGTTCTTATGAACTCTTATGGCATTGTCATTTTCCTGTGTGCCTTAAATCCATAAAAGAACACGATGCTCGCCCACGTGTCCGTCGATAGCAAACTGCATCTGCAGATTGGGAAAAATTTATGGAAATGACACATATGCCTCGAAATGCTCTTAACGATTTTAATATAAATGATGCTCTTGCTTGGACAGCATTTCGAGCGTGTGTCTAGTGCCGAACATTTTCCAGATTCCTTTCTCAAACACAAACAATTAGCCGAACGCAGACCGCTTAATAGAAAGTGTAATGAAAGTGAACCACACAACCGTCCATTCAGTCTAGCCGACTTCAGGGCCTCCTTAGGTACTTGTAAAAGCTCTGCTCCTGTAGCCGACAGAATTATGTATGAGATGATAAGACATCTCCACTCGGACCACTCAAATGGCGCTGCTGTCCCTCTATAACACAATTTGGGCTACTGGGTATCTTCCACTGGTATGGAGAGAAGCCATTGTAGTACCCATACTAAAGCAAGGCAAAGATCCATCCTTAGTGGAAAGCTATCGCCCTATAGCGTTAACAAGTAGTCTTTGCAAGCTTTACGAAAAAATGATAAATCGCAGGCATTTACACTTCCTTAAATTAAACGAACTTCTTGATCCGTATCAGTATGGTTTTAGAGAAGGTCGCTCTACGATGGGCAGTCTTGTTTGTATAGAAGCAAACATCCGCGACGCGTTTATACACAAACAGTTCTTTTTGTCTGTCTTCCTTGATATGGAAAAGCATATGATACAACGTGGCGGTATGGAATGCTACGAGATCTGTCAGAAATTGGTATTGGCGGAAAAATGCTCAATATAATTGAAAGCTACTTGTCAAATCGCACATTCTGTGTCAGAATTGGTAATGTTCTATCCAGACCATTTACACAGGAAACGGGTGCCGCAGGGAGGCGTACTGAGCTGTACGCTTTTTATCATAAAGATGAACTCCTTGCGGTCAGCGATACCGCGCGGCATGTTTTATTCTTTATATGTAGACGATGTGCAGATTGGTTTTAAGTCGTGCAATCTCGCAATTTTGAGCGATACATCCAACTGGGTCTTAACAAAGTATCTAAATGGGCCACTGAAAATGGGTTTAAACTATACCCCCATAAAAGCTCCTGTGTCCTATTTACTCAAAAGAGGACTGACCGCAGACCCCAATGTAGAGCTAAACGGACAACGCATACATGTTAACACAGAACACAAATTTATGGCCCCGCAGGGGCGTCTGCGTGAGCAGGCGTTTGGCGTGAGCACGGCGACCCCCTCCCACGTGTCGCGGTGCGTGGCTTAGCCGTGTCCGGGGAAAAGGGGATCCTGGTGGTTGAGCTGATGCCGGGTGATTGGACCTTTAAGGCCCCCCGGCGGAGGCAACACACCCCTTTGGCCCCGGCTTCATGTAGACGGCACCCCCGGGCTGACCCACCCGGCGGAAATCACCAGTCGCCACTTCCTGTCACCCTCTCCTCACATCTTCGTCTTTTCCTTCTACTTTAAATCTTTCCTGTCTTCTCCTCTCTTCTGTTTATTTCCTCTCTTCCCTGCGGCAAGGGTTAACCTTGTGTGGCTAACCACCCTGAGTTCAGTCTTATTTGGTTATAGTCGTGGTATACAGCTGGCATGGACTTGTTTGCGAGTTCCTGGCCCGTCCCCCTGTTGGGCTCCTTGGTGGGTGGCTGGTATCGCGGCCGAAACACACAAATTTTATGGCCACTTCACTCCCTTCACCTGATCGCCATCCTCAGAAGAGGATGTGCACTGATGTGACAGCTAAGTTCTTCACGAACAAAACACCTTCCCTAGATTCCACATGATTCACAGCGAGCACTCAGAAATAACGGCAAGACATGTCTCGCCATTCAAAGTCGCCAGAACCCTAACAGACACCTTGGGGCAAGGATATAAAATAAGGAAGCTAGCCAACGGGGACCTTCTTTTAGAAGTACTCTACCAACATCAATATGAAAATCTCCCAAAAATCACAGCTTTCAAAGACATTCCAATAGCAATCAGCCCTCACAGATCACTAAACACCGTCCGAGGCGTCATCTCTGATGATGACCTAAAATATATGAGCGCAGAACTGCTAAACGGACTCAAGGACCAAAACGTCACAAATGTGTACAGAATAAAAATCAAACGAGAAAACAAGGAAACTGAAACAAAACACTTCGTTCTAACATTTGCATTGAGCATACTACCAGACACTGTGGAGGTTGGCTACACTAGACTGAATCTATGCCCATACATCCCGAACCCACGACACTGCTATAACTGTCAAAGATACGGCCATGGCTCACAGAGCTGCAGGGGCCAAACCACATGTGCTAAGTGCGCTTCCCACGAACATGCTTCTGAAAATTGCAAAGTGGAACCACCCCACTGCGTGAACTACGAGGGCAGTCATCCTGCTTACTCGCGAGCTTGCCCAACATGGAAACAAGAAAAAAGCATAATCACACTCAAAGTTAAAGAAAATATCACTTTCAGAGAAGCACGAAAGCGGCATTCATTAGTTGAAAGCAGAAGTTATTCCGTTGTGTTGCAACAGGGCAGGGCAACACAGCGGCCTACAGCACCTGTCCAGGGCCCACCCAGTGACGCCGGGGCAGGACTCCCTGCACCCAAAGTGGACGCAGCTCGCGCTGCTCCACTGCCTCGAACTCAGGCTCCGCGGACTGCAGGGTCTGCGAGCCTCAAGGCCTCAGTCCACATGGCGAGGCTACATGCGAACAAATCCGTGCGCTCAGTACGGACGTCCAGCGTGTCAGGCGATGCGATGGACACAAGCCAAGGTAGTCCTGGGCCGTTGACGTCAGATGGACGGCGGGACTCCTCGGATCGGAAAAAAGACAAGCCCAGGATCACGGGGCCTGAAAACAAAATCTAGGTTTTTTACTCTACCCACATAATACAAAATGGCTTTCATACACTGGAACTGCAGGGGACTCTTACATAACCTCAGTGACATAAAATACATACTAGCAACTCTTTCTCCAGCAGCCTTGTGTTTGCAAGAAACATTTTTAAGTTCCAAACACACAAACATCCTGAAAAACTACAATGTATTCTGGCACGACTGAGAGCACGCAAGCACACTCTCAGGTGGTGTAGTTATCGTTAAAACTGAAATTCCAGCGCGCGAACTTAAACTTTAAACAAGAATAGAAGCCGTGGCCACCACTATACACGATTTTAAAACAATCACTGTGTGCAACGTATATTTGGAGCCACTTCTTACAATATCCATCTGTGATCTAGAAGACCTCGTAGAGCAGCTGCCAGAACCCTTTCTCGTAGTCGGAGACTTTAACGCGCATTCCAACTTTTGGGGTAGTGAAAAAACTGATGCTAGAGGCCAAATTCTCGAGAATTTTATATTGAACAATAACCTTTGTCTACTACACACAGGAAAACCAACCTACTGTTCCCCGAGCACGCGAAAAATGAGTTTATAGACTTTTTGTTCACCTTCCGTTTTTACGGATTTCATGTGGGATGTCCTAGACAAAACATACGGAAGCGATCATCTGCCTGTAGTAATCAGCCTAACAACATCACCTGAAGTCATCCAGCAAAAACCACGACAATGGAGACTGCATTTAGCCGACTGGGCTCTCTTCCAAGAAAAGGCTAGCCTTGAAAAAATAGTGTCAGACAACCTCAACATAGATGAACTAAATGAGTGTATCACGAACTGTATTGTTACTGCTGGGCGACTATCCATCCCTCAGTCTTCAGGACTAGAAAAACGAAATCATAAAACATGGTACACACATGACTGCAGAGAAGCAAGAAAGAAGCAAAATAAAGACTGGGGAACCTTCCATCGGTATCCAACACCAGAAAACTGTGAATTTCAGCTGCATCGCTGTAAAATGTTCCTGACAAAAGTATGTACCCTCCATAAACAGTAGAACCACATCAAAAGAAATGTGGAAACGCATCCGAAAGATAGACGGCAGTACCCCCCACAGTACCCCTGCTTTCAACCCCTGGCTCACAGACAAGTATTGAAGAGCAGGCAAACATTCTGGGCGAATTCTTCTGTGCAGTTTGCAGCTCATCACACTACACAGTCTTTCCTGAACTACAATCATACAGCCGAAAAGCAAAGACTTCCAGCAAGCGGCCACGCAAACGAACCCTACAACAACTTAATTACGTACCAAGAAATCCACTCAGTGTTGACTGCAGGCAAGCAGACCACACCTGGTCCTGATGAGATTCACTACAAAATGCTAGCCCATCTCTATGAACCCGCAACAGAAGCAGAGAGAGAGAGAGAGAAACTTTATTGAATATTAGTCCTGAAGCTCGGCCTTCCTAGGCCGAGGTGGGCCGCGTCCAAGTTGGCACCACCAGACCAAGCTGGGTGGCTTCGTCGTGGACCTTCTGGACTGCCCGTTGTTGATCCTGCTGTGACTTGCTTCTTGTGAGTCTAGTCCACTTTTCCCATTCTTCATCAGGGTTGGTGAGAGTCGTGGGGCACCCCACCAGCATGTGTCTGATACCAATGATGTCGTTACAGGTACTGCATTTTACTTCTAATTGAAGCACTCTTGAGATTTTTTAACAAGGTGTGGATGTCTTGGAAATTACCTGAAGCATGGAAGAGAGCTATTATCGTCCCTTTTCTAAAACTGGGAAAGTCCCCAGTCGATCCAAATAGGGGGGGCTGTAGACCCATAGCTCTCACAAGCTGTCTAGCTTTGAAAGCCTTCTTAATAGTAGACTGTCATTCGTGTTAGAATCCCGCAACCTTCTCGATATCCATCAGTGTGGTTTTAAAAAAGCATGTTGCACAACCGCCCACTTAGTACGTCTCGAAAATACTGCCCGGGAAGCGTTTGTACGCAAACGAAACTGTCTGGCTGTCTTTTTTGACTTAGAAAGAGCATACGACACCACCTGGAGGTTCGGAATTCTCCAGGACCTGGCTGAGCTAGGAATCCGTGGCAGGATGCTTAACTGCATAAAAGATTTTCTATCTAACCGTTCATTCCGTGTGCGTCTAGGCACGACACTATCGAAAAATTTCGCTGAAGAAAGTGGAGTACCACAAGGATGCATCTTAAGCACAACATTATTTGTTGTGAAAATGAATTCGATCAGCAAAACCATACCAAAGTCAGTCATTATTCAGTCTACGTGGACGACCTCCAGATAGCTAGCAGTTCCTCCAACACTTCAACATGTGAAAGACAGGTACAGGTAACAATTAACAAACAGGCAACGTGGGCAGACAGAAATGGTTTCCGCTTTTCTGCACAAAAAACAGTAGCCATCCTTTTCTCTCTCAAATGGGGCTTACAGACAGACCCTACCTTGCACCTTAACAAAATTGAATTACCAGTAAAAAAAGAACACGTTTCTGGGTATTTTTGACAATAAGCTCACATTCATTTCTCACTTAAATTCATTAAAGAAAAAGCATCCCGATCCCTGAACATACTGAAAGTCCTGTCACGCAAACACTGGGGTTCAGATAGGGCAGGCTTACTACAAATTTACCGTTCTGTGGTACGATCCTGTTTAGATTATGGCAGCCTAGTATATGGGTCCACAAGACAGTCATATCTGAAACGACTGGATCCGGTACACAATCTAGGGCTGCGCCTCTGAACTGGTACATATGGAACGTCACCCATAAACTGTCTACATGTAGAAACCAATGAGTCACCACTAGCAGACAGAAGAACCATGCTCACATGCTCATATGTTTTAAAGATTCTCTCAATGCCACACTACCTCTTTCACTCCATAGTCAACAATTGCCCATCTAGAACACTCTTTAATAACAAGCCTCAAGCAATAAGACCACTTCTTCGCTTTGAAGATAAGTGCAAGGAATCAAATATAAAGGACACAATGCCTAAGATTGCGCACAGACCTAAAGCGCTCCCACCTTGGTACTGCCTACCCTCTGTGTGCGACTTCACACTGATGCAATTTCAAAAAAAGCAAACACCGCGCGAACATATCTTGCAGGAATTCCTAACTATTAAAGGGGTCGTGAAACGTTTTCTGAACATTTTGTACTAAGTGCGTATTCGGGATCCTAACCCTCCAAACAACAATATGCATTGTTCCGTTGCACCGTGTGCGTTGATTTAGAGCGATAAAAAACGCGGTTTCGGTTTCACTGCGCGCGTTCCCCTCAACTCTGCAGATGACGTCATCTTAGTAGCCACCAGACCTCCGAGATTGCCGCGCTCTCGGAGGCCACGGGAAAACAAACCGTGCTGCCGCTTTTCTTCCGAATGGTGGCACCGCACGGTTTCCAAGTATTTTCTTCCTTTCTAGCTTTCAAGTAAATCGATTCCTTTAGAGCAAACGCAAGTTCACTGTGCCTTTGAACTTAAAATATCTTAACTCAACGTCACCAAATAGTACCAGGCCGGCCGGTAGTGTCGCATAGTCGTTTCGGGAGTGCAAGAAAGCTGAGATTTAAAATGGGCGTTGTTAAATGTGCACTCAATATTTCGCCGAAATATTTCGGAATCGGCTTGTCGAATGCGTATTGAAGCAGTGAAAATTACAAACCGGCATCTCCAAATTCTTTTCACGACCCCTTTAAGGCAAAATATCCGAAACACGGCATTTTACACCGACGGCTCCAAAGCAACACGGTACGTTGGAAGTGTGGTTGTACAAGATCATTGGGAAAATATAGTCCGGCTACCCTGATGTGCATCCATCTTCACCGCAGAATGCTATGCAGTCTTAGCCGCGGTAGAAAAAATCACTAAGGAAAACATCGAGAATAGCGTAATTTACCCACTCATTAAGTGTACTAACAGCACTTCAGACTAAAAATGCATATGTACCAATAATAGGCAATATCCTACACAACATAACAACAGTCAAAAGACAGGGACGCAACATAATGTTTTGCTGGGTACCAAGCCATGTCGGAATCGAAGCAAACGAGAAGGCAGATGAATGTGCAGTGAAAGCACGGGATAAAGAAATCAACAACGTTGGTATCCCCTACAGGGACGTCATAAAATCAATCCACCAAAACATCAGGAATAAATGGCAGTCTAGATGGGACTCAGAAGCGGAGAATAAGCTCCACCTTGTAAAACCCACCATAGAAGAATGGAAGTCATGCTCACATCAAGAACGCTTCACAGAAGTCATTTTATATCGCTTACGCACTGGACACACACATCCCGCACATAATTTCTTACAAACAAAGGCAGACAAACCCATATGCGAGACATACGGAGATGAGCTATCAGTGGTTCACATTTTAATCTCATGCACTAAACTAGAAGAACTGTGAAAAGACATTTCACCATATTTTATAATGAACATTGACCTTTCCATCCTGCATTGCTCTTACGTGAACACGCACTGGTCGATATCTCACGCATTTTTAGCTTCTTAAGAGAAGCAGGTATTTTAGAGAAGCTGTGGAGCTGTGGTCTACCAGTCCGCTGCTCCGAGCGCCTTAATGATGCTTGACCCCATCCATCACCTACACCCGGCGACAACTTTCTGTGGCAGCACGGCCAAGGCTACGTGGGCGGAGCCTATGCACATGTGCTATTGCGCCAAGTAGTCCGACCGCTTCGACGGGTGTTTCGGTTTCGATTTCACCAGTGCAGGTCGCTTTTCCTTACTTGTGCGTAAATGTTGTGCACCACCTTCTTGGCCTGTACGGACAGATTTTCATTTGACAACGCCTGGTATGGCTGCGAAGCTGGTGGACTCACGGCACGTGGCGGTGTTTCCTCCGTAAGCGACGTTGACGAGATGCAACCGGAGGATGCCATCTTTGACGGTGAGGAATGCGGTGAGGTAAAAAAGGGACGGAAGGCAAAAAAACCCACAAAACATGAGAGAGCATGAAAAAAAAATTTTTTCTACTGCGCAACATTTTTATTCACTAATTAAAAAATAAGTCCGCAAAAAATGTAAGTGGTGAATGGTAAAATCTTAGTTACCCAGAACAGTATACAAACGTTTTCATTGGGGGACTACATGCTGTGGCGCAGTAAGACAAGCGTGCTTTGGCTCTGTAGCCTTGGCTGTGCTGCCACAGAAAGTTGTTGCCAGGTATAGGTATCCGCTTGGCGACCGGTGCCTTCAGAACAAGTCCTGTGGGAAGCCTCTATGTAGAAGCAAACGAATGGTCGCTCCATCTGCAACGTTCATATTTAAGTTTCACATATTTTCTGAAAGTGAACGCAAACACAAAACACTCTTACACAACTGTAAATGACCTAACATCTGCAGCATTGTTCCATAATCGACCTACAGCTAGAGAACCATTTTCTCTGCGTGTAAGAAAACTTTCCGAGGAAATGGGAGTTCCCATTCTTGAGCAAAAGCTGATGGCCCCAGCAAAGCCAGTGCCGCCGTGGCAGTGGCAGCTCATAGAATGCGACACTTCGTTCGTAGAGGTGACCAAACACGCTCCAGAGGCACACATTAAAATGCATTTCCTAGAACTCCAATCCAAGTACCCACACACAGAATTTTACACTGACGCTTCAAAGTCACACGCCGGCGTTTCATTTGCAGCCATAGGACCATCATTTTCCGGATCCAACGCACTGCACCCAGAAACAAGCATCTTCACTGCAGAAGCTTATGCAATATTGTGTGCTGTGAATGAAATCGAGAAAACAAAGCTAGGAAAGGCCGTTATATTCATGGACTCCCTACCTGTCGTAAAATCTCTTATGTCATTTAGGAACCACAAAAATCCTGTACTCACTGACCTATATTCACTCCTTTGCAAAGTATATCTGACTAGTCAACAGATCATAGTCTGCTGGGTGCCAGGGCACAGAGGCATCGAAAGCAATATGCTTGCTGGTGAATGCAATATGCTTGCTGGTGAACTTGCGACGTCAACAACAACTGGAGCGTCTAATTCTACCACAACTATCCCTCCTACAGACTTAAAGCCTTTCTTACGCAAAAAGCTCAGAATCTTCTGGCAATCTACCTGGGACAGTGAAGTCTCTAATAAACTACATATCATCAAACCATACTTGGGACACTTTCCACCAATGACAAAAATACGGCGAACTGAGGTCATTCTCTGCCGCCTTAGGATAGGGCACACTTTTGGCACACACTCTTATTTACTGACCGGTGGCGAACCTCCTACCTGCTCGAAATGCGGAGAGACACTCACCGTCCTCCACGTCTTGGTGGAGTGCCGGGAAGTGGAGTCAGAAAGGCAAAAACACTTCCCACAAGCCTACCAACAGCATATCCCTTTACATCCGGGAATGTTCCTTGGGATTGAACCTTTCTTTCACAGGAAATCACGTTTTAATTTTTTACACGATGTCAACATATTAGAAATTATAGGCCCACAAGTGCTGTAGCACTGCCTCTCGTCAGAGGCTCCTGCTGCAAGAGTAGCACATTGTTGGGAACATATCTCCAGGCCTTTTCACTAAAAGGTCTTCGATGAGGCAGCAGTGCTACTGGCATTTATACGTTTTTAGAACCTCACAATATTGCGCTATATCTTTTATCTTCATAGCAAAGCTCATAAAGCACTGTCATTATTTTATTACGTCTACATCTTGCTACCGGTTTTAGGCCCCTATACAGCCGCATTACGTCGTCATAGCCAGCCATGTCACTTTTAGTCATTATCTGCAAGATCGAGTGCATAACACCATTGCTTGGCGCTCTTTGGCCATGACTGGCCCTTGCGCCATAAAACACAACATATCATCATCATCCAGCCGGTTTCGGCGCTTTGTTGTGAATACCTGGAGGGCAATTAATGTTCGTTTACACTGATCGTCGTCCACCATGGTCACGGGAACGCAGGCACGGTCCACGATATCGTCGGCTATGGAAGAAATCGAAGCGGCTTTGGGCTAGTCTTGCTTTGGCTACTTGTGCAGATTTTTTCCCTATTAATGCTGCCGTATCTCATCGCGATATATTTTCACATAGCCTTCCGATGTTTACCACTGTGTTTCTAACAATAAAGAGAAAATATGCAAATAAACGGCACAATTTATAACATTTTGTTATCCTAGTATCCGACGGGTACACATCGACATCACTGGCGAATGTCATTTTGCATGACCGTGTAGACGAGGAATGCGAAAACAGAGTGACATTAGTTGTAAATGTCATTTGCTGCGAATGACGTTTACGTGCTCCGTGTGACGGGGGTATGACACTCATTGAGCGATTAGGCTGCTTGAAGGTGTTCACAAGTATCTTTTTTTTTGCACAAGTTGTACATCTTATCTGGACATTCATGAAGCCTGGAAGGGGTTGTTGTGTGTGGACTGCGTGTAAGGATATAGGCAGAGAATGTGCCTTGTAGACCTTCTGGTTTGGAGGAACCTTTTTGGGTTGTGGGATCTGTGTGCATTTTTCTTCAGCCTATTTTTAATTGCAAAGCTTCCTTTCTAACAGAGTTGTTTGCTGATGGCGTAATGGTCACATTTGCAAGCTTGATATATGCATGCACAGTTTCTGCATTTGTTCATTTTTTTTAAACCTTGCATGAATTCATATCTGGGGTTTTACGTCCCAAGACCGCAATATGATTATGAGAGATGCAGTAGTGGAGAGCTCAGGAAATTGGGACCACCTGGGGTTCTCTAACGTGCACAGACATTGCACAGTATGTGGGCCTCAACATTTCGCCTCCATCAAAGTGCAGCCACCGCAGCAAGGACTTGATCCTGTGACCTTCAGATCAGCAGCCGAGTGCCTTAGCTGCTAGACCACCGTGGCGGGGCAGAAACATTGCGTGAAGTGTCATAAAGCACAAACTTGTAACCATTGTTTAAATTCATCTGTGCTTTTGCACATTTGTGCTTTCTCCAGTGAAAACAAAGACTGGAGAGATTTCTCTCAAGTTTATTCATCACACTTCGAAGCATTGTGTATAAAATTATACCCGGGTTGGAATGCAGTGTTTCTTGGTGCTACACTTTAACTAAGAAAATGCAAAGGTGTGCGATTCAAATTCTGTATTCACGGCAGCCATGTTTCGATAGGGGAAAAACGCAAAAAGCTCCTGCATACTTGCATATAGGTGCATGTTGAAGAACCACATGTGGTCTCCAGAGCCCTCCGTTAGCGGATGCATGCACCTCGCAGTGATAGCTGGTTTTGGCTCATAAAACCTCATCTGTTATTACTGTTTTTTTCTTCACTAATTATGACATTCCTTCACATGGAGGTAGAGTTGTAGTTGTCTACTTCGTTCGGAAAAAAAAACGGCCTATAGGGTTGGAGGTACATATACAGGAGGTTGAATTTACCCCGCAGGGGCGTCTGCGCAAGCAGTCGTTTGGTGTGTGGCGACACCACGGACCCGAGCTAACGGGGGGGTATCGACCCCCTCCCACGTGTCGCCGTGCGTGGCTTAGCCGTGCCCGGGGAAAGGGGGAACCTGGGGGTTGAGCCAATGCTGGGTGATTGGACCTTTAAGGCCCCCCAGCGGCGGCAACACACCCCTTTGGCCCGTTGCTTCCCGTAGACGGCACCCCTGGGCTGACCCACCCAGGGGAAATCGGCAGTCGCCTTTTCCTATCTCTCTCTCCCCTCATCTTCGTCTTTCTCTCTCACTTTTCATCTGTCCTGTCTTCTCTTCTCTTCCACCTACTTCACTTTTCCAGGCGGCGAGGGTTAACCTTGTGTAGTTGCCCAACCTTGGGCAGGTATATTTGGTTATAGCGGCGATGTATGGCTGGCGACATCAAGTGATCTACCTTGTAGCGTCGTCCCCTTGTTGGGCTCGGTGGTGGGTGGCCACCATCGCCGCCGAATTCTACACATTATATGGCATATTCTTTTCCCCCGCTTCCTGATCGCCACCCGAAAAGGTGGCGCACCGATGAGACCCTCACTTCTGCCTTAACCAAAGAGCCATTCCCCAAATTCCATGTAATACACAGCCAACATCCAACAAAAACTGTCCGAACAATATCACCATTCCTCGTGTCAAAATCAATCACGGAGGCGATCGGCCCAGGCTACAAAGCAACGAAAATGGGAAGTGGCGATCTCCTTCTGGAAGTTCGCGACAAGCCCCAGTATGAGAAATTGTCAAAACTTGTAGCTTTAGGGAACATCCCAGTGTCAGTGGGCCCACATAGATCTCTAACACAGTGCGCGGCGTCATCTCTGACGATGACCTTCTCGAACTCAGTGAGAGTGAACTCCTTGAAGGATGGCAAGACGAGAACGTTGTCAAAGTACAAAGGATCATGATAAGGCGAGACGACAAGCAAATTCCAACAAAGCACATAATTATAACATTCGGAACCAACAACCTCCCTGAATCTATCCAAACCGGCTATTGTAAACTTCGTGTAAGACCATACATACCAAATCCCCGTCGCTGTTTCAAGTGTCAGCGCTTTGGACATGGGTCGCAAAGCTGCAGAGGGCGAGCCACATGCGCCAAATGTGCATCCAAAGAGCACCTGTCCGACAGTTGCACCTCTGCCGCCCGATGCGCGAACTGTGAAGGGGACCACCCCGCCTACTCACGATCATGCCCCTCGTGGAAGAAAGAAAAGGAAATAGTAGAACTGAAAGTCAAATTCAACTTGTCGTTTCAAGAGGCTCGTAAGCGTTATACAACTCACCAGTCTAGTCCCTCCTTCGCCGATGTGACGCGCCGGGGCGCCGCGCCACATCCTCCGGCGGCCGAAAGAGTCACACGGAGTGTGACCGCGGCCACGCCATCAGCGTCCCCGGCTGGAGCAGCCTGCGCTGCTCCGCCCCCTGACCAACAGGGCCTGCAGACTCCCGAGTCTGCCGGACCCCGGGCCACTGCTCACGCAGTTAGGTCCGAAACCGCCGCGAACGTGCCTGCCAAGCAGGCGCCATCCACCACCTCAGAAGAGGTGATGGACACAAGTCACACTCCTCCGGCGCCTCAGACGCCGAAGGAAAAGCGCAGCTCCTCGGAGCGCGCCAAAAAAGAGAAACCCCGCATTACAGGGCCCCCAAAGGGTCCTGTAACTTAAGGTAACACTTTTGTACACACAGCACCAAACTACATTAAAATGGATACACAAATCCTACAGTGGAACGTCAGAGGACTGCTCAGAAACCTTGACGATGTCCAAGAACTATTACACGAACATTCACCTAAAGTGCTGTGTGTACAAGAAACACACTTGAAACACAAACACACAAACTTCCTACGCAACTACGTCATTCTTCGAAAGGACCGAGATGATGCTATGGCATCATCCGGGGGTGTAGCTATTATAGTTAATAAATCAGTAGCATGTACACATTTGCCACTACAAACACCCCTGGAGGCAGTGGCTGCTCGAGTAGTTCTTTTAGATAAACTCGTCACCATTTGCTCCCTATACATACCACCGCACCACCACTTACAAAAGCAAGAATTCCAGTCCTTGGTGGATGAACTGCCGGAACCTTATCTTGTCCTTGGGGACTTCAATGCGCATAGTGGTCTATGGGGTGATTCTCGCTGTGATGCGCGAGGCCGCCTGATTGAACAGTTCCTCTTCTCTTCCGGCTCGTGCCTGTTGAATCGGAAAGAGCCAACATACTACAATCTCGCCAACAACACCTACTCATCCATAGACCTCAGCATTACATCTCCATCCCTTCTTCCTCTGCTTAATTGGAAAGTTATTGGGAATCTCTACGGAAGTGATCACTTCCCAATAGTTCTAGGCGCACCGATAACGAATCAATGTCCTCCACAGGTCCCCAAATGGAAGACAGATAGAGCCGATTGGGAAGAGTTTCGAAAACTCTCCCTCTTAAGTTGGACTGACATATCTGCATTAAGCACAGAAGCTGCTGTGGACTACTTCACTGCTTTTTTGATTGATGCTGCAACCAAATGCATCCCACAAACAAACGGAATGTCCGGCAAACGACGTGTACCATGGTGGAATAATGATTGTCGAAACGCGCGCAAGAAACAAAACAAAGCATGGAGGTTACTTCGGGACTCGCCGACAGCCGAGAATCTCGAGAATTTTAAGAACATAAAGTCTCAAGGAAGAAGAACACGCCGACAAGCGAGACGGGAAAGTTGGCAGAAGTTTTTGTCAGGCATCACTACATATACGCAAGAAGGTAAAGTCTGGAACAAGATCAGTAGGATAGTAGGAAGAGAAACCCATGCACTCCCTCTGGTAAACACACAAGGTGATAGCTTAGAAGACCAGGCGAACTGCCTGGGCGCACACTTCGAGCAGGTGTCTAGCTCGTTGCACTATTCTGAAGCCTTCCAACGCTATAAAAGCAGAATAGAAAAACAAAAACTAGAGCGCAAATGTACAAAATACGAAGCATACAATGAACCTTTTTGTTTACCTGAGCTTCAGGCATCCCTTAGCTGCTGTAATAAATCTGCCCCAGGTTCTGACCGTGTAGTATATGAAATGTTAAAAAACCTACCCCTCAAAACGCAAAACGCACTACTTTCCCTGTACAATGCTGTCTGGTTTTCCGGCGAGATCCCCTCTGCCTGGAAGGAAGCGATTATTATTCCTATCCTAAAACAGGGCAAGGACCCATCCTCTGTTTCAAGCTACAGGCCCATAGCCCTGACTAGTTGTACTTGCAAGGTTTTCGAAAAAATGATCAACAGGCGACTTCTACACTTCCTCGAGACGAACCATCTACTTGATCCATACCAGTGTGGATTTCGAGAAGGTAGATCCACCACAGATCATCTATTACGTATCGAGGCACAAATACGTGACGCATTCGTGCACAATCAATTCTTTCTCTCCGTCTTCCTCGATATGGAAAAGGCATACGACACAACATGGCGTTTTGGAATATTAAGGGACCTTTCCGACCTAGGTGTACGTGGTAGAATGCTGGATATAATAGAGAGTTATTTGTCGGACCGTAACTTCCGTGTCCGAGTAGGAAACGCCCTATCACACACGTTTCTGCAAGAAACTGGAGTACCACAGGGTGGTGTCCTTAGCTGTACGCTGTTCATTATCAAAATTAACTCCTTACGTCTATGCATCCCACGAAGTATGTTTTATTGCACATATGTCGACGATGTGCAAGTCGGTTTTAAATCATGCAATCTTGCAACGTGTGAGCGGCAGATCCAGCTAGGTCTGAACAAAATCTCTAAATGGGCAGATCAGAATGGCTTTAGTTTTAATCCCCATAAGAGCACCTGCGTCCTGTTCTCTCGCAAGCGAGGCCTTCATCCTGACCCAGACATCGAGCTGCATGGTCAACATCTCTCCGTGAAAACGGAGCACAAATTCTTAGGCCTAATCCTGGATAGTAAGTTAACGTTCATATCACACATCAAGTATTTAAAAAACAAATGCATAAAAACAATGAACGTTCTAAAAGTTTTGTCACACACTACGTGGGGCAGTGACAGGAAGTGTCTTATGGACCTGTATCGAAGCCTCATACGCACTCGCTTAGACTACGGGGCAATAATCTATCAATCTGCAACGCCTAGCGCCTTAAAGATGCTTGACCCCGTTCACCATCTGGGCATCCGCCTATCTACGGGTGCCTTTCGCACTAGCCCCGTAGAAAGCCTCTACGTCGAATCGAATGAGTGGTCGCTTCACTTGCAGAGATCCTACTTATCCTTCATATATTTTCTCAAGGTGAACGCAAACGACGAACACCCTTCACACTCCACAATCAATGATTTGTCCGCATCTGCCCTGTTTCACAACCGTCCCTCGGTGCGTGAGCCCTACGCACTTCGTGTGAGGGGCCTAGCCGAGGAAATGGGTGTGCCACTTCTTGAACAACCTGTGATGGCCCCCGTTGCGAATATCCCGCCGTGGCAATGGCAATCCATAGACTTGTGATATGTCCTTCGTGGAAATTACTAAACACGCCCCTCTTGCACATATTCGTATGCACTTCCTTGAACTGCAGCACAAGTACACATGTCCTGAATTCTTTACGGATGCCTCCAAGTCTCACACTTCCGTGTCATACGCAGCCGTCGGTCCATCTTTTTCAGATGTGGGCGTTCTGCACAAAAATACGAGCATCTTCACAGCAGAAGCCTATGCGATACTTGCAGCTGTCAAACACATTAAACAACTAAAAATCCAGAAGGCAGTTATATACACTGATTCCCTTAGTGTGGTAAAAGCTTTAAAAACAATGAAAAAACACAGAAATCCTGTCCTTGTCTCACTATACACAACCCTGTGCACAATTTACAAGCTGAGACAGCATGTCATAGTGTGCTGGGTGCCAGGGCACCGCGAGATCCAAGGAAACGTGTTGGCGGACCAGTTAGCTGTAACCGCGCACGATAGCACTGCCAATTCAACCATAGCTGTCCCTGCACTTGATTTGAAACCCTCGTTGAAACGAAAGCTCAGGGATTATTGGCAACGGCTATGGGACAATCAAACACAAAATAAACTCCACCTCATAAAGCCACATCTCGGGAATTGGCCGCCAGTATCTAGGTCACGCTACACACAAGTAACACTTACCAGGCTTCAAATAGGACACACATACACCACACATGCATATCTCCTGTCCGGCGGTGATCAACCCAGCTGTGAGAGATGTGGACAGCCACTTACGGTTCTCCACATCCTCGTCCAGTGCAACGAGCTACATGAACTCACAAAGAAACACTTTTTAATACCCTACCGACAGCAGCTTCCACTGCATCCTATCATGTTCCTCGGTAGGGATGCGCTTTTTAGACATAAGTCATTGTTAGCGTTTTTAAAAGATCTACATAGTTTTCACCCCATCTTCCGAGGTGATCCGTAGCACGACCTCTGTACAGAGGTCGTTGCTGCAGTGGCCACATCGACACCAATCTTTTACTACCATGAGCATTTACATTCGCTGTTAGTTACACATTTCATGTCACCCCCATTATTTTAATGCTAATATGTTTTACCCGCCCTTGGGCGCGGAATTTTAAGGCCCTTATACAGCCACCTACCATAATCATTGTCCACATCTATTCACTACCTGGCGCTCTTTGGCCATCAAATGGCCCTTGCGCCATTAAACACCACTCATCATCATCATCATCGAGGTTGAATTTATGTTGAGAAAAAGACTGCATGTTGGTATTCAGCATGCTACGTTGATTATTTTAACATCATTTTCCTAGAGGAAAATCAGCTTGATGTACTGCTGTGGACAAATGAAACACGAACAGCACAGTGGGCAGTTCAAATGTTCACAACAGTACAGTGCACGCTGTCCAGTCATCACTGAAAAGCATGCACATTCGGTTGGCAGCGTTGTGTCGTCCTCCTGAAGGAGTGAGATTTAAGCTTCCCTTCTGGTTCCGATATTTCAAAGTACGAAAAAAAAGAGAATAGCGAAAATATTGCAGGTGACGGCAAATATTGTAGCACAGTTGGTCAAAACTATGCTGAATGAAACTTGAGCAGTGAGAGAACTGCATCTGGAGGAGTTTGCATCATCATGATTAGAGATAGGTATGATCATAATGTTTGCCACTACATGACGGTGCAGTTTGTGCAGCCAGTTGCATCTGAGGTGCTGCCAAACCATATGTGTGTGCTGATGACTGGACTGTGCGCACTGTGTCATTGCTAGTGCTTGAACCATGAACTGCACTGTTTGCAATTCATTTGATTTCTGGGCTTTGACGTCCCAAAACCAGCTGCGGTTATGAGAGATGCTGTAGTGGAGGGGCCCCGGAAATTTTGACCACCTGGGGTTTTTTAACGTGTACTGCCATAGCATAATACATGGACCTCAACATTTCGCCTCCATTGAAATGCAGCTGCCGTGGCCAGGATTTGATCCCAGGACCCTTGAATCAACAGCCGATCCCCGCAGGGGCGTCTGCTTGTGCAGGCGTTTGGTGTGTGGCGACACCACGGACCCGAGCCAACTGGGGGGTTTCGACCCCCTCCCACGCCTAGCCGTGCGTGGCTCAGCCGTGTCCGGGGAAAAGGGGATCCTGGGGGTTGAGCCGACGCCGGTTGAGTGGACCTTTAAGGCCCCCCGGAAGAGGCAACACACCCCTTTGGCCCCGGCTTCACGTAGACGGCACCCCCGGACTGACCCACCCGGGGGAAATCGGCAGTCGCCTTTTCCTGTCTCTCTCCTCTCACATCTTCGCCTTTTTCTCCTACTTTACATCTTTCCTGTCTTCTCTCTTCTGTTTACTTCCAAACTTCCTGGTGGCGAGGGTTAACCCTGTGTAGTTGCCCAACCTTGGGTAGTTATATTCGGTTATAGCGGCGATGCATGGCTGACGTCTCCAAGTGTTTACTATTAAACCTTGTAGCGTCCCCTTGTTGGGCTCTGTGGTGGGTGGCCACCATCGCCGCCGAACTTTACACAATCTGTATGGCCAACTTTTTCCCCCCCCCTCCCTGATCGCCGCCCGAAAAGGTGGCGCACCGAAGAACCGTTTCTATTTCCAAAACCAAAGGAGTCCTTCCCCAAGTTTCATGTCGTGCATAGTCAGAAAGACAACAAAACAGTCCGAGCAATCTCACCTTTTCTTGTCTCGAAAACACTCACCGAAGCAATCGGCCCAGGATATCATGTAACCAAGTTGGGAAGCGGCGACTTCCTTTTGGAGGTTCGCGGCAAGCTCCAATACGAGAACTTATCTAAACTGGTAGCGTTTGGGGATGTCCCAGTTTCCGTAGGCCCACACAGATCCATGAACACAGTCCGCGGTGTCGTCTCTGATGACGACCTTCTGGAATTATCAGAGAGTGAATTATTGGAAGGCTGGCAAGACCAGAATGTAGTGAAGGTCCAAAGAATAGTGATACGCCGAGACAACAAAGAAACACCAACGAAACATATAATTATCACCTTTGGTACCAGTGACTTACCCGATTCCATTGAAACTGGCTACTGCAAGCTCCGTGTCAGGCCTTACATACCAAATCCACGTAGGTGTTTCAAATGTCAGCGCTTTGGACATGCGTCGCAAAGCTGCAGAGGGCGCGCTACTTGCGCAAAATGTAGCTCCAACGAACACTCATCGGAAAATTGTACTGCTGCAGCCCGCTGTGTCAATTGTGAAGGAGACCATCCCGCCTACTCGCGATCGTGCCCATCCTGGAAAAAGGAAAAACAAATCCTTGAGCTTAAAGTAAAATTCAATCTGTCTTTTCAAGAGGCGCGCCAGCGCTTCTCCCTCCACAACCAGCACACTCCTTCCTTTGCAGATGTGACGCGCCAGGGCGCCGCGCCACATATTTCCGCGCCCGCGAGTGTCACACGCAGTGTGACCGCGGTCGCGCCATCTGCGCCCAAGGCTGGAGTAGCCTGTGCTGCTCCGCCTCCTGCCAAACAGGTTCAGCAGACTTCAGAGTCTGCCGGACCCCGGACCACTGTACCCGCAGTTAGGTCCGAAACTGCTGTGAACGTGCCTGCTCATCAGGCACCATCCCCCACCTCGCAAGAGGTGATGGATACAAGTCCCACTCCTCCGGCACACAAGGCAACGGTTTGGAAGACCAAGCAAACTCCCTCGGTGCCCACTTCGAACAGGTCTCCAGCTCATCCCAGTACAGTCCAGCGTTCCAACGTTACAAAGCAAGAATAGAAAAACAAAAAATAGAACGCAAAGTCGCAAGCAATGACGCATACAATGAACCTTTCATCTTAGCAGAGCTACAAGCATCGCTAAACTGCTGTAACAAAACCGCCCCAGGCTCCGACCGAATAGTATACGAAATGCTGAAACGTCTGCCCCCTGAAACCCAAAAAACCCTCCTCTCCTTGTATAATGCCGTTTGGTTCTCTGGTGAGATTCCCTCTGCCTGGAAAGAAGCCATCGTTATTCCGATCCTTAAACAGGGTAAGGACCCATCTTCAGCATCAAGTTACAGGCCCATAGCATTGACGAGTTGCCTTTGCAAGGTCTTTGAGAAAATGATAAACAGGCGACTGATGCACTTCCTTGAAACAAATAGCCTACTTGACCCATACCAGTGCGGGTTTCGAGAGGCTAAATCCACTACTGACCACCTTGTCCGTATCGAGGCACAAATTCGTGATGCTTTCATTCATAAACAATTTTTTCTTTCTGTGTTCCTCGATATGGAGAAGGCCTATGACACAACGTGGCACTTTGGCATACTCCGAGACCTGTCACACTTAGGTGTGCAGGGCAGAATGTTCGCAATAATTGAAAGCTACCTGTCCAATCGGACATTCCGTGTTCGAGTAGGCACTGTGTTGTCCCGCACATTTGTCCAAGAAACAGGAGTGCCGCAAGGAGATGTATTGAGTTGTACACTTTTTATAGTCAAAATGAACTCCTTGCGCCTCGCTATCCCACGAAATATGTTTTACTGCACATATGTTGACGATGTACAGGTCGGTTTTAAGTCGTGTAACCTCTCAACGTGTGAACGTCAGGTTCAATTAGGTTTGATCAAGATCTCTCATTGGGCAGATGAGAATGGTTTTAAACTGAACGCGCAAAAGAGCACCTTCATCTTGTTCTGCCGGAAGAGGGGCGTGCGTGCATCTCGATCCCGAGATTGACCTGCATGGTCAACGTCTGTCTGTAAAGTCTGAGCATAAGTTTCTGGGCCTAATATTGGACGCAAAACTAACCTTCATACCATATATAAAGTATTTAAAGGACAGGTGCTTAAAGACAATGAATATTCTGAAAGTGTTGTCACACACTACGTGGGGTAGTGACAGGAAATGCCTGATGGATTTGTATAGAAGCCTCGTACGCACGCGCCTAGATTACGGTGCCATAACCTATCAGTCTGCGACACCATCAGCCTTAAAGATGCTCGACTCTGTCCACCATCTAGGCATTCGCCTTTCTACGGGTGCCTTTCGAACTAGCCCCGTAGAAAGCATGTACGTAGAATCAAATGAATGGTCGCTCCATCTGCAGAGATGTTACATGTCCTTTACGTACTATCACAAGGTTAACGCAGACGAGGAACATCCCACTCACTCCACAATTAATGATTTGTCCAGTGCTGCCTTGTTTAACAATCGTCCTTCGCTGAGACAGCCCTACTCACTCCGTGTGAGGAGCGTCGCTGAGGAAACAGGCGTGCCACTTCTAGAACACCGTTTGATGGCTCCCGCAGCATATCCGCCGCCATGGCAGTGGCAGGTTATTGACTGCGACGTATCCTTCGTGGAAGTTACTAAACACGCACCTACTGCACACGCACACACTTCCTCGAACTTCAACATAAATACACTTGCCCAGAATTCTTTACAGATGCGTCAAAGTGTCGTACTGGTGTGTCCTATGCAGCTGTTGGCCCATCTTTTTCAAAATCCGGTATTCTGCACCCGCAAACAAGCATCTTCACCGAAGAAGCCCATGAGATATCTGTAGCCGTCTAGCATATGAAGGAATTAGAACTGCAACGCGCGGTTGTATACACAGATTCACTGAGCGTCGTTACAGCTTTGAAAACTCTGAAAAAACATAAAAATGCTGTCCTTGTATCACTTTACTCTCTTTTATGCACGATCTACGCCTTAAAACGACAGGTTGTGGTGTGCTGGGTGCCAGGGCACCGCGAGATCGCTGGAAATGTGGTGGCGGACCAGCTGGCCGGGTCTGCGCACGACCACGCACCCGCCAATACATCCATGGCCGTCCCTGCACTCGACATGAAACCTTTCCTACGACGGGAGCTCAGGGCGTGCTGGCAGCGCCTATGGGATAGGCAAACGGATAACAAATTGCATGTTATCAAACCGAGACTTGAAAACTGGCCAACAGTATCCCGATCACGCTACACACAAGTCACACTTACCAGGCTACAAATAGGACACACTCACTCAACACATTCACACCTTTTGTCTGGTGGTGATCCGCCATTATGTGAGAAATGTGGAGAACCACTTACGGTTCTCCACATGCTCGTCCAGTGCAATGAGTTAGATGCTCTAAGAAAAAAGCACTTTTTACTACCCTACCGACAGCAGCTCCCACTACACCCTGTGATGCTCATCGGTAGGGATCCGCTTTTTAAACTTCAATCACTGTTCACGTTTTTAAATGATGTACAGAGTTTTCACACCATATTCCGAGGTGATCCGTAGCACGACCTCTGTACCGAGGTCGCGGCTGCGGTGACTACATCCCCGCCATGTTTTATTATCACGACCTTTCGCCATCCACTTTAGCTGCACATATTCCACGTCACTGTCATGATTTTAATAACTGTATCTTTTTACCCGCGTTAGCGCGAGGAATTTTAAGGCCCCTATACAGCCACGCACCATATCATTGTTCACATCTCTTGTCTTCTGAAATGGCGCTCTTTGGCCATCAATTGGCCCTTGCGCCATAAAACAGCACACATCATCATCATCATCAACAGCCGAGTACCATAGCCACTAGACCACCGTAGCGGGGCTTACGTTTCATTTGTCCATGATAGTACACGCATGCAAAAACACAACTCCAAACTAACCAGTCTGCTAGTTGGCATAAATTACCAGTAAACTGAATAACAGGTGCTCTAAATATGACTAACGTCTTGGTTAATGCCCTGAATGTACTGCCCCAAAATGTAAATTCATACAGTTCGTGCATGAAGAGCTGCTCTTTGCTTCTAGTCTGCCTGACCAGTGACACATACTGATCACTGACTGCATGTCCAATTCTAATACCCTGGTCACACAGACATATCAAAACTACTTTGAAGCAAAGTAGCATAGTGGGTTCTTAGTTGCTTCAAAGAAACCACTATGGTCAAAGGAGGTGAGTGGATGCTAAGCGGTTTCCGTTGAGTTTTTAACAAAAACCACAGCATATATTTGGCACATCTGTCACTCTGAGATGAGACAAAATAATTGAGCTCTGATGCTCCTATAAATTATTTATACCTTTTTTTTTCTTTTTTCATCAAAACTAATTTTCTTGTACACTGAAATTTTAAAACAATGGACATTTAAAAGTAAAGGGATTAATTTGCCAAACGTGGCTGTATATTGGTAGCAGTGAGCCGCTACATACACCGTATTTTGCCTTGGCTATATGCATTTCACTTCTGTTGCTGTTGATTGTTTTTCAGTAATGACATCTCCAGTGATTTACAAATGAGGCACTGAACGTGTGGGGAACAAATGTTCTTTGCAGCACCCAGTTCAGCACCATGTGCTGACTCTTCCAAGGGAAAAAAATGCTTTTTGATATCTGCTTGCACCAAAAGCAACGTTTGGTACCTGACGTTTGCTCAACAGCTGGCAATGCACTGGCAGGCAACGCATGTTCTCGAATGTTTAACAGTTCAAAGCCATGTTGCCGTCGGTGCGAAAAAAGATGTGACAAAGACACCGCGGCTTGCTGCGGACAAAGCCTTGATGCCAGGCCCAGCTGGCCACACTAACCAAGCAGCTTATCACAATGCTGCCTCTGCAGTGCAGCTGCCCTTGAGTTGTGCAATTTTCTGGTAACATATAACTCGGATGATGGCTACCAGCAGGGCTTTTGGCATTAATAAATGATAAGATACTGTAAAACGTGCTTTTTATTAAAGAAAAGTACATTGTATTGGCTCCAAGGTAAAAACTTTTTCTGCCGCCTACCACCTGGGAGTGAGGGTAGCCCCTTAGAATCTCAAGCGACGAATGCAGACCCCCTGAGCTCGAAGGTCCTTTCAACTAATCCTCCCTCCACACCCTCGTGTGACAGTGCACCCACTCCTTTGAAGTTAAGCTTTAGTTCAAAGGATCTTGAAAGTGTCAGTGTGAAAGGGCTATTAGCTGCAGAAGCAACTGGCTCACTATCTAAGAAGCTGGATGGGTCAGTCAGAAACCATGCAGGTGGCAATCCTACTGGAGGCGAGTTATAGTACGCATAAATTAAGTGGCCGTTCTGTCATAGATGTATTGAGAGCGAGATAGTTATTTCTGTTCGTATGGCTGTTGCTGCCGCTGCTGTTGTACATTTCATGGGATTGTTGAGCTGCTCAATTCTATGGTGAAACTTTTTTGACCTTGAGGGTACTATTAACCTTGTGACCTGAACAATGGGACATCCTTAGGCTAGTATAATCACGGCGCAGTGGTCCAGTGCATATTTGCAAAATTAAAGTGTGAACGCTGTTCATATCCTGAGGAATTGCAAGGGCACCCACAGGGCACACAAGATTTTTGCCAAAGGCCCTTGTCATTTGACTGGCTCATGCATGTTACGAGGACAGTTTAATATGTATACTGTTCCATCGACAGGTGGCACGGAAAGTGTGCTGATATTATTGCCAACAGAACGCAGAAGTGAGGCAACCTAATAGTACAATTCTAAAAAAAAATAATGCTCACTCGATCACTTGATTCAAGGGAAATGCAGTGTAGAAAATTACACCGAAGTGGTGTGTTACAAGTATTTGAAGAGCCTTGTGGCATCCTTAAAGGGGTGCTGACATGAAAATTTTCATCTAATTTGTTTTTTGCAGGGGGACTGTTAGTCATAACGTGGCATATAATTGTCGCAGCGTGGGACAAATAATTATTTACATCCTGTTTATCACCTACTAATTTCAGTCTTGGTTTGGGAGAGCTGCAGAATCGACAAGCTACCAGGTGCAACTGGCACCACCTTGCATTTTCAATGGAGTAAACAAATTTGACGATGTGATCACACAGAACTGTGACACACTTGCACATGACCTGCAATGCCTGCTTATATTGTTTTGCTTGTTGTACACTTTGCATATTGTCGTTGGGCAGCAACAGTTTTCTTGAGGCATCGTATCTCTGGGACTTTACTAATGCAAACACGGCAAAAGGGCAACGGTGGCATGACATCGCCATTGCTACTGCACTGCTCAGATCTTGGCTGCTGTGCTGACATCATAGAAGTTTGGGCACCTCGGAACATCGATAATACCAAAGGTGGCCCCTTGGGTCACCTTTGTTATTATCACTGTTGCGAGGTGCGGTGTATAGCACTTGATTGTGCATGCAATTTTTAATATTAATTTCAGTTACCTTTCATGCTATATTCACTGTTGAGATTTGGTTGATATGTGCGTGTTCACGAAAATCAATGGCACAGCCTACCTCAGCAGCAAGATTTTGGTGTCAGTGCCGCCTTAAGGTTCATGGTTATGTAAAGCTGCATATGTTAACACTTGCATATTTTTTCCAAAGCACCGTGCCACGGTGGTTTGGTGGCTATGGTACTCAGCTCCTCATCCAGGTTTCAAATCCTAGCCATGTCAGCTGCATTTTGATGGAGGTGAAATGTTGAGGTTTGTGTACTGTCCGATGTCAGTGCATGTTAAAGAACCCCAGGTGGTCAAAATTTGCGGAGCCCTCCCCTACGGCATCTCTCATAATCATAGTGTTGTTTTTTGATGTAAATCCCCTGAAATAAATCAGTTAATCATTTCTTCTAAACCAAGCAAATGACTGAACATTCAATTTTTTCTGTTGCAGAATGGAACTAGTGCTAAGCCACAAGGCACTCAAGGCATGCGTCAATCAACAGAATTGACCATGTTGCCATTACAGCCACAATAGTGTTATAGATCTTCATTAAAGGGACACCAAAGGCAAATGACTCTTCTTTGCTAGAATGATGGGTGAGTGGTCGAGAACATCCGAAGTGTCAATATTACATACACCATCGCTACATTCATTGGGAAATTTAGGTAAATGCACAACAAAATGGTGCCATCTGCAAGATGTTCTGTGAACTCGGCTCAGTGACAGTCAAGCAGGTGACATGCAGCGGGGCTGGCTACGTCGGAGAAACAGGTTTCTCCAGTGCTGCAGAGTGCCTTGATGCCCTTCTCACTTGGCGAGGAGGACCATCAAGGTGCCCTAACAGTAGGTGAACCCTCCTCTCCTGCCTGCTCCTGCCTTTCGCACACTGGGTGGATTGTTGGCCAGCAAAGAATGATGTCAACAAAGCTACATCAATGGACCTGGTTAGGTGGCCATCTGAGTAGTTCTAATGGTGTGCTGGCCACTTCATTCGAACTAGCCATTTCCTTGGCATAAAACAAGCACTGCAACATGTCTTGAATGGTATTTGGACAGTGTACATCGACCTAATATTTGCCTTTAGTGTGCCTTTAGACCTTAACAACACACTGTGGTAGTTTAGCGGCTATGTAAGCTCAAAGTCATGGCATTAAATCCTGGCTATGCGTTTCGATGAGGGTGAAATGAAGAAAACACCCATGTACTTAAAATTAGGTGGGCGTTACAGAACCCTGGATGGTCAAACTTACCTAGGAGCCCTCCACTATGGGGTGTGCCTCATATTTGGTTTGTGGTCTTGGCATGTAAAACCTGATGGAGGCACACCCTGGCACTTAGGCAAATGGTCGCTCTTGTCCTGCCTTTGTGTCAGTTATGTGCGACGTAAGTGTTCATTCTGCATGAGTGAGTGTGGGCTACATAACAAAGTCCATGAGAGTGAATAATTTTGTTGTCTTTATAAAGGGCCCCCATAAGGTCTGTCTACATAAAATTTTGAAGTTTTTGCCGATTGACCTTACTGTTAGACCCTGTTACCCCATAAATCTTCTGCTATGAAAAGTCTATGAAGTATGTGCAGTGCTATTGCGTGAAGTGACATTTGTGCACTGCAAGCTATATGGGTGTGCAACCATGGGCTTAAAAATTAACGTTGCCATGTGCTGTGGCGTTAGGCATATTTTTTCTGTCCCTTTTTGGTTTTGAACTTGTTGGCCATGTCGTCTGGTTCAGACAATCGTGAGGTAGCTTGCCATAGCAGCCATGGTACCTATATGACACTGCATGTGGTCTTTCAGCATGTCTGCTGCCACATTGTACATGCAGTTGGCCAATAATGGTCAGGCCGGCTTGCTGCACAGTTGGTAATGACGTTGCAAACACAAGAGGAATAAATTTTTGCTGTTTTTGACATTAAAGTGTAATTTTGCAGCTGCGTGCAGGGCATGTTCACTGGACGCTTGACTGCAGATCTTGTTTTATGATTATGTTCACAAAGTGTCTCTAGGCCCCTTTAAGAAAAGGTACACTAGCTGACTCCTGTATATCTGAAGGACTGCTGTTTGCGTAATACGGAAATAGTATGTAAGTAAGCCACTGTTAGCTGGTGAATTCTTCTGTTATGCCCTCAGTTGTATGCGTTGGTTCAACAGATGCTTTTTATAGTCCTGCTCAAGCCTATGCCTTTCAGTTGCTTTTAGTGTTTCAATCCCCCCCTTTTTTTGCTTATTTTGATAAACGAATGACACTGTGGTAACAGTACAATTCAGCTGCATTACAGTGCATGAATTGTATTTGAGGCCACGAGTCTATGCC
The DNA here is from genome assembly GCA_013339685.2 of Hyalomma asiaticum. Classification (NCBI taxonomy): domain Eukaryota; kingdom Metazoa; phylum Arthropoda; class Arachnida; order Ixodida; family Ixodidae; genus Hyalomma; species Hyalomma asiaticum. Next base: position 12,741,074 of record CM023481.1, on the reverse strand, counting down.
CACCAAAATAACCAGGAGTTTTTGTTGCTGTGCTTTGCAGATGGGGAAGGTCAAGCTGAAGTCCACGAAGGGTGACAAAGTGAAGAACAGGCTGGATTCCCAACCCATGGTATGTTCACCAGGAGGACAGTTGTTGCGGCATAGATCATGCTTGCATCTGACAACACAAAGTCCTGGGGTCCCCTCAGGCTTCAATGATATAATCTGTACAGGGTGTGTATATCAATTTTAAGATATCCAAAAAGTTGATACCACTTACTTTTAAGGAGTGATGAAGTGTATCTAATTTTATGCAGGAAGGCAAGACCAGCCAAAGAGTGCAACTGTCATGAGCTTCAGTAACGACAAATATGACATGGTTTCCCTCACGTTACTGACCAAGGATAAGCAAGCATTGTCAAGTGGCAACCTTTCTCATTTTCTTACTGCACCTGATCATAAATGCAAGAATAGCCACTTGGCAACAGTGCTTGCTTAGCAACACTCGGTAATGCAAAGGAAACACCGATGTCACACTGAGCATTGCTGAAGGTTACGGCAGCTGTGCTCTTTGACAATTCAGTTTCCTGTGCGGAATGAGGCGGACTTCATGAATCTGTAGTAATTACAATGAACACTGTGCCTTTCACAATTCTTATAACTGATATGGATTCACTGGTATGCATAAAAACTTAAATTGTTCCATAGGTTCGTTTGGCTGTAAATAAAACGCCAGAAAAAGGTGAAAGTGGAATGATTGTTGTGAAAGTGTCTACTTGGACACAGGTGTCTTTATTTTTCTCTTACTGATGCATATAATTTGAGAATCGCACAGCACACATTCTTAACCATGTCCACTTAAGAGATTTATTTTGAATTTCTCATCATGTTCGTGTGCTTGAATGGCTTACGGACTGCTGATGTGCTGCCGGGGGTGCAGGAGGATGCGAGTGCTGAACAATTGGGGCACATGTTGGCCTTTGCGAGCTCCTGTGCTGTGCGAGCTGTGCCAAGGAAGAAGAAAGAGAAGAGGAAAATGCGTCATGAGGCTCTTGTCAAAAGTGAGTGTGTTTTTGTACACAGATATCCATCTACATAGGCATGCCCTACTCTACTACCATATTGGGATGTCGCAGAGGTAGCCAAATCCAGTTTGGAAGCACTACACCTGCTGATAACCATTTGCAAAATCGTGTAATGTTATGAGTGCAAAGAGGAAATCGAATCCCATCAATCGTGGATGAGATTTGTCAGGAATTGTTTCTTTGCTTGACTAGGCTTGGCTGCAAAGGAGGATTGATTTGGCATTGGCAAATCTTGAATTTGTAGCAGTTGTCTTACAGCTGACTGTACAGGCATCCCAAATTAAATTGGAGCGCACTAGTGGTGGTTAAACTGGGCAGAACTGTTTGCCGGCACACTCTATGAGTAGACAGCAAATGTCCATGGGGCATCAGCACATCTGGCTAGCCCACCTCAATGTCCCGATGCTTGCCTCGCCAGCTTGAAAGTGGATGTGCTACCATAACTGCTCGTCAGGTGATATTTTCACTGCTTTATGCGAGATTTGTTTGCCTGCTTTGGGGTAAAAGTTGTGGTCAATTCCAGATTTTTCAAACTTGGATATATCGAATTATTTGCTATATCAAACAGTTGAAAAATCCCCTTGAAAATCCAGTGCAAAAGTATAGGGCTGGTGCGCACATATGTCGAACACCCGTGCACCACTGCATGTGATGTATTGAACTTTAACCCATGCCGAAGGCCTTAAGTGTGCTCCTCCTGACATCGGTTAACCACTCTTTGACCACGTTCCACCGTGCTGCGATAGTATTTTGCATGCAATGGTGTTGAAAACGCAGTGTCATTGCTTTGGTTTTCCAGGTTGTGCAGTGCTTGCCCAGTGCACTAACTTGTCTGCTGCATGAACTTTAGGTCATAATGCGCAGAAGCAACATTTTCAAAAAAAGCAGACAGGCAAAAGCACCAGTGGAAATGATACAAGGGGTCTCTAGCTCTGACAGTAGTCTGCACCCCAACTTGCATTGACATGATGTGTGCATTCCGATGATTGTGCTCACGCTGGCATATCTGCAATAGCACATCCTCCAAGATTAGGGCCCAGTGACATTTTTGTGATGCCAGTCTCGAAGGCCATGCTTTCGTTACTTGTGATCCGCCGTAACATCATAATTGCCATTGTCATCGCCAAGATGCTGCATCAGTCTTCAGTGTTTGTTTTGACTATTTGATGCTTTTCGGACTAACGTGTCTCTTTTGCTCATTATCAATTTGTTTTTGTGTTCCTAGAAGATTGATCTCGGAACGACACAATTGAGTTCAGCTGTTTGAAGTCCCGTCAGACAGCGCGCCATTGTAAACTGTTTCCGTAAACACACTTTGGGATGCAAAGTGATGACATCACGTGGGTCATTACAGCTAACAGCACCTTTCGATGCCTCGATGAATTTCATGAGATATCATTGTTCTCGTGCTTCCTCTTGGATAGGCTCACAGCAAGAGTCTTTGTTGGCGCCGATGACATTGTGCGAGAAGTTTCTGACCGCACCAATGCTTGATCATGGCTTGTGTCACCAATGTTGAGGGTTCGTACCTGAGCAATGCCACACTGTACGCTGCTGCCAAACGACTGTGTCATGCTTTGAGAGCTTGCGTTGGCATTCGCAGTGATTCGCCTGCTGTTGTGGTGCAATGGAAGGTGCTGGATTTGCTGCTCTGTAAGGCCTTAACGATACTGAGGATGGCTTGAGGAACTTGATGGCCCACAAGAAGATTAAAGTCAAGCTTAAGTATTTCTGTCATACGAAATAAAATGCGCTTGTTTTCACGTTGGTCTTTTGCATATCGTGGGCAAATCGGTAAGCTACTGCTTGTTACTACAGTGGAACCCTGTTCATACGTTTTTCAGCGGACCGGGGGTGAAAAACGTAACAGCCGGGAAAACGCAAGAGTGAGGAAAGCTCCGAAAATGAATGAGAACAGGGCCGCCTTGATTTCAAACAATTTATTTCAGCAAGGTGAGCCATCTAGGTCGCCGACCGATAATTCGGACAGCCGCGCGGTACCGGCAGTGTCCCCACAGACTTCATGTGTTAAAACGACGGATATTTCGGACGGTTTCTAGATCTAAATTCGATAATTCGGACTCCTGCGCCCCATTGAGAGAAAGTATGGCCTCAGAGATCGCAATCAAAACTGTGATCATTGAGGCTTAGTTCCAGTGCTTGTTTACCGTATTTACCCGCATAATTTGCGCACCCCTGATATTTAGCCAGCATTACAAAAAAAAAATTCCTCGCATATTTTGCGCTCGCCGTCCGGCCCGAACCAGCTCGCCTGCATGCGCACGGACAGACTTTGGACAGCCGCGCCCCTCGCTGCACAGGCGAGCGCAGTTGTACGCAAAAGGGGCTTCGAGTGCGATGTTCCTTTTTCAGATTCTTTTCTCTGGAAGCCCCCGGAGCCCAAAGTACGGTCGCTAGAATAAAAGCACGCGAGTGGGGGCGACGAAAACGGCTGAAGCAGAGATCAAACGCGCCCGGCCGATCTCCGTCACTCGGAGGCGATAACATCACCCCTATCAGATCGCCTGCCGTGGAAGCGGGGAGGAAACGCCCCGCCCGTCTTTAACGAGCATGAAAAGACGTAAAGATGGGAGGGAAGGGGGAGGGGGGTAGTGTCGATCGGCTGCCGAGATAGCACTGGCGCTCGCGCCAGTGCTATCTCGGCAGCCATCAGGGGGCGGCGATTCCCGTAAGCGTGACCAAGACTGTCAAAAGTCAAATCAGAATAGCGGTGCCCCGGCGGGTACGACGTGCCAGGTTGCTACGCATCATGCGGGAACAGGCTCACAGTTGCGGCGTAACAGTGGGGTTCGCAATACATGGGATCTTATGGGAGCTATGCCGGGACCAATGAAAAACAACGTAACAGCCGGGAAAACGCAGCAGTGAGGAACGTAACAGCGGGGTTCCACTGTATCTCTGGAAACAAATCTGAAATGTGCGCAGTTTGACGAGCTTCAAATGGGCACATTTTGTGTTTCGAATTATCAATATATTGCACCATTTTGAGATCCCCATTGGGTTAACTATATCCGGTATTGGCTGTATTCGGTGGGTTTTCACTTAGTGCAGTACATGCTTGCCTTTGTCAACTCCAGCAAGGCCGAGTGCCATGAGCTTCAGTTTTTCCTAGTACTAGCGGTGTGAATTTTTTCCCCCCTTTTACACTCACTATGAGTTGTCAGTGCAGTATTGGTCGTTGTGCTGGATGGCTTCAGTCTCCATTACCATCAGTGTGGCCGGCACAAGTCCGCAACATTACAAAGCCACTGTGCACACCAGGTTACACACACCAAACGATTTTTCGGACCTGTTGGGCACTGAAAAATAGTCCGAAAAATTAACAGTCTGAAAAACTAATTCAGGCAAAAATAAAAAAAATCTATTTATCAGGCTTAGGGCAACTGGCTGATACTGCTCTTCCTCATACTCCACCTGAACTGATCAGATTTGCGTGTACCGTATTTGCCCACATAATTTGCACCCTCGCATAATTTGCTCACCCCTGATATTTAGCCAGCATTATAAAAAAAAATTTCCTTGCATATTTGGCGCTCCCCGTTTTGCCCGAGCCAGCTCACCGGCACGCGCGCATGGACAGAGTTTGGACAGCCATGCGGCAGCGCCCCTCACTGCGCAAGCGAGCGCAGTCATACGCAAAAGGAGCTGCGAGTGCGATGTCCCTTTTTTCGATTCTTTTCTCCGGAAGCCCCCGGAGCCCAAAGTACGGTCGCTAGAATAAAAGCACGCGAGTGGGGGCGATGAAAACGGCTGAAGCAGTGATCGAACGGAGCCCGGCCCATCTCCGTGGCTCGGAGGGCGCATACGATAACATCACCCCGATCGAGACACCTGCTGTTGAAACGGAGAGGAAACGCCCCGCCTGTCTTTAATGAGCATGGAAAGACTCGAAGGGACGGAGGGGTCGCTCATCTGCTGAGATAGCGCTGGTGCGTGCACTATGTCGGTAGCTATCAGTGGGCAGCCCGAAAACCCTTCTACGTACTGCGCTCTCAATGCAAAGAGACTGCGAAAAGCGTCCCTGGAGCAGCCGTATTCTCTTACACCAGCGTTTTGGTGTGTTATGTGAGATCGTACCCAAAAGAGTTACCGTGCGCGTTACATTGCACGTTATTTCGAATGTGTTTGTGAAATCTCCGCTTAATTTGGGGACCCCCTTTTTGGAGCTCTAAAATGCCGGAAAAAAGTTCACAAATTACGCGAGTAAGTACGGTATTTCTGCTTGAGAGAGGTTGCTGTCTACATTCAACAACAGTGCCAACGGCCATCATTATATATGTTGTCGTAGTCTAAGCATATTTGTGGCTGCGTGACGACCCATTGTATTATTTTGTCATCTGTGAGATTGATGCACAAAACAAGCTTGTCATTCTCACTAGCAAAGTTCAAGATAGTGCATTAGGTATTTCCATCCGTTTGCTTGATCAGTGCTCTCAATAGTGCTGTCACAGGGTCATCTGCCATGAGTTCTTCCAACGTGTAGAAACATGGGCTTGAAGCACCACGCTATCTCCTTTGGCTTTGCCGATTTATGCATATCAGCCATATGTATGTGTTCTAACACATGCAACGTATCGAAGACATGTACAGACTGGTGTCCGAAAAACCACTCCAAAACAATATATATATATATATATATATATATATATATATATATATATATATATATATATGAAAGCCTACCTTGTGCAAGTGCTGATGATAGTACTGACAGTGACTTTGCATTTTTGGTTTCAATGATTTCGACAGCTACGGGTGAGTGGGCACAGTCACTGAAGCTAAAGTATGGTACATGGTTTCCAGTCACGGAGGCCATGGTAGGGCCATCAGTAGTCGGGCCTGGCCAAGCCAGCCAAAAATCCAACATGGGGGCTTTCATAGTGGAGCTACTAATGGAGTGGCATGCATCGAGTCAAGCGATTTGGTCAGGAAAATCGAACTCGAGGATGCAGATTTGTCTGAAAAATCGGTCGCAAGTAGCTGTTAGCTCTATGGTAACCTTGACGGTGCATCTGTGAAGTCTGGAATATCCATGCAGTCCAATTTTCTGGGGTCCAAAAAAAATCTCTCTGTGATTGTACTGCAGCATTAGTGCCAATCAGGATTAGCGTGCCATGCACACTTTTGTGAAATTGCTCTTCGGTTAGATTTATAGTCTGTACTAGTTAGTGGTTCGTCTTCTCAGCTCATCGCGGTGGCTTTCTCAGCTCGTCGCGGTGGCATTTTGTTATTACAGTGAAAGCTTGTTGATTCGAACCTCGTTAATTCGAATTTTTCGATAATCAAACTAAGTGATACCTTTGGCCAAACTCCATAAAACTTGACATATTTAGAGAGCTTGTTAATTCGCATGCAAGCTGTGTCCACCATGGATAATTCGAACTGTGCGCCACTATGCCAGCACTACCCCTGCTAAGCAACAGGTGGCTTGAGGTGACACTTGCCATCGTCATCAGTGATCGATGTCTTGACGATTGAGCTGTTGAATCTTGAGGGCTGTGCTTTGCATTCAAGATTATGTCGTGGCCCTGTATGTATGCACTCATTTTTTTAACTGATTGCATGCATCTCCATTGCCATTAGATTGATAGTACATTGTGGCTATGCATGCAAGCCCTTGTTGATGCATTCACTGAGTTTGTCGTACCTTCACCAACTCTCCAGCGTTTCTTCCATGTTGAAAGATGCAACATTGTGCAATTATGAAAAGCAGTGTAATGAGGCATTTGCTAAAACTGTCAAAGCAGCATAATTTGCCCAAGCTTGCAGCAAGGCATTTTTTGCTGCTACTTGTGACCGTGTGAAACCGGCGTTGTCAGGAGTGGACGGATGCAGCTTGTTACTGTAAGTTTCACTGCCATTGCCCATCGCAGTCATTCAAGCAGCTCTGCTAAAATATTCTGTGTGCTCTGCTGCAAGCTACGTTGTAACTCGCCTCGTGAAGCAAAAGTGCATGTGAAAGCTTCTGTACTAGCCGCGGAATTCAGAAAGTTGTGGTGCCAACAGCCTGTGTCTGGTGCGTGAAACGTTCAAGGTTGCCTGAAAGATCAACTTTGATACCACTGACATTGAATTGTGATCTATGTGTATGTGGTGTAAATGAAACTCCAGTTATTCTTTGTGAATGTTGGATGACAGGCACGTTGGGTGAACTCGCATAAAACAGGCAGCTACGCATATCAGCGGCGGTATTGTATGTGCTTAATGCACTCATCAGGCGATTAGTGACATTCTAAAGTGCACTTTCAGGTGGCGATAGTCAGTGATGCTGGTATGTGTGTAGAAGTGGAATGCCTTTTACTTGGTGAAAGACCACTGTGGCAACATTACATTGAATTAAGACAAAAAGTGCCCATATTCCGGCACAATTATCTCGTAGACAAGGTGAGAATACTAAAAAGCAGATAAGAACAGTGACTCCAGTATTGCCATGCCTTTTTCTTTTTCCCCCCACTACATGGAGCCAGCTGGATTGCAGATGTGCTGTCAAGTTGCATGCCTGTCATATGAATTTACTTAACATGTCCATTGCTACATAGCTTAAAAGCAGTGACTGAGAGCGCTTTTGAACAGCCAAAAAACAAATGTTCGTGATGTTTATCAAAAGTGTTTGTCCCAGATGATGAACTGCCACACCATATAACATCATATGCAGCCTTTAGTTTATCACATTCATTAGTTCAAATTTTCTTTAATTTGAACTCTTCAGGAATCGCTGCGAAGTTTGAATCAACAAGCTATGACTGAAGTCAACATGAAAGGATTTGCCACTTGCTTGCAATCAAGTGCTGCACGCAAGTGCTTTGGGGAATTATGCTTTGGGCATGATTATAGCATAATTTCTGTGTACGTGAGCACATGCAGTGAAATTGTACTTGGGTGCCCATCAGAAAATCAGGGATGGAACACTAGCGCCATTCACACCATTGCGCACCAAACTTTTTTACCAGAACCACCCTGCTCCGAACCGCGTCTGTTGCACCGAGCGCTGTCCTATGCTGCACCGCCAGAATTTAGCTGCAAGTTGCGACCACTGTCAAACCTTGTGCCCGAAAACAGTTATGGTTTTGGTTTCATTGGCTCTGCAGCTGCTGTATACGCCATGGAGGAATGGAAAAAAAGGAGGTAGCATCGCGAGATTACACTAGCCTCGGAAAAGTAGCCTTTTCTGACACCTCTCCTTCCTCCCCTTTCACATTCTGGGCCTCCCTCCCTCCATGCTTTTGGCCAGGTATACAATGCCACTTGAGTGGGATGTTATTTTTTTTTTCAAAATTGTCACATAATGCTCCCTGAGCTACGTGCTTTCACTTTGGACTGCTTTATGCAGCGTTTTGACAGTTTTGCTCACTGGTACTGACCGTTGTGCTTCAACTAATGAAGCATGACCATAAGTGAAGAAAATGTTTTTTGACCGATCACAGTAGCTATTAGAATGAAAGGTTTTAGTTTATTAGAGGTGAAAAGCTATCCGAGTTTAATGGGAAACAGCGCAAAGATGGGTGGAGCATAAGTGAAACAACTAACTTGACTTCGGTCCCATCTTTGCGCTGTTTCACATTATACATCACTACCAACAAGCCCGAATCACAACAACTTTATCTGAGCTTTGCGGCCCGTAAGTGTCTGTAGCTGCTTCTATAGCTATCAACATCTTGGACCATTTGCCTGAGGTTGTTCTCTTTTGTAGTGATGAAGTTATGCATTTTAGCCTGTGGACCTTGCTTTTAGCCGTGCTTATGTGGACAGTAAAGGGCAATCTAACATTATTTGTGCCTTCTAACAGGCTCTAGTTTCACCTCATTGCAGTGGTATAGTGACTGTGGCACTTAGCTGCAGATCCAAAGGTCGTGGAATCGAATCCCGGCCATGGTGGTTGCATTTCTGTGAAGGCGAAATGCTCAAGGTCAATGGGCTGTGCAGTGTCAGTGCACGTTAAAGAACCCCAGGCGGTCGAAATTTCTGGAGCCTCCACTATGGCGTCGCTCATAATTTTATGTTGTTTTATATCGTAAAACCCTATAAATCAATCTACCAGGCTCTAGTTACGTAGTGCAACATACAATCATCGACTCTCGCAACCCTGTGATGGGCGAATACAAAACTACATTCAAATTCACAAGCACTATAAACACTGAAGAAATGCCGAATGCCATCGTGAGTTTGCTTAAACACTGCCGTTTGTTGGTGCTATATCTTTGTAACTAGCAAGGATGACGTGACAGCATAATGGCCAGAACAAGAAGAACAATTGGTTTATTCAGTCACTGATTATATAAGCGCACGATAGCGCGCCGAGAGTATCTGTGCATGTCCGATGCGCAGTCGTGATGCAGTAGCCTTGCCGGATACATCCTTTCCATTAGCAAAGAAATTACACACCCACCGAAGCAGTGATAAGTACATGGCACTTCAAAAAATGATATCAGACACTTGGTTAAAGTCCTTGTCATAATGAAGACGCTGTGGTGGCTTCACGGTTTCAGTCGACCTTCTCAAAGCTGGCGTCAGTGGTGGAGTTGACTGACGCACCACAGGTGGCGAAGGGTCGCCCGACGTCGGAACTTTGCGACGTCGGCCGTTCTCTGGCGAGGTTGAAGTTGCCACTGTAGGATGGCCACCAACATTGTTGTCCGCTGGGGTGGTATCAATGTCGTCGTCGCTTTCCTCGAAGAACCGTTCGCCAGTTTGAAGTAGGTGACGACGGTTGTGCCTGAGCAGCTTCTGGTCCTCTGTTTTGACAAGGTAGGACCTTGGATATGGCGTACCCACCACTTGAGCTTTTCGGGACCATGCAGTGTCTCTGAGCCTCATGACGACACCCTTCTGCAGAGGAGGCAAAGGTCTTCCCCCTTGGGTCTGGCTAGTGGCATGTCACTAATTTCCTTTTGAGCAATTGACAAGAGTGGCTTGTGGTCCGTTTCAATTGCGACTTTCTGGCCATAGACGAACTGGTGAAATTTTTCGCATCCAAAGCAAATTCCTAGGGCCTCCTTTTCTATCTGTGCGTACATTTTTCTGCCTTAGCCAGTACTCGAGATGTGTAAGCTACGGGCCGCCACTCGTTATTGTGACGTTGCAGAAGAGCGGCGCCGACGCCGTCCTTCGATGCATCGCAAGACAACTTTGTTTCTCGTCGTTGGTCAAATATTGCGAGCACAGGAATGGTGGTCAGAATTTGCGTGACGCTTTTCCACTCTTTGGTGTGGTTTTCTGTCCACTCAAACTCAGCGCTGGCCTTGATAAGAGTTCTTAACAGGGCCGTTCTTTCAGATAGCTGCGGTATGAACATTTCAAAGTAGCTCAGCACATCAAGCATATGTTGAACATCGGCCTTGCATGTTGGCACTGGCATTTGAACCAAACTTTTTACGAGCCCTGGATTTGGGGATATGCCGTTTGCGCTTATGATATCACCCAGAAAATGTAGCGCTTTTACGCCAAACTTGCACTTGTGCGGATTAAACGTTAATCCAGCTGTTTCAGCAGTTTTCAGGACTGTTACCAGGCGCTCATCATGCTTTTCCTTCGTTGAGCCCCAGACCAGGATATCATCGATATATGTGAGCACGCCTGGCAGACCGTCAAATATCTGACAAAGTGCCTGCTGAGACACCTCAGGTGCAGATGAGATGCCAAAAGGTAGCCTTAGGAAACGGTATCTGCCAAAAGGCAATGAGAACGTACAGATATTTGATGTTTTCTCGTCCAAGGGCACCTGATGAAAGCCGGCATTTTCACGCAAACAGCTAAAATAGGTAGCTCCGGTTAGCCATGCTTCGAAGTCGTCGCGTCTGGGTAAAGGGAAATGCTGCCTCTTGATATACCCAGTCGGTTGGCTCATTTTCTTTGACGATGATGCCCTCCCGGGTCATTCGCTGTAGTTCCTTCTTCAGAGGTTCCTGAAGTGCAAGAGGAGCCTGGCAAGCAGGCTGAATGACCGGAACTGCGTCTGGATCCAGGACCATTCTGTACTGCGTTTTCAAGCAGCCGAGCCCTTGGAACAGGTGCCTGAAATCTTTCAAAAGTTCATACTCAGACGAGGCATTGACAGCGTCCACCGTACGTCGAACCAACCCAAGCGCTTCACTGGCATCGAGCTCAAGGATGGCTTGGCACCCATTCTTTACGATGAAGAATTTCACGCTTATCTCGGCGGTTCCGACAGGCACTTTCTGTGACTTTCCATAACTTGAAATAACGCCCCCGTTGTATGCGCGCAACACTGACCCGGTTGGTTGCAATGCTTCTTTGGATCCAAGCTTACGGTACGTTGCAAATGGAAGTAAGCTTGCCTGCGAACCGGTGTCCACTTTGAACGTCACTTCTCTGGCATTTACTCTAGCCTTGATTGTCCAGTCTTTCTTGCGACCATTTTCAGAACCGATTTCGAGAATCTCGAAGTCATTCTCATCGAGATTAGCCACTTCGCTAACAACGGTAGACTTCTGGCAACAACTTGCAAAGTGGTTGTATTTGCGGCAAGAATGACATAATATACCATATGCGGGGCATTGCTTAGGTTTATGTTTGCGGTTGCACTTCCTGCAGTAAATATCTTGATTATCGCGACTGCTTTTTTTCCACTGCTGCTGTTTTTTCGTTGCCGTTTCGCCACTTGAAACCGCGTCAATGCTGTCTTCTGTCCTATTCCAAACTAGGCTCCTTAGTGCCGCTGCTTCTGCCGCTTTACACATTTCCTCGGCGTTTAGTAGCGTCAGGCCTCTCTCGGCAAGCATTCTTTCACGCAGCTTTGGGTTGTTCGTACCAAACACAATTTGGTCTCTAATCAGTGAATCGTGGTGATCCCCAAAGTTGCACTGTGTTGCCTCTTTCTTTAAGTACCGCACAAACTTCTCAAAAGGTTCTTTCTCCGCCTGGCTTCGTGTACGAAAAACATATCTTTCATGAATTTAATTGCTCACCTCGGAGTAGCAGGCATCGAACTTCTGTACGACCATGTCGTAACATTCCATGCTTTCCTCGGAGCCGTACTGAAAGTTGTGGAAGATGTCCAGCACTTCGTCTCCCGCGAAGCTCAGCAAGAGTGCTACTTTCGAAGTCACTTCTCGGGGCCTTCTTGACTGCCGTTGCTTGCAGAAAAAGCTTGAACGTTTGCTTGAAGCGCTTCCAATTTTCAGACAAGTTGCCCGATAGGCACAATGGCTCCGGCGGCTTCAGTAGGTCAATGGCGATTCCACGCCGTTGCTGCCGTGCTTTGGTCCGCGGCGGCCACTTCTGACACCATGTAACTAGCAAGGACGACGTGACAGCATGATGGCCAGAACAAGAAGAACGATTGGTTTATTCAGTCACTGATTATATAAGCACACGATAGTGCGCCAAGAGTATCTGCGCATGTCCGATGCGCAGTCGTGATGCAGTAGCCTTGCCAGATACAATCTTCTAATGGCCTTTGTGACTGCTCCAAACTTGCTCGGAAAGGTCTTTCTGGCTGCTCCAAGCCCACTGCAAAAGGCGCTTTTGCCTGCTCCCAGGACTGCTCCCAAACCTTTGTACCTTTAGCACCCCTGGAAAGGACGAGCCAGTGAGAAACCTTTTTTGTCTTGACCATTTAAAGGCAGTCAATTTTCACGATCCTCAAGAAAGGAAACACATGGGCATAGAAGCATTGTTTGCGTATACCATTGCCTACAGGCATGTGCAAAGTTTTCTGTGAGGGAGATGGACAAGCATTCACTGCAAAGCTCCCTCCCACTGAAGCTATTTCAGTCAAAATGCAATGAAATGTAGAGGTATGGGGTAGATTTGCCACCTCTCCCCCTCGTGTGATTAGAGGGGGTGGCCTCCCCCCTTTCCCCCCTTGTGCACACACCTATGCTAATGCCCACTTGTGAATAGCTATCATTGCACCTCTGTGGCCAATAAAAGAGCGAGCACCATGTGGTTACCTTTGTGGAAATTATAAACCAGATTGACAGCACTCTTTGCGAGTCCAACACATGAAAACTTCCTGGGAGACCAAACTGGAACTTGCCAGGCTGCAGCCACATATGTGTGACTGGTAGCTCGACATTCTTTCAAGGTCAGTGGACCCCAATAAAATTCGCTGCGCATGTCCTTTGCCACACTTCCATTATTTTTGCAAGGTTGCAGGCTTGACAGATGTGCAGATTGCTTTCAGGTCAGTTTTTACAGGCAACCTCAAACCACCTACTTTGCTTGCCACAATTGTTGGCCACATTATATGTTGATGTCATCATAGGGAAAGTGACGGAAATGATGGAAGCACACGGACATCATACCGTGGCCTCCGAGATTATGTACGTGCTGCCTGCTCGTGCCTCATATCTTGAAGGTGATGACCATAGCAGCATTGGTCGTCACCTTGCCACCAGGGGAAGAGCGCACGTGCCGTCATACCGTGCAAAAGGTGGATTAAACTAATTTAACGTCATGCGAGGACAGCTCTGCTAGGTTGTATACTTGAGTTTCGATTTTGTGCTTCTTTTTTTTCCTAATAAAGACTATTTTCAAATTTTCTAAGCATTTCTACTATCAGGCATGCGACAGGAGCTGCCTGCTTCAGCATTGTCTCTCGCGGGTGAGAGCGCCTTGTCATTCCTTGTAGGCTCGTAAAGCGTTCTTCGAAGAAAGAGCGTTTCCATAGTCAGTGCGTGCCGTTCGAAGAGGAGAGGAGGAATGCCGAGAGGAGAGATGAGACAAGGAGAGGCGGATGCGCGTGCGCAGTGCAGGTGTGGACACCACACGGCGGATGGATGGATGGAGGGAGGGAGTGATATAGCCCCGACCATAAGCTGCTTCGCATCTACAATTGCCAGATTTTGCCACTAAGGGGACCTTGGAATGAAAAGTAAGGGCAGATGGCACAAAAGAAAAATTCCTTGGCCCACTGTTTGGTGACACCACTAACAGGGAAAAATAAAAATAAAAAGTTGGAATTGAGAAATTGTGGCTGAACATACAAATGGCAGTGTAAATGTACAATATGTTTAAGAGAAGACGCTCTTCAAAAAAATAGTTTTTCTTTACTTCTTGGCCTAGAACTCTAAAATTTCTACCACTAGTAGAGCTTGTGATGCTGATTTCAAAACTGTAATTACATATCTTGTAGCTTTGTGATTCTTGATTTAAAAGAGCTATGGTAACAAAAGGTAGGTTATTTTACGGAGACTTTCTACCTTCATAAAAATTTTCACACAGCGTCACAATATGGCCTTGGGCCAGCACTGCTCGAACATGGTGTAGCAGCATACGTGAATGTCCACTGCATTTCCCTGTTTCCCTGTTATTTTCCCTGTTAGTTTTCCCTGTTTCCCTGTCATCCAGGCTTTCCTGTTGAATTTGTATTGGCACGGCAACCGTTTTAAGTTTTTGAAGCATCACGGCTTCTCAAACTTTCCGATCACAAGGGGAGGAAGTTTTTCAGAGCCATCTTCGTTCGTACAAAGCAGAGTGGTAAGACGCTCCTTGCTTCGCTTACCGCCGTGGCAGCTCTCTCCTTTAAATGTCAGTCTGCTCTGGTTGCATATTATAAAAGATTCTGGTCTCTTCTGCGTTGAATACGTTGGTGGGCTTGTACTGCCATATCAATTCCAGCAACGACATTGTAGTCCACTCTTCAACAGTGGAAGCGCTGACAGACGCGCTCTCTCCACAGCAGCGGCTGTCCATGACGCTTAAAGCATTCCAACCAGCCATTGGAGGCTTTAAAATCAACTCTGCAGCACAGCGCAGTAATATCTGCCTTCTCTTTCAGCATTGTGCCGTCTACAGCAATTCCCGAACTACGTGCCTGGCGCAACCACTCAACGAGGGCTTTCTCCATGGAGGCATATTTGCCATGTTTTGCGGCTTTCCTTTTCAGGCCGAACTTGGCCCTTCGTAAGGATTGTTTTCAGTGACCACTCGGGAATGTTGAGGTCGCGGGCAATACTGGCCTTTGTTGCTCCCTTCCACTTCTCAGCCTCCTCAATAATTCCGAGCTTATCTCCGAGCGTCAGCGGTTTTCGGTTCCGGGACATCGTGAACCGGACCAGTTACAATGACGAGAAGTTCTAGTCGAGGAACGTGGAACACCATGCACGTGGTAGCAGCAGCTACAGCGCACAAGAATCCGGGAGACGCAGAGGTGAAGGAATGGACAAAATGACATAGGGCCTGGGCTCTTCGATTTTTGTGAGAGTGTACATTCCCCACTCATGACGTTGGCACAAGCTTCACCCAATCGTGTGCAGCGAAAACCACCCCAGCCCTCTGGTAGCCAGACGGCAGCTACAGCATTCTTCAACACATCCGGTGAAGAAACCGAAGTGCCCAAAGTATCGTTAAAATTATCGTGTTCTTGAAAGTGAAGCTTGAAATTATCTGCCATGTCATCTGCATACAACGGTTCCTCGACAACCAAGCCAGCACAGAAAAAAAAGAAAAAGAACGCGCCGAAAGTGCGGCACGCTAAAAAAGAAGGCCAAGGACGCGCTGCGTTGAAAAAAAAACACGCCAGAAGCGCACCACGCGGTGAGCACTACGCACGTCTAGCGACAAAAAGGAGTGCGCTTTCGGTGAACAGCGGGAGTCCAGGAATCGTCGCATGCCCAGAACAGCTACTGCCAGGATTGTGGACGAACCACATGAAGAACAGAAGACATTTGCTGTAGCTGATGACGTGAGGCTACCTCCATGGTCATTCGCATCGGTATCGGTAGTCGCTTCTTCCTATACTGATGTTTCATTTGATCCCTCATCCCCGCTGACCGTCACTTGTAAATAAACATCCTTCATCCGTAACAATACAAATGGCAGTGTAAATGTACAATGTATTTAAGAGGAGACACCACAAAAAAAAAAGGTTTTTCTTTACTTGCCTAGAACTCTAAAATTTCTACCACTAGTAGAGCTTGTGACGCTGATTTGAAAACTGTAATTACATTTCTTGTAGCTTTGTGGTTCTTGATTTAACACAACTATGGTAACAAAATGTAGGTTATTTTACGGACACTTTCTACCTTCATAAAAATTTTCACACAGCATCGCAATATGGCCTTCGGGCAGCACTGCTCGACCAAGGTGTCATGGCATGCGTGAATATCCCCGGCATTTTTCCACGACATCTTTGATAAACGTAGTGCCATGAACACCTTGATGTTCATGTGTAGTAGTGCTGAGCGCACAGCTATCCTCAATTTCCCTCGTGAGTTGCGCACATATTTCCAAAGGGAATCGTTTGCTATAGGGTCACCTTGGTGGTGATTAAAATAAGTCACCACCAAGGTGACTTATTTTAGCTTGACTGCTGAGCGTTTTGTGAAGAAAGTCAACTTTGCAATTTTTTTTCCAAACAATCTGCAGAGAGTGCATCTTCCCAAATATATTTCTCTTGTATCAAGTCTACCAGACTTGACTACCACAGTGGAAATTAATTTCGACCTTCATGTTATTTAACATTACCGGAAAAGAAAGTTGGATTTGCAAGTCTGTTCACTTTTTCACATGGCTAAAGTGTGAGAAATATTTCATTAATAGAAGAATTTATTATTTCTACAGTGATATCTCTAGTTTAGGCTGCAATATAAATGATTGTAATGCCTGCATCGCATAATAGCCTTGAGAATAAAATGAGCTGCACGTCCTTTAACTAGGAGTGTATGAAAAAAGGAGCTCTTATAGAATGGTGGGAAAATTTTTGGCAGTGAAACTAAATGAGTAGAGATAGTTTTGGACCTCAACGAACATGTGGAAATTTTTCCAGGCATATTCATGATGGTCGAAAAACACTGGTTGATTTGGCATGCAATGACCCATACCTAAATGGGATGCAGTGGTGCTTTAGAATAACAGACTGAGTAAATTTCGGAACAAACGTGCCTAGGCACAGCGTTGTTACTCGAAGGGAGACTGAAATGAAGGTAAGGGGCACAGTATCTTAAATGTTTCCAGCTTTCTTCTGTATTGATTTGTGGAGTGCTGCACTGGGCACTGTTATTTGCTTGTCTATGATTGCAAGTATGCCATGCGCAAGTTTGTACCATGCAGAAATCGAGGCTGGCAAGATCGTCAAAAAGAAGCATCATAAGAAGAAAGCACACGTGCCCAAAGCTCTTGACATGAGGAACCTGATGGATGCCTTGCCGACCATGGTTGAGAGGAAAGCTGCCAAGGCAGGGTGGGTGTCTCTCGTGTTTGTTTGCACTATTGCTGACAACCTAGTGTTATACCGCTCTTTGTGGTGGCAACACACAACAGTGTTTCCGTCCAATGGAACTTGACCTAGGACGATTGCACATCTCCTGGCCTCACGGGGCATGGACCTCGGTGGCCAAGCGTGTGTTCCTCGATCTCGGTCACATCTCGCCGTGTGCTTCGGTCTGTTGGCAACCTTTTGCACCCCTCACCCGTTCTGCCGAGCAACCTTGACCACAGCTGCGATGCGGTCTCCCTCAGTGGTGCTCCCAGCAGCAGCCAGCCATCACGTGACCTAGGTGGCGCTGGCGATGCGAGTCTCTTACGATGGCGCCATATGGGAGACGGCAGCGTCGCTCAGCTCTATGCCGAGAGGCGCAGGCAAGCCCGTGCGAACCTTGCGCAACAGAGTGCCCCCACTGTGGGAGAGAAGCGCAAGAGGGAGGAGTTCCATTGAGTGGCACTGCAAGCTCTGGCACCATGGAAGCCTCTTCTGGCATTTTTGCCTGCTAATATATCTCCAGCCTGCACTGATGCAGTGCCAAATTGATCTCTTGGATTACAGTTTTGTCTATTTATTTATTTACTGATTTATTCATTTTTTAAAAAGGGTAGGCATGTGTAAGGGGACGGTACATAAAATAAGCATACATTATACATACCCATTGCATGAATAGCACCAATATACATCACACTTGGCTGCTCACTTTACCTTTGGGATGACAACAGGTTCCATATATTAGATGCTGAGGTGCAGGCAAACTTTACTTGTGGTCTGCAAGTTTATTTGGGCATAATATGCATTGTGCATGAGTGTTTTACAAGTTTTTATGACTAGTCAGGTCCTCAGGTCTGTCAGGACTTGCCTTCCCGAGGCAAAACAATATCAACAGGAATGAAGCTGAAGACTATCCATGCTGGGATTCATCTGATGGCACTTCTTCAGCGTTGGTGCTGTGGTGTAAAGCTATGGACAAGTTTGCAAGCTTACGTATGGTCCTAGCAGACTAAAAATCTAGATTATTCTCTCTAGCCTTTGTCTGAATTTTTTTATTACCGGTGATGCACATGATGCTGCTAGTCAGGTGAACATGGAATCTTTGTTTTTGAACTCTTCATTGCAGTTGACCACAAGATAAAAAAGCACGCACATAAGTTGTCAAGCTACTTTTAAGTTCATCTCTCACTACTGCGTAAATGTTTTCAATGACTTAAGGTGGATGGCAAGAAGAGAGACAACTGTAACTATTCTAGTGATTCTCAACTTTTGTTCACGAACAACTAAAAGTTTGCACAGCTGCTTAAGTGTGTTTCTGCTTTCTCCTTTGGAAGTTTGGAATTGGTAAAAACAAATTTGTTACTTTGGTAAAGGAACATTTAAAATGTAAAAATTCACTCTGGAGTGGTGCAAACGCTCTCGTATCTTCCCTGCAGCTCGAGGTTTTTACTGAAGCAAAGTAAATAAATTTCATTGCTAAAATACATTTTTATAGGTTTTTCCTTCCTAACTAGGCAGTTTTTGGATAGACGGAATTATATGATAAAAATAAAAGTTTTATTGGATTTTTATGATTTTGCTTCAGCATCTGCCACTGATGTTGAGAAATTATGTGCTGACACTTAGAAACTATCATTCATTCATGGCAGAGGCAAGGTTCCTTGCTTTGGTGAAAACAGCATTTCGAGAAATCGTGTTTTGAAAATTGAACACGTCGATCATCACGAGTGTATGTGCCTCAGAGGCACGGCTGTTAAAGTGCTTGTGATGCAGGTACAAACATGCCACTTTGTGAAGGTGTTCTTATAGGTTGAAGTATATTTAGTTGTCCTACTTTTCAAAAAACCTGTTTTTGCTGGCTGCCATCACGCCCTTCACAATGACTTTAGAGTCCGACAGATTCTTAGAAACTGTTGTCATTTGGCAGCTGCAGCTTCAAGATGTTATGACATGCCGACAAAAGGTACTAGGGCCTCTGTCGTGGATGTCAGCGTGGATGGGTTAGATTGTGTGAGCTCGCATGAAGGTCATGTGCAGGCAGTGTGTGTTGTTCCTAAGAGCAGCAGTGGCTATGTAAAATACTGTTGTGTGTTTTTAACTGGTGTTAACACCTGCGCTTGCATAAAGCAACGTTCAAGCAGTTGTTTCAAGGATACTGTCTACATCCGAGTTGCCAGACGGCCAAAGTTCTGGATTCATTCACAGCACCATCACATTCCTTGTAGGGTCAGAGTACAAAAATGTTGAAAACACCATGAAGCTTTTACCTTCCAATTTTTGAGACATCTTGCCAGTAACCTAAGATCCGAAGCAGCTTCTAATGGTGACATTTCGATTATGCTGCAGCCTCAAACCTCCACTCTTGCACCGCTATGTCCACTAGCTGTAGCTAGTCTTTGCACTACTGCCACTGCACCATATACAGTGGAACCTCGATTATACGACTTTCAGGGGACCACGCAAAACCGTCATAAAATCCAGGCGTCGTAAAATCGAAAAACTAAGAATATAGTCAGTTATGCTTATTGTCGCCCCCGAAAATGGGCACATATCGCCTGAGTAAGCCAACGGCAGGAACCTGCACTGCTCCATGGATAGTAGATTAAATTTTAAAATATGAAAACAAAGCACAGTACCTGAACGAAAAAAAATCCGTTATCTTTTTCTGGACGTTTGCCCAGCCACGCCTCGCGAGCTGCGATATCGGGCAGCAAGTCGCCGACATCATTGCGTGCACAAGCAAATCGACGAATGTTGTCAATGGAAGACACTTCCGCGTAAGTTGGAACGGACGTGCTAGCCTCGCCAGCGTCATCCATTTCCTCCTCATCGGAAGTGTCTGTAGATTCGGGGCACACAGCTTCGATAATGTTATCCAGCGACACCGCACTACACACTGCAACACCGTCATCGGCGCTAACGTAGTCCGCGAGAGTTCCCGGTAGCTGCAAGCAGCCGAATTCGGGTTCGTCGTCGACAGACACTGCAGCTTCCCTTGTAGAACAGGCATCACTTCTCTTGAAGCTGCAGTGCCTGAACGAGTTGGCTATCGTGTCTGAAGAGACCGCATCCCATGCACTGGCAATGTAGTGCATCGCGTCAAGGATCGTGAGCTTCTTTTCAGGCTGTTGGCGTTCCATGCCCGCCAGCCGAGGCTGCACCAAAAACTTCCGATACTTTTGCTTTAAGAACTTGATGATGCCAGCATCAAGTGGCTCTAGCTGGCTGGTGCAGTTCGGAGGCAGGAATGCAACTTTCGAATTTCTCAACTCTGATGCATCCGATGGATGGCATGGCGCATTGTCCAGTAGGAGCAGAATCTTCCTGTTCCTGGCGCCCATTCGGGAATCTAGCTGTTGTGAAAATTCACAAAATATGGCTGCTGTCATCCAGGCTTTCCTGTTGAATTTGTATTGGCATGGCAACTGTTTTAAGTTTTTGAAGCATCGCGGCTTCTCAAACTTTCCGATTACAATGGGAGGAAGTTTTTCGGAGCCGTGTTCGTTCGTACAAAGCAGAGCGGTAAGACGCTCCTTGCTTCGCTTACTGCCGTTGCAGCTCTCTCCTTTAAATGTCAGTCTGCTCTGGCTGCATATTATAAAAGATTCCAGTCTCGTCTGCGTGAATACGTCGGTGGGCTTGTACTGCCGTATCAATTTCGGCAACGACGTTGTAGTCCACTCTTCAGCAGTGGAAGCGCTGACAGACGTGCTCTCTCCACAGCAGTGGCTGTACACCACTCCATGACGCTTAAGGTATGTCACCACCTTTGAAAAGGCGTTTTTTTGCAAAAATGACATTTTTTCTTTTTTAAATTTCGAGAATCCGCAAGCATCCAACAATGTTTTGCAGCAAGAATCATGTTCTTACCTTACTTAGTGTAAAAGTTATTGCCAACTTTCTAACAGCTGTTGAACAGTTCTGAAACCGAAACTGATGTGGTTTGTTAACAGAAACTGAGAACTCAGCGAGAATCAATGCGATACATTGAAATTTTCCTGTTGTGTTTTAGTTGGATATGTAAAAGATTATTGAAAGACAATCTGTAAGGCTTCCTTCTTTTTAAACATTGGTTTAAATTTCCGCAAGGAGGATGCGTGACACTATAAGTGTCTCAGTTGTTTACTTGGCGCGCGCTTTATGCTGCCGCTTTGAGTGCTACCGGGTTTGTCCTTTTATTAAGTATTACTCTTAGAACAACAGTAATAACATAGGCTGAAAGTTATTGTAAGAATGCATGACCAAGTTCAAGGTAAAAGGGCGATTGAAACGAATGTTTCTTGGCAATCTCCACACGATGAATGCCCCGACAGAAGACCATACGGATGTGAACGTATCAGCGAGTGCTGTAAAGCTCGGGAACTTGGAGAACAGTTGTGAAGTACCGCTAAAAGAACCTCTACTGCTAGGATTATAGTCAGGGAGATCCTATCATCTCTGCGCAGAAAAACCTAAAATGCCAATGAGATTTCCAACAGTATGATTTGGCAACGGGTTCGCAAAGATATGCACGTGAGCCTGGCCATCCTACTTTTTGGTTTATATCATGCTGTGTGTCACTTAAATGACGGCAACAGAAGTACAGTAGATATGAGGTAAGCAGGCGTCGAACCTGGCCACAACACTCTTGTGTTGCACCAGTGACCAGTACCGTGTGAAGGAGGCCTAGAGTCAATCAACCGGTGAGGCAAAACATCTCCGCAAGAAAAGACGGTCAGCAACAAAAGCTCGTGGCAGTTAAGGAGGGCCCTAGCTATGAACTTGATGGATTTTAACTTCCTTGGGCGTGATGATCTTGCTTCTGCAAGGATTGAAAAACCTTAATCTTGTTTTTCTCAAAACTTGATTTTTGGCACTTTAGTGTTGCGCAAACAGTTACAACTTCGAAATGACTGAATATTTTTCAATGAAACTTTGCATGCTCATTCCTTTATTACTAGCCCGTGCAATGAACTATGATTAACGAAAACGAGTGGTAAGTTTTTGATGTAATCATGTTTTATGTAAATGAATGCAGGAAGAAATGACACATTTTTTGTTTTCTTTGGTATTTTTGATATAACTTGATTTCCCATCATCGGATGACAAAGATCCTAGTTGGTTGCACAGTCTGGTTAGTTAGCTACCTTTGTTTCAAAAAGTTTGCAATTCCTGCGCTCCATTGGCTAGTTAGGAATGTTGGCGTAAAAGCCAAGTTCGGGCAATTTTTAATCAATAACAAATGCCAGCATAA
This sequence comes from Hyalomma asiaticum, assembly GCA_013339685.2. NCBI lineage: Eukaryota > Metazoa > Arthropoda > Arachnida > Ixodida > Ixodidae > Hyalomma > Hyalomma asiaticum. The sequence continues at coordinate 12,718,597 of CM023481.1, read as the reverse complement.
CATTTTTCACTCTTTTTTGCTTTTGAATGTCGTATAAAACGGTGCTTTATAAGGTCACTATGAAATGAAAATCTAAGGGTCAAAATTTGAAAAAGTTTTGGAAAAGGTGGTGACACACCTTATTTTCAAATTTTCTAAGCATTTCTACTATCAGGCATGCGACAGGAGCTGCCTGCTTCAGCATTGTCTCTCGCGGGTGAGAGCGCCTTGTCATTCCTTGTAGGCTCGTAAAGCGTTCTTCGAAGAAAGAGCGTTTCCATAGTCAGTGCGTGCCGTTCGAAGAGGAGAGGAGGAATGCCGAGAGGAGAGATGAGACAAGGAGAGGCGGATGCGCGTGCGCAGTGCAGGTGTGGACACCACACGGCGGATGGATGGATGGAGGGAGGGAGTGATATAGCCCCGACCATAAGCTGCTTCGCATCTACAATTGCCAGATTTTGCCACTAAGGGGACCTTGGAATGAAAAGTAAGGGCAGATGGCACAAAAGAAAAATTCCTTGGCCCACTGTTTGGTGACACCACTAACAGGGAAAAATAAAAATAAAAAGTTGGAATTGAGAAATTGTGGCTGAACATACAAATGGCAGTGTAAATGTACAATATGTTTAAGAGAAGACGCTCTTCAAAAAAATAGTTTTTCTTTACTTCTTGGCCTAGAACTCTAAAATTTCTACCACTAGTAGAGCTTGTGATGCTGATTTCAAAACTGTAATTACATATCTTGTAGCTTTGTGATTCTTGATTTAAAAGAGCTATGGTAACAAAAGGTAGGTTATTTTACGGAGACTTTCTACCTTCATAAAAATTTTCACACAGCGTCACAATATGGCCTTGGGCCAGCACTGCTCGAACATGGTGTAGCAGCATACGTGAATGTCCACTGCATTTCCCTGTTTCCCTGTTATTTTCCCTGTTAGTTTTCCCTGTTTCCCTGTCATCCAGGCTTTCCTGTTGAATTTGTATTGGCACGGCAACCGTTTTAAGTTTTTGAAGCATCACGGCTTCTCAAACTTTCCGATCACAAGGGGAGGAAGTTTTTCAGAGCCATCTTCGTTCGTACAAAGCAGAGTGGTAAGACGCTCCTTGCTTCGCTTACCGCCGTGGCAGCTCTCTCCTTTAAATGTCAGTCTGCTCTGGTTGCATATTATAAAAGATTCTGGTCTCTTCTGCGTTGAATACGTTGGTGGGCTTGTACTGCCATATCAATTCCAGCAACGACATTGTAGTCCACTCTTCAACAGTGGAAGCGCTGACAGACGCGCTCTCTCCACAGCAGCGGCTGTCCATGACGCTTAAAGCATTCCAACCAGCCATTGGAGGCTTTAAAATCAACTCTGCAGCACAGCGCAGTAATATCTGCCTTCTCTTTCAGCATTGTGCCGTCTACAGCAATTCCCGAACTACGTGCCTGGCGCAACCACTCAACGAGGGCTTTCTCCATGGAGGCATATTTGCCATGTTTTGCGGCTTTCCTTTTCAGGCCGAACTTGGCCCTTCGTAAGGATTGTTTTCAGTGACCACTCGGGAATGTTGAGGTCGCGGGCAATACTGGCCTTTGTTGCTCCCTTCCACTTCTCAGCCTCCTCAATAATTCCGAGCTTATCTCCGAGCGTCAGCGGTTTTCGGTTCCGGGACATCGTGAACCGGACCAGTTACAATGACGAGAAGTTCTAGTCGAGGAACGTGGAACACCATGCACGTGGTAGCAGCAGCTACAGCGCACAAGAATCCGGGAGACGCAGAGGTGAAGGAATGGACAAAATGACATAGGGCCTGGGCTCTTCGATTTTTGTGAGAGTGTACATTCCCCACTCATGACGTTGGCACAAGCTTCACCCAATCGTGTGCAGCGAAAACCACCCCAGCCCTCTGGTAGCCAGACGGCAGCTACAGCATTCTTCAACACATCCGGTGAAGAAACCGAAGTGCCCAAAGTATCGTTAAAATTATCGTGTTCTTGAAAGTGAAGCTTGAAATTATCTGCCATGTCATCTGCATACAACGGTTCCTCGACAACCAAGCCAGCACAGAAAAAAAGAAAAAGAACGCGCCGAAAGTGCGGCACGCTAAAAAAGAAGGCCAAGGACGCGCTGCGTTGAAAAAAAAACACGCCAGAAGCGCACCACGCGGTGAGCACTACGCACGTCTAGCGACAAAAAGGAGTGCGCTTTGGCTGGCTCTGGCTGGCTCCGGCATACCATGTGTCACCTGTAGCCGTGAGTTGGAAAACCGAAGAGGTCCTGTGGTAGCAGAGTGGAGGGGGACTGCGCACTCATTTTCTCTATGCTTGCATCCAGCCACGGCATTGTCGCGTGCCCGCCTGTGTTGTTTTGCGGCTTTTTTTTTTCTCGGACTGTCCCAGTAAGGCGTTGTATGAGGCGGGGCCGGTGTAGATCTGCGTCGTACGAAGGAAGCTCTTAATGCATTATTTCTATGGGGGTTTTGCCGGGACCTATCGAAGTCGTCGTAAAATGTGGTTCGTCGCATGACCGGAGACGTACATCAAGGTTCCACTGTAGACTTTTCTCGTGGGTGCCACCATGTTGCCTAGCGGGTGGAGCCCTCTCCGATCTGGCAACCCACTGGCTTGTCCAAGCGCTCGCTTTTGCATGGTCGGTATAAGGGCAAATGCAGTTTTGATCGTATTTTTTAGTTCTGGCATGCTCAGCTTCATCTAAATTGGGGCTTTGTATGTTGGAAATGAGTTTGTTAAAATTAATTGCTATCACAGGCACAAACTCATTACCATGGTGCCGTATACTTATGGTGAGCTCTTTCTGGTTGCAAAACCCACAATTTCATGCTTTCTGGCCGAGCAGGAGCACCCTTTTGGGATACAATAAACTTTTTTCTTTAGTTGCATTTTTGCCAGGGTGGAGGGAGGAGGCGGGGGTGAATGCGGTCGTGTGTAGGCACATGATGGCTGGTTTCGGCTACATCCCTTGCATGGTTTCTGCTTTTTTTTTCTTTCACTCAGTAACACGATTGACAGGCATGGACTAGTGTTTGTGTCATGAGAAAGGAATGGGAAAGGCGGGAACGCTCGGCAGAGTCCACAGGCGAGACGTTGCAGGGACTGCGTCCCCTCTCACCCTTTTTTTTCTTTCTTTTTTACTATACCTAACAGTGGAGATAGCTGGAGTTTCTACCTCCTGTGAGGCGGATCGCAACACCCGATATCAAGCAGTGCACGCCCTTGCTCAAACCCATGATCAGACTCGGAAGTGAGCTATGTCCCTTTTTTTTCTCTCTCGTCTACTCAATGTACTGTTGTTTGTTGCAAAGTTCACCCTGTAATGGCAAAGCTAAGTTGAAGCTGTTGAAGAAACACTATTCGATCATTTAAGAATATACGTGTTTGCCGTTTTGCTTACTTTGCCAAGCTGATTGATCGTTGTGGGACTTGTTGGGCAGGCTTCTTGCAGTCATAGTCAAGGTTCAGCTTCAGCATTGATGTGTTCGCCAGAAATTACAAGGCTCCGATATTCTTAAGAATTTCTCAGTCTACAGAGCTTTCCCATTAAAGCATGTAATCCATGAATGCCAAGGCTCCGTGTCAAAAGGACAACTTGAAAAGTACCCAGCCACAAACTCTGTGTCTGGTCGTGCACATCACGTAATTCCTCCGACAAAAGTTTCCTTCTCCTGTAGTTGTTAGCACAGCCATGAAAACTGCACACTGGCTTTCTGTCAACCTTATGTGTGGTCTGGCATCACGATAAAGGAGAAAGGAACTGCCAGGTTAGCCTATAACATGCACAAATTGTTGGACAGCTCCTTACATCCAAGCATGAGCGTGTGGGTTGCCAGACCACTCCTCCTCACCCAGTGAAAACTGTCTGTAGAAACCTTAGAAACTTCACAGTGCACGCCGATCCATCGTCAGTTGTATTGAGCCATAGCTGCAGCCAAACTTTTGTATTTATTTGTGTGTCTGGTCATGTGCACTATCTTTAGTGTACATATAGAAGCTTACCATTTTTTGGCGCTGTGCTTCTCCTCAAATGGAACACTGCAGCTGATGGAGAAAGATTTGATCCACGACTTGGAAGCATCTGTATACAGGTCACGTATGCCCAGCCGCAGAGTGCTTTGCTCAGAAAGTGAGAAGTTGCGTTGTGTAGCTTACACCTTCTGTCGCCATGCTTGGGGAGTTGCGTGATGCAGTCACGCATGAGGTATTCCAGAACTGTTTTCACCATGTTGGCTGCCCGCTCAACTCGCTCTCGCCCAGAGACAACAACAGTGTGTAGTCAACTGTTTTCTGTGGTGGTTGTGCTTGACTACATGTGCGAGCGAGCAAGCAGAACACTGCGAAAAAAGCTTTTTTTTTTGGAGCCAAAGCAGTGTTTATAAGGAACACTATTTAGGTGCAGAACACCAGAAGAAACCTAGCATCAGTCTGAATAACACCTCTACCCATTAGAAAAGCCACATATGTACCAGGATTTGCAGTGTGCACCTCCCATATGGGGCTCTACTGCTAAGCCACCATCATGATTTCTGTGGCCATTTGCCCTAGTACATAGTAAGGCACAGTAAGGGGAAAATTAATAAGCACTTGCATTTTTTCTTGGTGAAGTTAGTTCTTAAGCATGTGATTGACTATTTGATACAGTTACATAACTAAAATTAAATGTCTGTGGTGATGGCCATCAAGTTTTGAGGCCTTGTCAGTTGTCACCTGTGCTTTTATCAATGGAGATGATGAAAAAAAGCAGAAGGAATATAATTAGGAGGAACAAGAGGATAGGGTGGCGGAGAAGTACAGGACAAGTGTCATGATAGAGGCATGAAATTCAAACAGTTCAGTGTCCACCGTGCAGGGACGATGACGAAGTGTCCTTGTCTGGTGCGTGTGGTTGTTCGTGCTGCGTGGTGTTGAAGCCAGCTGACTCGCTGGATGTCCGGTGCAGAGAATTTGTGACCAACCGCTATGGCATACTCCGACACCAAGGACCTGTGTTCCTGCTGGGTAACGGGTCCAGGGAGCCAGATGAGGTGGTGGTTCAAGTTCAAGTTCAAGTTTAATAAAAGAATCACAAAACACAATACATATAACAAGGTGCAACATTTTCAGAAGGAGGCCCAGAAGTAAAAGCTGTGGGAGTAAGCACAGGGAATAATTCAATACACGTTCACAAATATAATAGAAAAAATAAACCTCAATACAGTAGAACCCCACTGATACTTTTTTCACGGGACCGTAAAATATAAACGTAAGAGCCGGGAAACGTAAGAGCCAAGAAATGGGGAAAATGGAAAAATGAGAGAAGTGGTGATCGGCACACAATATTATTTCAGTGCTAGCGCTTTCAGTGCACGCATCGGCACACTCGGCTATGATTTCGTTGACAGAGAAAACCTCATAGGTGACAATGGCGTCATCGATGGAAACGTAATCATTGTACGCGATTCCGTCACCAACAGTTTGCATCGCTGTGCCATAATTTAGATGGCGGAAGCTGGAAAAGTAATTGGCGTCGCCCATTGTGCAACTAATGCTAAAGTGAAGCCAAGTCAAGCTACGTGAAAAGTCAGTAATTCCGTCGGCAGTGGCCGCTTGGAATGCCGATTCGTGACGTAACATGAGGGAACGTTCCCACATTGCGACGTAACAGCGGGGTTCCTAATGCATTGAATCCTATGGGAGATATGCCGGGACCGGCCAAAAACGATGTAACAGCCGGGAAAACGCAGCAGCCGGGAACGTAACAGCGGGGTTCTACTGTATTTGCAACACAAAAACCAATTCGTAGATGACTTAATGGGATGAAAGCAGATATGTTCAAAAACAACATAGCACGTGGCAACACCTAAAAAAATGCAATGCGAGAACGGAGTGATGTACTAACAAAGTGATGAGAGCAGGTATGTTTTCAAAGGTCGTCGAAACTGGTTGAATGATAATGTCTTTAATTCAGGGTTGAGTGCGTTCCAAATGGAAATTGCGCTGAAACAGGCAGTTTTTTTGCCGTAATTCGTAGACTTTAGGCAGAAGAAAATTATTCGACAGGGTAAACCTGGTCCTATTCTTATTAATAAATTGATCAATTGGAAAGGCATCAACAGAAACTAGGTGGTTGATGACTTTATGCAGCAAGATCATTAGGCTAGCTTTGTATGTGCAAACAACAGGCAGTACACTCAATTCTAGAAATAGGGGCTTGGATGATGAACGAGGGGATGTGAAGGTGAGATATGTGAGTGTAATAAGTATTTCCCCAAGTGGTATTTGATGTGTGTATGGATGAAAGCGTGATAACGTGAGAGAAGTGTATTAATGCTGAAGCTAGAACGCGTTCTAATCAATGCCCTTATGCCGAAGCCAATTTTTCTAACTACCGAATCTACGTGGGTATCAAATTTTAGATTGGAGTCTGCAATGATCCCTAGGAACTTCGCAGAACTTATTTGTTTAATTTCAACATTACTTATCCGTATGTGTAATGCAGATGTCATTAGTTTATGGGGAGAGTGAAAAACTACGAACTGAGACTTTACAGGGTTTATACTTATATAATTCTTAAGACACCAGTCTTCAAGCTTCTGAACAGTGTAGTTCAATTTATTTATCTAAAAGCTCAGTGGTGTTAGAGGCAGAAGCTACAATCGTCGTATCGTTGGCATGCAGAAAATACTTGGAGCCGTATAAGTAACTCGGCAGATCATTAATAAATGTCAAAAATAAGAGCGGACCGAGAATTGATCCCTGGGGTACATCTTTGGTGATGAGCCTATGTCGGGACAAGGTGCCATCGATATAGACACTTTGATATCCATTTGAAAGGTAATCTTTAAGAAGTGCCAAAAATGGACCAGTAATGCCATAACTTTCTAACTTAGAAAATAAAACTTCATCATTAATATTGTCAAAGGGTTTTTTAAAATCAATGAATACTGAGCCGGCTATTAATCCCCTGTCCAAATTTGTTTGAATCCAGTCAATAAAGCTAATGACAGCGTGTTCTGTTGAAAGACCCGCGTGGAACCCAAACTGTGAAGAGGAAAGTATGTTAAATTTTGCAAAGTAGCGGGAGATACGAATTTCGATTAACTTTTCTACAATTTTGCTGAAAAACGGAAGAATAGAAATTGGCCTGTAATTTTCTACCAATGTTGGATCACCCTTCTTCAGTATAGGAATTACTTTAGCAATCTTCAGTTGCTTAGGGAAAAGTCCTGTGTTAAAGATCAAGTTTACTATATGGCAGATAGCTTCAGCCGTAACGTGTTTGAGTGATTTGATATGTATTGAATGTATGTTGTCTAGGCCAGCTCCTGTATTCTTAAGCTGTTTAATGACCCTTAGTACTTCATCAGTTGTACAAAGGCGTAAGAAGCAAGATTGGGGTAGCCTTTCCAGTTGTGGCACTCGGGGACTTAAGTTCATTTCTGAAGACGAAAAAAAGTTAGAAAATGTGCTACTTATGTGTTCGGGATTTTGTACTATTCTGTTTTCGATAGTGATAGCCTTGAGGGCAGCTGTCGTATTATCATGATTTAGGAAGTCATTAATGATATTCCATTTCTGTTTAACGCTTGTGCAAGCGCCGATTTTCCGTTCAAAATATCTTTTTGTCGCTTGCTTTAGGGCGCCGTCTAACTGCGCAGAAATGCTCTCGTAACGTTCTTTAAGTCTGGTGTTGAACGGCTGCCTTTTTGTTTTTCGATATAGATTATCTTTCTTGCGGAGGGAATCTAAGAGACCCGCAGGCACCCACGGGCAACGTGGTGCACCATATCGTTTGGTAAAAGGCACATCTTTAGTGCAAACTTTTGCCGCATTTAAAATATTGAGGGTAAACTCACGCAGTGCTAGTTCAGGATCAGAAAAGCATAGGATGTTAGAAAAATCAGTGCGCTCTATAAGCTCAACATAATCAGACAGATTGAACTTCCTCCCATGTAACTGTCTTTTAGGAAAACTACTAGGTAAATCAAATTAAAGAAAGATCGGGTAGTGATCTGTAATATCCACCTGTAGAATTCCTGTATGAGGGTGCATGTCGAGGTTGGAAATTATGTTATCAATTAATGAATTAGAACCTTGCCATGAGCATCGGGTTGGGGCATTAATCAATGACTCAAATCCGAAGCCCACAAAACAGCCAGTAAAGTCTGCAAAAGCAAGATTTTTGTTGTCTAATAAGTCAATGTTGAAATCACCTAAAATGAGCGCATTTTTATTTTCTCATGAAATTTTGTCTAGCGTTTCCGATAATCCCACACAAAATTCTTTGATCGATGAAGATGGCGAGCGGTAAACTGCGCCAATGATTGTTTTTTTTTTTTTTCCTGAAATGTGAGGAAAGAAGTTTTCGATTTTGAACCAAACGGATTCGCTTTTCGGAACACTGATAGACAGATCGGCACACCTTTTGTAAGATACGGTTTGTGATGCGAACATAGCTACACCACCATGAGGGCTATCAGCCGGTGACAGTATTCCGGTACATATTGAGGAAAAGAATACAAGGTTTCGTCCCCAGATGAAAGCCATGTCTCGGTTATACAGATGAGTTTAAAGTGATGATCTGTGTTGTGCAGCAATACATTGTCATCAAAATGCCTTCTCAAACTTCGGGCATTGATATGAATAGCTGAGGGGAGTTCTCGAGAACCGATCTTCTTGGATAACTCATGTGCAGAAAAATAATCCGTGATGCAAATAGTCAATTGTCGTGAAATACATGCAAGTCACTTTCGCTGCGAATTCGGAATACCTTGCCATCCGCATTCTTTCTCGCTTTAATTAGACAGTTTTCAGTCCATAGGTACAGCCATCTAGTTTGCTTTTTCTGCTCCAGTGCCATAGCAAACAATTTCTTGTTTAACGGCGTCAAGTGTTCATTTACATATATTGCAGTGTCATTATTGCCAGAGAAGCCAAGCCTCCCTGTTGTCAAACGTGCCTTACGGGCTTTTTGAAGAAAGTCTGTTCGCTTAGCACGGGAGCAAAAGTGGACAATAAGGTTCCTTTTTCCAGCATCTCGCGTAGAAACGCGGTGAACAGCATCAATGTCCTCCATTTTCACAGAGCGTGAGGTGTTCTTGATCACTGCGGCGACCATCGTGGCTACTGGGGCTGTCATTCCAGCCATCGCTGTCATCAACACAGAGACGCTGGGCGAACACCGCAGCCTACTGGCTGCTGTGGCTGTTGAAACAGTCGCTGTGGTGCAAGGGCTGCTGCTGTGGTCCAACAGCCTTTTGCTGGGGCCCATATTTCCGGCATCTTACTGGCCACTTTCTCGTCGCAACCGACATCTGCCTGGAAGCCTGGAAGTGTCAACAACAACATGCAGGAAACACAGTGAGAACATTGCTTTCTTTCGTTTGTCCGGGACCTACTAGTAGCAGCCGTAGGACTACGTGGAAATAGTGCATGTTCACCGTGAAAAGTAGGTGCGTGTATAATGTCGCATTGTACATAAATGTTCTCTAATATAGATTGTGCGTGCATGTGTTCTCGAGAGCAGTGTGTTCCTTGGTGAGCGGTCCTGTGCCCAACATCACGTGGTTTACATGTACCATTGTGACAATCTGGCGAGCCTGCCAGGATACCGCTCGTAAAAAAACTCGGAAGTACTGCTGCTCGAGTGCACCCTCATAGAAGTTTATCCAATGATGGATACAGAAGGGTTAGCCGCTGTTGGCATTCAGCTAGGAATGTCTGGCGCAGAATTGCAGAAATGGATTGAGACCGACCAGGTGAGGCAGTGAGATGAGTGTGCTGCTATGAGAGAGGCAAACAGGGAGGCAGATGAAAGTGTTAGGCAAATCCTTGAGCTGAAGCTAATGCTTCAAGGAGCTTTGAGTAGAGCGGCTGCAGCCAGCCCTGATCTTATGCCTTTGCTGACCAACATCTCTTCAGTACTCAACCCACAGAAGTTGCTTCCATTTCTTAATGAGCAATGTGATTATTTGCACGCGTACTTGCAAAGATTTGAACACATGGCCACCGGACAAGGCTGGTCCCAAGAAAAGTGGGCACCAGCTGTCAGCAGATGTGAGTGGTGAAGCTTTAACTGTCACTGGCCAAATGTCACTGGCCAACTGTCACTGGCCACTGATTCTTTGGACTGTGAAAAAGTAAAGAAAGCCTTGCTGCGGACATCTTGATCGACTGCGCAAGGATGCCAGGAAAAGTTCCGAAAGGCACGTGCAGAAGATGGTGAAACTGGGAGACAGTTAGCTGCGAGACTGTCCTAGTATTTTGACCACTGGATTGACATGGGCAACATGTCCAGAACGTTCGAATACTTTTGAGACCACATGCTTGCAGAACAGTTTATCTGGTGCTGCAATCCAAAGCTTACAGTGTTATTGAAGGAACGAGAGTGCAAGACACTTTAAGAACTAGCTGATGCTACTGACTGTAATATGGAAGCACAGAATTTGTCGAACCTTGGAAAGGGACCAGATGACTCCAGACACATAAAGAGGAATCCCGACAATGCTCCCAGAAAAGTACCACCAAGGTGTATGCTCTACAACCGCCTGGGACATTAAGTGCATGAATGTCGCGGCCCTATCAAAGAGCTGACGAAATGCAAGAGCTGCGGCATTTCCACTGCATCAGGTGTCAGTCATAACCAAAGCCGACCCAGGTACAGCCAACGAGAACAAAAAAAAAAACCACACAAGATTCCATCCCTTAACCTAATTCGCACGCCGGCAGCGACTGAAGATATGTGTCAAGTTAATGTGAAGATGTCTTGGAATCTGAGTGTCGGGAACAGAGCTCATAGGTGCTCAGTTTGTTTAAAGAATTTGAGGTCGTCTTCTCACCTACCAGGAAAGACAGTAATCATTAACTGTGCACTACATTTGACGTCTGATAACAGTACTCATTTTCGGTTTCTGGCTTCAAAGAATCGGATAACATAGGGGGAGATTACCTGAGCCACATGTAACTGATGCACTGTGCTATGTTATGTGGATTTTTTTAGTTTTTTGACACGTTCTCTTTTACACGCCAGATTGTCATGATGGTAAATGTAAACCACGTGATGTTGGGCCAAGGACCACTCACCAAGGAACGCACTGCTCTTGAGAACACATGCACACACAGTCTATATTACAGAAACTCCTATGTACAAGTGACATGATAATCGTTATATCTGGACTGCCATAAAAATATTGTCGCCGGACGTACCTTTCGTAGCTCCGGGCTCGAGTTCGCTTTTTCCATCAATGAACAGATGTTGTAGATAAACAGCTTTAAAAAAAAGAACTTTATTTCTTACTCAGACTGCGTATTACGGGTTCGGTGCACTGAAAAAGTCCGAAATCCGCAGTTGCTTCCGCGGAAGTTTGAGTTTAACAAGCGCGGTTCGCATAGCTTCCAGCTGCTCTGGCGGCATCCCTTTGGTGTGCATGAAGTCAACCAGAGAGTCTATTGACATCAGTGCACTTTGCGTGGTCATCGACGGGGTCAGAGAAGCGCCGTCCACTCGTCGCTGTCGCTGCTGCCATCGCACAACGCTAGTGTCTGTCGAGACAGCACATCCGCGACGATTGCCTTGTCGGTGAGTTTGTTACAGACTGAAGCAGCACTGTCTGCTGTCAGGAAGTCCTCAACCGATGCGACACACTCGCTGCCTGCGTCACCAGTAGCGACGTGCTCCCAGAGCTCAGCGAGATCCGCGGTGTCGCAAGTCTCGCTGTCATTAGGCGGGGGAGGCTGGTCCTGTCGCACAAAGCCTGCCTTCTTGAAGCAGTTTTGAATTGTGCTCTGCTTCACGTCGTACCACGTGCCGTAAACAAAGCGCACGGCCTTTAGAAGGCTAATCTTCATGTCAGGGGCCCGTCTGTATTGCCTGACGTACCGGGAGCCGAGCGGTCAATTGTTAGCACCAGCCACTCTAGCATGCGCCGCCGGTACAACGCTTTGAAATTTGCATTCACGCCAGTGTTCAGCGGTTGAAAGCCTGCTGTCGTGTTCAGCGGCAGGAACATCAGTTCAATTGACGTCAGCTTCGGGCTCACGGTATGTGCGCTGCAGTTATCCAGCGACAAAATGACCTTCCGCCCCTGGCTTTCGATGACACCGTCCATCTCGAGCAGCCACTCCTCGAACAAGTCGTGCGTCATCCAGGCCTTCTTGTTGCTGCGATAGTGGACTGGGATGTGCTGATTCCTGAAACAGACTGGCTTCTTGGATCGCCCAGTTATGAAGGGCTTGAGCCGATGGCTCCCGTCCATATTGACGCAGAGCAATATGGTCACTCGAACTTTGGAGTGCTTCCCGCCGGGACACAGATCGCCTCTCAGAGCATGCATCTTCAGTGGTGTCATTTGAAAAAAAAAGGGGGCAGTCTTGTCGCAGTTGTAGACATCCTTATCCGAAAAGCGCTTCATAAGTGTGGGCAGGTTGGTCTGCAGCCAATGCTGCTTTGCGTGCGAGTCCAGAGAAGCCGCTTCCCCCACCACGTTCTTGTAAACAATTCCGTGCCGCTTTGGATCCAGCCGCCTCCGGGTTCGAAATCCGGCCGACCAAGCAGAAATCCCAAGTTTTTCGCCTTTGGGGCAAGTATTGGTCCACTGATCGGCACATTCTGGGAGCGGATTGTCAGGAACCAGTGGTAGAGCGCCTCTTCGACATCCGCGTACAAAGGCTCCCGAACCCTCTTCCACACGACAGCATGGCCACTGGTTCCAGCCTTCAAAAGCGCGGTGCTGCTGGCCTTCAGAATTGTCGATATCGTCGACTGGGTGAGCTCATATTTTTTTACAAGGGCGCTCACCTTGAAACCTTGTCACGAGTCTTGCAAAATTTTCAACTTCGTGTTAAGCGACACGGCCTTGCGTTTCGTCGGCGCCATCTTAGCTGAGGCTTCTCTGCTCCGCTCTTCGGTTGCTTGCGCGGTTGCTGAGAAGGAGAGACTGGCGCCGGGCAGGCGGGATTGCTACCGTGCAGCTTTGCTTTTCGCTTTTTTTTTCTTTCTCTCCCCCTTTTGACACGGGGAGCCGCAGAACTACGCACCGCCCACCGCTTTGCTTTTCGAATTTTTTGCTTGTTATCTCCGCGCTCAACGCGCGAGTCAGAAAACGTTACTCAGCTGGCGCCATCCAGTAGCGCGCCGTGTCAACTCGCGATGCTCTCCCCGGCCTCGGCATTCGGAATGGTCGGGACGCGCCGCTGGCGCTGTGCTGCAATGGCAGTGAATACGAACTCGCCTACGCTAACTTTTCGTCTTGTCACGGCAGAGCTCGTTTCATTGGAACTTATCGATGTAAATGTTACAATTATTCTGCAAGGAACATGTTGTCCAGACGGCAAAATTTTCATCGTTGTATCCGATATGCGGTGGATCACATACCGTTATATATGGTTTTTTTCCCCATAGCCCCAATGTATAAAACGAGACTGTTAAATCAACCCATCGTTATAACCAATATATCGTTATATGTGGTATCGTTATAAGTGGACTGCACTGTACGTGCACTGTTTCTATGCAGTCCTACAGCTGTACAGTACTACAGTATTCACGGGTTGAAATAGGAAAAGTTAGGGCTAAGTCATACACACTTTTATTTTTACAAACTTCAGTTTGTGTACTATCGGTGTAATAATGGTTCATGTACTTGAACGAGAAAAAACACTGCCTTTAAAGGCCAGATTCACAGCTACATGATGCGGTTGCAGCGAGCAATTGAACATTTTGTCTGGCTTAATTCAATGTTAACGTGCCCTGTTTCATTCCTTGAGCACTGTACATCCCTGACAAATGAAAGAAAGCAATAGTCTTGCCGTGTTTCTGTTTCCTGTTTGTCGTCGTTGATGCTTCCAGGTTTCCAAGCAAGTGTCGGTTGTGATGAGAAAGTCGCTGCTCAGATGGCGGCGATGTGGGTCTACCCATGGGACTGTTGGACCGCAGCAGCAGCGCTTGCACCACAGCGACTGTTTCAGCGGCCATGGCAGCCGGTAGGTCGTGGCGGTCACCCAGCATCTCTGTGTGGATGACAACAATGGCTGGAATGACAGTCTCAGTAGCCAGGCTGGTCGCCGCAGTGGCCAGAAAACACTGCCACCTCGTCTGGCTCCCTGGACCCATCGCCCAGCACGGAACACAGGCCCTCAAGGTTTTCTGCACCAGTTACTTTGGTCACCTGGCTTCCTAAACCCGTTGCCAAGCAGGAACATGGGTCCTTGGCGTTGCAGTACGTTGTAGCGGTTGGTCACAGATTCTCTGGACCGGACATCCAGCGAAAACCAGCTGGCTTTAACGCCGCACAGCATGAACCACCGCACGCACCGTGCAAGCACACTTTGTTGTAATCGCCCGCACATGGCGAATACTGAACTGTTTGAATTGCATGCCTCTTATAACAAGGACAAGGTGGAAGTGTAGGCTAAGTAGTAGTAGTAAAAAAATGGGTAGGTGGAGAGAACAAAGTATTCAAAGGGGGAGAGAAAGGAGCAAGCAGGAAGTTGAGGAGATAGAAATGTGTGAGGAGCAAAATCAGAAATATTTATTTATACATACTGCAGTGCAATGTGTGCTACAGCGGGAGTGGGCGTGCAATACACAAAATTGTTAACAGCAACGAAACTATAGAAACATCTAAGCTAATACAAATGTGTGGGTATACATAAAAATGTGATAAACATCAATGAAACAAAGAAGGTAACTCGGAAATCTGGCCAATAGATGGGGCTGTGGTGCAGATTCATGTCGTGGATGGTGTCTTTGAAACTGCGTGATGAGCATGAATGAACAGGGCCAGGTAATGAGTTCCATTCTTCAATGTAAAGGGGGAAAACTGAATTTGAACACATTGGTGCAGGCATAGTAAGGGATTAAGTTGTGACTATGTTTTGTCATTGGCTGTGATTGATTGGTGCTGACCTGGCAGGAGGCGGTGATGCAGGAAGAAGAGGACAGAAGGAAAGAAGAGGAGGAACGGCAAGAGAAAAACTGAGGGGGTTGGAGCGTAGGTTAAGTAGTAGTATTGACTAAATCATGAACTAAATCGCGAGTCCACAGTAAAAAGGCACATTAAGGCATTGTTAGGAGGCTGTGGGCATATTTTCGAGCTCTGGACACTGGCCCGTTTCCAGCTGCAAAAGCTTTCCCTAACCTGCCTTCGTGATCGCATGTGGACTCCCTAACCTTCCCAATTGCTCTTTGCGTTACCTACGGTCGCAGGCCTCGTTACCTACGGTCGCAGGCATGCAATGAAGATGCGATGCAGCTATCTTTAGATCGAAAAATGATTTTCCTGTGACGCGAGCTTAATAGTAAAAGCAGCGCGCCACCATGTGAACTTTAGCGCAAAGTGAACCACCACAAACTTGCCACAAATATCCTCTGTCACCATCTTGAGATGGCGACGACACTGCATCTAACCGATCTGACGAGAAGTTCTGACCACTGTCGCCAACATGGTTTCGATTTCGTACTCGATTTGGGTGTGCAGGCAGCTTTCCGAACAAAGGTATGGGCTGTAGATTTTGAGTAAATGTACCAGCTGTGCTCCACAACATGCAGTGTGGCTGGGAGAGATTCCAATTGTGGCAAGAATGCAGCGATGCCGGATATCGAGCTGCACAGAGGCATCTGCGATGACGGCGTCCGATGAACACGCCCTTACAACTTTTGGCTGATTAGTCTATCATGATGATATGTTCGGTGGCAGTACGTGTGATGAGCAGCGCCGTCATAAACCGCACCGCCGGTAACCTGAATGCACCGTGTCGCCATTTGCGGCGCACACACTTCGGGACACACCGCCGCAGGACATGCCTTGCAGTGTTTCAATGCACGCTACTAAGCTGCCACCACGGTCCGCATTAAGCTCAAATGCGAACCCGAAAAAAAATTTCATTCACCATGCGCGTGAACAACTGACTCAGCATGATCGGTCAACAACTAAGATGGTGGCCATGAGTTTTTCAATATGGCAGC
Source organism: Hyalomma asiaticum (assembly GCA_013339685.2). Taxonomy (NCBI): domain Eukaryota; kingdom Metazoa; phylum Arthropoda; class Arachnida; order Ixodida; family Ixodidae; genus Hyalomma; species Hyalomma asiaticum. Next base: position 12,702,680 of record CM023481.1, on the reverse strand, counting down.
GCCCATGCAAGTGTTCTGTGGTATTATTTTGCGAATTCACATGGGCGGAAGGTGCATTTGAGCACATTCCTTGAACTTAGTTGGAGGCACCATGGGGCCTAACGGTCCGGCAAATTGTGTTATCGTGGGATCACAGTTTCGTGATGTTTCGTTATCAAGACATATGAAATGCATTGAATCCTATGGGCTTTGGCCGGGGATTGGGAAATTTTTTGTTGTTGGGAGAATTTGTTTATTGAGGGATGTCGTTATTGGGGGGTTTGACTGTAAGTAGTTATGGGGCACGCCCTTAAGTAGAAGGCTCTGGAGAAATTTCGGCCACCTCTGGTTCTTTGACATGCACCTATATCCAAGCATACAGCTGTTTTTCTGCTTTTTGTCCGCATTGATATGCAGCCACCGTGGCTGGGATTTCGTCCCACAATCTCGGGCTTGGCAAGTCAATGCCTTAGCCACTTAGCTGCCACAGCAGGTAAGAGTGAGGAATTGCAAGTAGGAAGACAAAGGAAAATTACAGATGTGTGGAGCAGGAGAAAAGGGTGAAGGAAGAGGTAGTGAAGGAAAATGTGGAGGAATGGAAAAAGAGGGGGGAAAAGTAGACAGAGAAGTAGTAGGAGGAGAAGGAATGAAATTGCCCATGCTGCCCAGACCCAGGCTATCAATATACTGGATGCCTAATAATGTTCTCTTTACCAGTCAGAGTAGGAAAGAGGAGGGCAAGGGAGAGGCATAGAAGAATAAGGTGGACAGAAACTAAATATGAGGGGTTGGAGAATGGAGTTAGGAAAAGGCTAGGAGAAGGCATTGTGCGATGACATTGGTGCCTAGTCATCAAAAATTTAAATGTGAGTAAGGCTCAGCCATATGGGAGGCAAACTAGATTATTCTGCGGTCAAGTGTCATACATTAAATGTGGTGCTTGGCTTCGAGTGGTCCGGTAACTATGTTGGCCTAATTCTACCTGAGGGACCACAGCTGTCAGAGGAGGTTGGCTTGGCGAGGCTAGTGAAATTACATGATGCCGGCTTTTAGTTTTTTTCGTCATTGGGCAAAAGGATTGAGGAATTGCAGAAAAAAAGGACAAGGGAGGTAGAGAAGTAGACATAGTAGTGGTTAAAGGAGGAGGAGAAGAAACTGAGATAGGGAAGAATAAAAGAGAGGGGTGGATTGAGGAGGGAAATCACATGTGAAGGGCTGGAGGAAGAGCACAGAAGGGAAAGGGGAGAAAAGACATAGGTTGTGGAGGAGTAGAGCAGTAAGTAGTGATGGTAGTAGGAGCAGAATAAATGGAGATGAAGGGGAACAAAGATGAGAGGGGAATGGGTAAAAGATTAGGAGGAGGGAAATTAGAAATAGCAGCAGGTAGAAGGGGCAAGGATGGGGACAGAAGGGAAAGTATAGGAGCAGCAGAAGAGAAAACCGAAGTGGAGGGGCAGACGTAGTAGGAGTGCAATAGTGGTAGAAGAAGAAAAGGACAGAAGGAGGGTTTGGAAGAGGAACAACCCCTCCCCTACCAGGAACAAGGGTCGCACCAAGGTTTTTTGACCCTGTAAAGTTGTAAACCAGTCCTCTTCCTTCTTTGTCTGGTAGAAAGTTCGAAGGATTCATATGGCTCCCTTAAGTTGACATCTTCATTTGCTGAGTGTGCCAATGTAACTGGTGTCTACTTCTTCGTGCATATGGAACCCAGAGGTCTGCGATTCAAATCTGCAGCCTGAGAAGCAGTTCTGTTTCCGTTCTGTTTTATTTTATCTACAGTCTATCTTATTACTCAAAACGAAAGAGAAAAAACAATTGTGCGCCACTGCTTTGATGTTTTCGTGTACAATGCTCACACCAACACTGACAGCAATACGAGAATAAGGAGAGGGTAAAGTGGAAGAGAGATAAAAGTGAAGGAGCAGGAGTAGACTGAATAGTAGCACAGTTGAGCCCAGTTATAACAATGCCAGTTTTAACAATAATTAGTTATAACAATGATGAGCTACTGCACCATAAATTTTTGTATGTTTCCAATGGTGAACTACCCTCTTGCAACAATGTCCCCATGCCCCATTATTGGATATAACAATCAAATCTGTTTGCTAGGTGTGCTGTGCAGGGCTGCCAAGAGGCAATAGAATGTGAAACATCTGAAATGAACACAACCTCTGTCCACTGAGCACTTACTGTTCCCACCTACAAAAGTCTGCTCCAGCCATCATGCTATGAGAACCAGCTTCTCCTCCAAAGTTTCTCTGTCCCTCTTCCACTATGTCACCCTCCCAAACATGAGCACGAGCCCCACCCTGAACAAAATGTAACAGAAGACAGTAGTTCCAAAGCTGGCCTTTAGGAGTTTCAACTAGCTTTCCCAGAAAGTCCTCTGTGCCTTCTGACCCTTGAAGCAAAGGGCTGGGATTAAAGTAACACTGCTGCTGAGGGGACAAAGTGGGGGTGGGGGCTTCCTTTTATTGTAGATTAAGGTGGGTTCAGGGTGTTCTTTGGCCACCATTGTGCTCAGCAGGAAGGAAATGGGAATGTGCAGGGTAGGAAGAAGTGGAGGAGGAAGAGGATAGAAAAAAGGCTGGCGGCGGGTGTGGAAAGGGAGAAAAATATTGAAGATGTGGAAGAGCCAGGAATGGAAGTGGTATGACCAGGAGGAGTGGGTGGTGGAGGAGATAAAGGGGAGCTAGAAGGAGAGAGGAGGTGGGTGAGGAGAGAAAAACCCAGTCAGAAGAGGTCACAAGATAGAAAACTCACTCACTGTGAACAAAGGTGTAGTAATTGAGGTTGTTGCGTCGCCTTCGCGCGATTTCAAACTGAAGCTATTTGGTCTTGTGGCGAGCATGTGGCAGCCTGTCGATTGACATTGCACATTCGTCAAACTACAGTAGTACCATACACCTCTGGGCAATACCTAAGGCTTTGATGGCAAGTTGCAGCACTGTATTATGCATAATAGTTTCATTGATATTTATCATGACTTTGGCGAAGTGGCTTATTTTTGAGCTTTTCGTGCCCTGTATTGCTGCATGTTGGGGACTTCAATGATGTGGCATCAAATTGAAGATATGCTGAGTGGCTGTTAGGGGGTTCAACAAAACAGAATTTTTTGTCTTATTGAAATTACTTGCTTATTTTTTCATGCTGCCCTATTACTTTGACCTTTCTGGCAGCACCTACCATGTGAAAGAAAACAAAACCCTTTGTGCTTTGTATAAAAGACCAAATTTAATATAATGAAGTGTTGGCATACCGAAGTTAATTTTTGCCTATTTCACTGGCCTCAATATTTTGGCAGACCTGCCAACTCTCCCAAATTGTCTGGGAGACTCCTGGATTTTGACCGAATCCCCTGATTGTACGAATGCTATCTCAAATCTCCTGAAAAGTGGCCGCCACAGCAGGGGCGTATATTTTTTAATCACGCACATACGTCAGCCTTTCCTGCTGCGACAGTTGCTGTGCTGTGGAAGAGCACTCGCTGCTACACTTCTAGTTCATCATAACCATACTGTAGAGTACCGCTAAGTATATTCTACGCACTATAGTACCACCAAGGGTGAGACAGCTACTCATATTGCGCAGTTTTGATACAATTCTGTTTTCCTGCTTCGAGCTGCTCTAAAGGCATGAAAATTGGGAAAGTTGCTCCAAAACAGCCTGGAAAGCAAGTATTGTGGTTCACGTCAGTTTCAACGGGGAAAAAAAAGTGGAGTCACGCAATGTACACAGTGTGGTTGACGCTCGGGCCTCCGAGATTGCTGCAGACGCATCGATTTTCGTGTCAATGTACAATCAAGACATGTGGAACCTACACACATGGAATGCCATTACAGTAAAACCCTGTTATAACAAAGTTGAAGGGGGAGCCGTAATTACTTCGTTTTAACCATTAGTTTGTCATAGCCAATACCGTGTCCTCTATGGGAATTTCAAGGGGAATTGCGATTGCTGCCTTATATCCGGGTTCGTTATAAAAAGTTCTACTGTATCTACATGAAATTAGAGTATTTTCCACGATTATTTGCCACCGCGGTATTGCAGTGTTACAAGAGAGGGCAATGCGCTGGTGAAAAGCTCAGATGAGTTTCTTCGTAATAGTGTAAAGCTGGAAAATCTTGATAAAATCCAAAGTGACCAGACTCTCCTGACAAAAGAGAACACTAAACTACAAGAAGTGCTAGGGATCTTTCAGAAGCTAAATAAGAAAATATATAAAAAAAGTCAAAGCAGTAAGCAAAAGCATGAGTGGTCTAAACTAAAAGGCTATTGTGTGTAGACAATTCTGGTGCAGTGAGAATTTTTTTTAATTTGAGATGTGTACTGACCCCTGGTTGTGAAAAAGATACTTGACTGCCTGGGCTGTGCCAAATTTGACTTTTTGAGCTCTTAAGACATCATATTAATTGTTGCGAGCTGCTCCAAATCAAGGTTCTGCTCCGAAATAAACATTTCACTGCTCCAAAAACTGCTCCCAAGTCTGTTTCTGCTGTCTCACCCCTGTACCACGTATCTGGACAAAGGCCAGCCGCGAGGCACGCTTGCCACCATCCCGAAAGAGGACGAGGGAAAAGGTGCTACAACTTTTGCATCTGTCTGTCTTGGCCCCTATTCCACGCATAGCTTTGGCTGGAAGTGTTGATGCTAGTTCTTCGAGAGTGTCTGTGTTAATGCGACATGCTGTCAACTTGAAACCTGTAGCAACAACGCCGGCCACCTCAGATTGCCAACTGCCAATAGAGATCAGTTGGTTTGGTGGAAGGGGGGCGTGTGTGCAGCGGCGGGGCGCCGATTGAGACTGCCATGTGGGCGGAAATGTGTTGCAGGCGATCTCCGCAAGGATCACTAGCTACCACCATTAAAAACAGGCCTTTCTAGGGGAGGCCCTAGGGGAAGCGCCTCCCCTAGAAGGTATCCTTCTAGGGGAGGCACTGTTTGAAGCACAAAAGAGTTTGGAGGAAGTTCGCACGCATTTTGTATGCTAGGCCTACTCCACCTGCCTAGGCATCGGTTATGTTTGTTATGTGGTGCTGGGAGTTGTGTGTTTCCCCGAGTTCAGTTAGAAGGTCGATAATTGTGTCAAAAGCAAAGAAGTACTTGAAAGTGTTTCTGGACTCGTACAGAGCTGAGTTCCCATGCTTTGTCATTTCGCAGAAAGGTGACAAGTATGGATTCTGTACCACATGCGCCTGTGATGTAAGCATTTCACACGGCGACAAGGCTGACATAAATGTGCACACTGCTTCACAGAAGCATCAGAATTACGTTCTTGCTGCTGCAGAAAGGCAAGGCAACATTGGAAGTTTGTTACAAAAGAGGTGCAGAGACAGTGTGATCTGTGCACAATGCCTATTCATGGGATTTATTGCGGAACGAAACTTCCCACTAAGCGTTAGTGATCATGCAGGACCATTTCGGAAAACGTTCCTGAAGTTCGAGGACACGAAGCAGTACAGGTGTGGACGTATGAAAACTGCCATAGTCGGGGAAATGGCTGCAGATGCTGAAAACACAATGTTGGAGGCTCTGAAATGCTGTGCTTTCGCAGTCCCAGTGGACGGAAGCAACGACAGCGCGTTGCAAATGTGCCCAATCGTTGCGACGTACTTTACGAGGAATCGGGAAATGTGAAAGCCGACTGCTTTGTCTGCAGGAACTTCATGGGGAGGCCAACGGTTGAAAGATTGGAAACCTGGTTCTCATCATCATCAGCCTATCTTATGTCCAATGCAGGATGAAGGCCTCTCCCTATGCTCTGCATCCTTTTCTGCCCTGCATGAGCCAATTCCATTTGCTGCCTGCAAATTTTTTAATTCCATCCCCCCATATTACTCTCTGTCATCCGTGGCTATGCTTACTTTCTCTTGGTATCCATTCCGTCATCCTAACTGTCCATCGGTTATCTAGCCTTCTCATCATGTGGCCTGTAAATATCAATTTTTTTTCTTCTGAACATCGTTTATTATATCAGTGACACCCGTCTGTTCCCTGATCCCCTCAGCTGTCTTCCTATCTCTTAATGTAACGCCTGTCATTTTTGTTCCATCGCCTGCTGCATAGTTCTTAACTTCCTCTCGAGCTTCTTTGTAATGCTCAAGTTTCTGCCATGTATGTGAGTACTGGAAAAATGCAGTATTTATATAGTTTCCGCTTGAGCGATAGTGGTAGGGTTCCGTTCATCAGTTGGCAATGTCTCCCGTATGCCTGCCATCTACGGTAGATTCCTTTTACATGAGCAGGTCTTCCTGTCAGCAGCTGTCCTAGATATAGGTATTCTTATACAACTTCTAATGTCTGGTTTTCGATCATGAGGACATGTTTTTTTCGCCATGGTACTTAGCATTATCTTTTTCTGCATGTTCATCCTTAATCCTACCTTAGCGCTTTTTCGGCTTAAGTCTTCAGTCATCTTCTACAGTTCGTTGCCATCATTGCTAGAGTGCTATGTCGCCGGCAAAGCGTAAGTTACTCAGATATTCGCCGTTAATCCTTTGTCCTGTTTCGTCCCAGTCTAATCTTTTTAAGATTTCTTCCAAATATGCAGTAAATAGCATAGGAGGTATTGGATCTCCTTGTCCGACACCTTTCTGTATTGGGATTTTGTTGCTTTTCCTAAGGAGGAGTAGGGTGGCTGTGGAATCTTTGTAGATGTTGGCTATTGTATTTACGTAGCTATCACATATTTCTTGACAGCGCAATGTCTCCAGAACTGTTGGTATCTCTACCTAGTCAAAAGCCTTTTCGTAGTCTATGAAAGCCATATAGAGGGGTTTGTTGTATTTAGCGCATTTCTCAGGTACTTGATTGATCAAATGAAGGTGGTCTATGGTGGAGTATCATTTTCTGAACCCTGCTTGCTCTCTTGGTTGATTGGCCTTTATTGTGTTTGAGATAACCATTGGGAATGTTTTGTAAAGTGCTGCAAGTAGACTTATTGGCCTGTAGTTTTTCAAGTCTTTTACATCTTCTTTCTTGTGTTATAAAATAATGTTTGCATTTTTCCAGCTTACTGGTGCATTTGACGATTTGAGGCATTGTGTGTATAGTGTCATGAGCTTTCTAGTTAGGAAGTCTCCTCCATCTTTGATCAAGTCGGCGCTTATGCAGTCTTCTCCAGGTCGCTTTCCCACAGGACAAGCTCTGAATTGCTTTCCTAACCTCGTCCATAGTGACGCATAGAATTTTGGTGTCCTGATGGGCATTTATTACACTCATGGTGGGGAGACTCGTATTTGAGCTCTATAGTTCAGAATAAAAGTCCTTGGCCACCTTGGCTATATCATTGAAGTTACTAATGATGGTGCCCTGCCTATCTTTCACTGCGTGCATAATGTTCTTTCCCCCCACAAAGCTTCCTTTTAGTTGTTTTGACGCTGACTCCTTTTTTTGACGGCTGCTTCTATTTCTTTCACATTATGGTTGCGCATGTCCCTGGCTCTACTTTTGTTCTCGATGCACTCAAATCGTGTGGTGTACTGGTGTAGAACTGCATCGGATTTTCTGCCGACAGTGCCACTGTGATGGTCTGCAAAAATAACGGCGTGGCAGCTGTGATAAAAGAAACCCAAGAAAATTTGATAGTCGTTGGCTGCCCTTGTCACCTCATAAATCATGCGGCTGAGAAAGGCACCGCATGCGCACCTGCAAAATTTGACGAGGTGCTCGTGGACATCTTGTACTACCTCAAGAAATGTCCCAAGCGAAAAGACAGGCTTGCTGAATTTCAAGGGGTGCACAGCACAGAGGTACGGAAGATTTTGAAACACGTGTGGTTGCTTTTGCTGGGAAAGTGTCTGACCAGATTGCTGGAGCAGTGGCAGCCCTTGGTCAGCTTCTTTTTGAATGAGTTTTCGGCTTACGTCTTCAGTCCAGCTTCTACGTTTCGTGCCCAAGTCATTGCTAGAGTGCTATGTCGCCGGGCAAAGCTTAAGTTACTCAGATAGTCGCCGTTCATTCCTTTGTCCTGTTTCGTTCCAGTCCTAATCTTTTTAAGATTTCTTCCAAATATGCAGTAAATAGCATAGGAGGTATTGGATTCTCCTTGTCCGACACCTTTCTGTATTGGGATTTTGTTGCTTTTCCTAAGGAGGAGTAGGGTGGCTGTGGAATCTTTGTAGATGTTGGCTATTGTATTTACGTAGCTATCACATATTTCTTGACAGCGCAATGTCTCCAGAACTGTTGGTATCTCTACCTAGTCAAAAGCCTTTTCGTAGTCTATGAAAGCCATATAGAGGGGTTTGTTGTATTTAGCGCATTTCTCAGTTACTTGATTGATCAAATGAAGGTGGTCTATGGTGGAGTATCACTTTCTGAACCCCTCTTGCTCTCTTGGTTGATTGGCCCTTTATGTGTTTGAGGTAACCATTGTGAATTTTTTGTAAAGTGCTGCAAGTAGACTGATCGGCCTGTGGTTCCTCAAGTCTTTTACATCTCTTTTCTTGTGTAATAATGTTTGCATTTTCCCAGCTTACTGGTGCATTTGACGATTTGAGGCATTGTGTGTATAGTGTCATGAGCTTTCTAGTTAGGAAGTCTCCTCCATCTTTGATCAAGTCGGCGCTTATGCAGTCTTCTCCAGGTCGCTTTCCCACAGGACAAGCTCTGAATTGCTTTCCTAACCTCGTCCATAGTGATGCATAGAATTTTGGTGTCCTGATGGGCATTTATTACACTCATGGTGGGGAGACTCTTATTTGAGCTCTACAGTTCAGAATAAAAGTCCTTGGCCACCTTGGCTATATCATTGAAGTTACTAATGATGGTGCCCTGCCTACCTTTCACTGCGTGTATAATGTTCTTTCCCCCCACAAAGCTTCCTTTTAGTTGTTTTGACGTTGACTCCTTTTTTGACGGCTGCTTCTATTTCTTTCACATTATGGTTGCGCATGTCCCTGGCTCTACTTTTGTTCTCGATGCACTCAAATCGTGTGGTGTACTGGTGTAGAACTGCATCGGATTTTCTGCCGACAGTGCCACTGTGATGGTCTGCAAAAATAACGGCGTGGCAGCTGTGATAAAAGAAACCCAAGAAAATTTGATAGTCGTTGGCTGCCCTTGTCACCTCATAAATCATGCGGCTGAGAAAGGCACCGCATGCGCACCTGCAAAATTTGACGAGGTGCTCGTGGACATCTTGTACTACCTCAAGAAATGTCCCAAGCGAAAAGACAGGCTTGCTGAATTTCAAGGGGTGCACAGCACAGAGGTACGGAAGATTTTGAAACACGTGTGGTTGCTTTTGCTGGGAAAGTGTCTGACCAGATTGCTGGAGCAGTGGCAGCCCTTGGTCAGCTTCTTTTTGAATGAGACAAAGCCGAAAAACCAGCAGCACCCAAACTCTCTGGGGTCATACCAGATCCTCAAGACAGCTGCTGCTTTAGCAGATGTGCGGGACGGAGTCCAGCGAGATCGCCAAAAATGAAAGGACCCAAGAGGCAAGATGGACACAACTCCGGCAAAGAAAGTGAAGGTTTCATCTGAGAGTACCAGATGTGCCAGCTTGACCCGTGAGGAACAGTTTTTGTACTTTCTTGCCTCTAATTTAAACTTGGATTGTGGCCTTTTTTGAAGAGTGTCATCCGTCCGTTTGACGAAGCCAACAGCCAACTTCAGCCACAGGCACATCCAATTCATCTTCTCCAGTGCCTCTTGTTGCAGTCCCTCTTGATGCAGGGAGGGACGCAGGATTTGAGGTTGTCTATAGACCCTTTTCGTAAAAGTGTGCCTCTAGCGCCAAACACGTGAACTACAGCCAGCTGTCATGATGAGGGCACCCTAGCAGACGACGCGAGCCTCGGCAAATGTCGACGCGCGAGTGCGTGACATTTCAGCACCGCTGGATATACTGAATTGCTACTGCTTGTTCTTGGGGTGCCTTATTGTTCGAGCCCGTTGTACGATAATCCAAACGGGCCACATTCCGACGTGCTAGCGTTGAGGATGCCGTGACGAGAACAGTGAAAAGGTTTTTAATTGGAAACCAGAGGAGCTGTGGCGCACCACACGTGGTTAGAAAAAGGTGCGCGTATTCTCTTTCATTATAGTGTAATCGCTGTGAAGATAACTTTGTGATTAACGATGTGTAAACTGATTCATTTGGCTACAATCTTAGATTACTGGCCAAGTTTATGTCCACAGACGACCGCTGTCACTCAAAGTGGTGTGGCACTTCAAGCGGATCTCTTCTAGCCCAGATTATGTGAACCGATTCTTGTCTTGTTTATTATTATAACGGGCGGAATGTCTGAAGCTTTCTGCACGTCACAATGTTTTTCATTACCTCTGAGGTTGGCCGACAGTTTTTTCTTATGGGCAAGAATGAACGAAAGCCTAGCGTGGTACGTCTCCGAGTTTTAAAAACCTAAGAACAGATGCTGATGGGCTCTCATTCGTAAATGCGCTGCACATAGGAAAGTTTCATTACAAGCTCAGGTTTTTTTTTTCCAACGCGGTGGACTGCGATGCGCGCGCGAGCCTGAAAGTTCACCAGGGCTGCCTGAGCCAAGGGTGACTGCAAATATCAGATGCAGAAAAAAAAATAACGGTGCGTGCATTTTTTACGTGGCGACCGCAGCCATGAACAGTATCATGAATAACAGCACAGAATTTATCGGTGCTTTTTGCCAGCTAGGCAGACAGAGTGGCTCATGCCGTTTGGAGGGGCCCGGGAAATGACTAACAAAAACAACCAAACTATGTTCCATGAACTTTATTCAAAAACACTTCTTGTCTACTGCGGCAGCGAACGACGACCCTTGAAACAGGATGGTGCCTCCTCGGTTTTCCCTGCAGGAGAAAAAAGCATCCGTAAATGGTACGAACACAAGCGTCGTTGCATATGCATAGCACCGCCGGCATGTTTATGTGCATGCGCAGAACGGTAGCGACTCACCTTTCTTGTTTCTAGGAAGCACGAAAAGTTGATGTCACGACACAAATGTCGCCAAAATGCGGCAGGCCCTTATTATCGTCCCGGTGGTGCCAGGTGTCGATGGTGCACGCTGCCGCAGACGTTGACGACACACACTTGCAGGTTTATCATCGTCCTGCGACCGAGCTACTCTGCCCGACCATTGCGTTAATGGGCACAAGATACCATTCACTGTAGAGGAGAAGCGCTTGGGAGGCACAAACACATTGCACGAAAAGCACGTTCGCAAATACAGACGGTGAGATTTCGGCGGATCACACGGGAACCAGCTGCCAACACACTCGCGCCATGCCCCCGCTCTGCAGCGAAGCCATCATGATGGCCGCTCGCGAACCCAAAATGCCTTGCAAAGTGAAACTTACGAAAAGCCCACCACCAGGTGCCGTATTTTTGAAAAGGGTCTATATTTCTTTTTGAACCAAATTTAATAAAAGTTCGCATACTTGTTTAGCTTATTCTTTGGGCTCTAAAAATGCAGTTATTTTGTCTGTGGGTTAATTATTTCATTATATGATGAGTCAATCTCTTTTGTCGTCACAACAATATACGAATATCAGCCTGGTAAAAATATGCAAATGACCTTTGAAGCCATAGCAGCAAGCAAAAAACTCGCAACCAGGGCTCTTTCATGACCGACTCACTAGTTATTACTTTATTGTACAATAAACTCCATTGTTTTTTGAACATGGCCATGCAGCTGTCATGCAGCTAGCTGTCATGCAAATAACAAATTAAAAACTTTTAACCTCACACATTTTTATATCTGTCTGCTATGTTGTGCACTCCAAACATTTAGCTTCTTGATGCACAAAGAATTCCGTTTTTGAAAGCCTCTTATGCTTGTGTTCAGATAAGGACAGACCAAGAGGGGCCCCGACTATTTTTTGTTTTCAGCGAAATTTTTATGTGAGGTGGGAAGGTGTATCCTCAGAAATGAACCAACGTTTTTTGTGGGGAATCTAGCATGAATTTCTCTAAAGAAATTCGTGTTTCACTACAGTAAAAAGAGCATTTTTTTGCAGTTATTTTACGCAACTTGTACTTTGGGGCCACCATAACTTGTATTTATGTCATTTATGCTGCATTTCTGAAAAATCCCCAAACTTTGATTTTGGAGTAACTACTGCCTCTGGCTGGCCCCGATTTTGGAGGTCTTTTTTGCCGGTTTATCCAAAGCAGTGATGCTGGATATATTTCTGTCGAGTCTCCCTAAGGTGTTCTGCATGTTGAAATAAAAAAATTCGTGATTGAACAAAAAAAAACTCATTTTGTAAAAAAAATCCCAAATGTGCTGAAACTGCAGAAACAGCAAAAGTTGAGAGATTTCAGAGGCAGCTTAAAAAAAATAATCACCCCTGATTTTTGTGAAAATTTTCAGAACGTGGAAAAATGTCTCCAAATTTCTGCCGCAAAAATATATTCCATTAGTTTGTTCTAAATGAGAAAATTCGGCCTGTTTGTAGACCTACGTATGGCTACCTAACAATGCGCTGCGTTATAACAATAAAATGAAAATCGTAGATATATGCAACTCATAGCTTCGCAGAATCAAAGCCCCGCCTCGAACAGTGTGTGAAGCCGACATCGAACATTGTACTTATTACAAAAATTCTAACCTTGCAATTGCCCAGCCACGGTGGTCTAGTGGTTTTGGCAATCGGCTGCTGATCCGAAGGTAGCGGGATCAAATGCCAGCCACGGCGGATGTGTTTCGATGGAGCTGAAATGTTGAGGCCCGTGTGCTGTGCGATGTCATTGCACGTTAAAGAACTCCAGGTGGTCGAAATTTCCGGAGATCTCCACTACGTCTCTCATAATCGCAGCTGGTTTTGGGATATTAAACCCCACAAATCACAAATCAGTCTAACCTTGTGATCATGTAATGCAAAAAATGCAACCCCGATGTGCATTTGGCTGGTTGCTGTAAGGGCTTTTTGTAACCTTTTACGCGCTGACACATGCTAGAGAGGAAATGACAGATTGAGCTGGTGAAGCTGCAATTAACGCAGGATGTACAAGTGCCTAGCGCAAGCGCAAGACATGCCAGCGCATGATACTGGATGTCATCGGGTAGAAGGACCGCACTGCTCAGCTCTACAGAGCAGGTGGCCCCGCCTGCCCATCACTTGCACAAGTACCGGAGCACTTGGAACATTTTATTTCTTTGTCAAGCTTGTACCCCGTAGTATGGCAGCAATACATGATGTACGTGCCTCTAAAGAAATTATATTTCTGTACTCGGGCTTTGTCATGCGGTGTCCAAAAGCCACCAGTCGTGACTATGCACAGCTGCAGCTCACTTGATTTTCGTTTCCTCATTCTGCGGAAACCTATATATGCACTTTCTCTTAACACTGGAGTTGGAGCAGCTGACCACAGTTTTCCAGGGTGCCAGCCACCGGGCGACGGCGTGCGATAAGGTGGCATTGCAAGCGCTGACATACGCCCGAGCAGCTCGTCGTCTGCTAGCTTCGAACCAGAAGCCGTAAGCAGATAGCGCGCCCCACAGTCCATCGCTCATTTACCGGTCACCTATACGAGAATGCTGTGACGCGAGTGCGTGGTATGCTTCAGGGCAGACTGTGGATGTGTTTGCTGCTTCAGTGGAGTGTTCGCTAGGCGGATAGTGCTGGGTTGAGTTGTGAATGTCAGGCATTGTGGAGTGTAAGGAGCACATAGGAAGCACCTGTGTTCGAAATGATTACCCTGATGGTGAGATGAGACGTGGTGCTGAAGGTTTCGCTGTGCTTTTCTCTCGAAGCTGCTAGCACCCCCATGTGAGCTTTCCTGATACTGTTACAAGCTGTATCACGTACCAACAGCCCGCTAGTTGCTCAGCGTGACAAAGTCCTATGGCGAAATTTTCGAAATCGACCTACTGCACCAACTACTTAAGGCGGCACAAGCGGAAGAACAGATATCAGAATTCTCACACGGTGAAATACTTGGGAATTGACAACCTGAGGAAAGTGCTGCTAGCTGACAGAGCCCCTGAAGTGCATGAATCGCATGTTCTCTGCCAAAATTGCTTTAGGAATTTAAAAGTGTGCATCAGAAATGTGGAAGATCAATCTAGTCAGTCAAATAACAGCTTCTATACCACAGCTGAAGTTATGGAAAGCATCAGTGTGGCCATTTGTACCACGTCAGCTCTGTCGCCACTAAGGCCTCCCCGGGCTGTAAAGTGAAAAGCCTCTCGTATGCCGAGCGAAAGGTGACAGAAATTACGGCTGCTGCTGTAAGAAACATTCGCTCCGGAATACGCACAGCATACAGCATTAAAGACATTTCATCCCCATGTAGCAACTGCACCTGTGCCAGCTGGCAGGCGAACCTTTGCACAGCGTACATCAAGTGTACATCTTTTAGAGAGTGCTGCCATCTCCTGTCCTTGATACCTTTGAGCCTCACCATAAAAGACATGCAATACTTCATACCAGGGGCAACGAAGCATGTAATTATAATGGCCGGAATGACTGCTGTTGTACATGGTATGTGGTGCCTTTTGGAACCACACAACAGAGAGAAGTTAGGCAAAGAAGACATCAAGCGAATTCTTGATTACTACACAAAGGATGAGCTTGATTGTTCCAGATAGAGCCCAAAGAAGGATGTTGTGCGTATCTGTAAGGACGGAAACACAAGATTTATTGCGAAGTGTTACATGACCCGGTCGCTGTGGGAGACATATTCAGTCTACAAACTTGTGAATCGGGATTCAGTGGCTGGCCTGACAAAATTCATATCTTTGTGCCCGGAATGGGTTGTGTGCTCACCACATCGGGAGGTGTGTCTCTGTGTATACTGTGCAAAGTTCATGCTCTGCCTGATTGCAATCCAAAATGCTTCGGGGTATTCAATGTCAACCGAATATGTACAGGCACTCTGTGTGCCCACAGTCTAGCATTGAATGTTTGTTAGGCAAGTGTGAACAGTGTCCACTCAAGAAAGGCCCGTGTCTGGAAATCGGCATTGCACCACAGGAAGAGATTGTGGTTGCTACTTAATAATCTGGCGAGCTGATCAGGAAGACAATGATGCCTGAAGCCTTCCTAAAGGAGTTTCAAGATCTCACAATAAAATGGACCCCTCACAGCTACCTCAGGCGCACACAAACGAATGCATTGCACGAGGCAAAACAGTTTTTGAAAGGTACTCGATTGTTTTTCAATTTGACTTTTCAGAAAACTGGTCCGTTTTACTCTCGGACAAAGTGCAGTCATACCATTGGCAAAGTGCACAAATTAGCATCTTGCGTCATATCATCAAGAAAGTGCACATGGAATTATGCCATAACTAGTAACATCTGCTAATCCGTACACGCTTACTTAGCTCTCAAGAATATTATGAAACACATTGAAGATTATGCTTCCATTACACCAAACTAACACTTGTTAGTGATGGAGCAGCAGCCTTTTTTATGAATGGGTTCCAACTGCACAAGTTGCAGCACAGTGAGCTTAAGAAAACAAAGTGGATTTTGTCTTCTGCAGGACACGGAAAAAATGCCTGCGATGGTGTCGGTGGTGTTGTGAAACACCAAGCCACACTACATAACCTGCGATCACCAGCCACCAAGGTCATTCAGTGTGCAAGTGATTTTTTTAAGATTGCGTCTGGTAAACTTAAAATGTTTTCCTACAGTATGTGGAGAACAATGAACAGGGTTTGCACAGCCCCTTGAAATCCTTGAATATCCTTGATTTTAACAATATAAGTTCAAGGGCCCTTGAAACTCCTTGAATACCCGTGAGCTCCTTTTAATCCTTGAAAATGCCGAAGTATTTGCTCCGCAAGACGAAATTAACGACGTACCACTGTAAGTCACGCCGATTTTAAAGGCATTTTCGCTTACGAATGACCATGAAAACAAGCTGTGTTGACTAAAGGGCGTCAGGAAGTTTCGATTTTAAATTACACAGTCTTACGTCATCTGGCAACTAATATTGATTGGAAATCCAACCCAAAGCATATCGCTCGGTCGGGCTACAGTCCCAAAACTGGCTAGTCTGCCACTGCCGTCTCTGCGCCGTTAAAGGGGCCCTGCGACACAAATTGAGCAGGCCGTTTTTTTCACTGATTCTAGAACTGTTGCACGCTGGGATGTCGCAGAGAGAGTAGAAACGCCGAAAGCAAAGTGGCTATAATTTTATTTCAGCAAACAAACCGCCCAAAATCGCCTCCTGTTTGAACTGAGGCGACACACAACGGATATTTTTGTTGCAGGAAGTGACATGGAGTGACGACATAGGAGGGGCCAGGCTGGGCGTTCTGATTGGCTTGACGCTCCAAGGTGCTTGTCACACACGTATGGTGTCTGCTTGGTCACGCTTTTCAGTACCAAAATATACTAAAATAGCTTTTATGCTTCGTAAGAAAGAAAGCAAGTATCTGACATCACTTGCAAAACGACACTAGGCGCGCTGTGCAACGGTTTGTGCGTCCATATGGCACGTCCACTAAGCACAGCGAGTTCGACGCGTGCCGCCGTATTTGGACTGCGCGTCACGCCATCTATTGCAGGCGCGGCGAAACAACGCGCTGAGCTACCACACGCTCCCGGTGTCTTCCGGTGTCGCTCTATAAGACGCGCATTGCTATTGGACGCCTCCATTGACGTCAGCGGGAGAGCGAAATACGAAAAGGAATGTTGGTTTCATGCTGTCTGCTCGTGTTTTGAAATTCGAGGGCTAATAACTCCAGTTCTAGACCACCGATTTGCATAATTCTTTTTGCATTCATCTCAGCATTCGATCCTACACACACTGCAATAGTGCAGACCGCAGTTGAAAAAGTGTCGCAGGGCCCCTTTAATGCATGCGCAGGCGGCGCTGCTATCATCAGAGAAGAAGACAAAGCTCCAAAGAATTCTGAAGTGCTTCCGGGAGTCAGTGGATCGCTTTTCAGAAGACCCGAAGCAAAAAATGACATGTCTTGTCAAAGCCAAGTTTCTGTCGAACAGCTAAAGAACAAGAGATGGTGATAGCTGTTCTTGAAAAAGAAATTAGTGCGAAAGTAGAGCTTGTCACTTAAGTCATGTGCGGGAATAAAATTACGTTAACACTCCTTGAATTGTTCTCTTTTGTATCCTTGAAATCCTTGAGATGACCTTGAATTTTCAGCAAAGTATTGTGTACGAACCCTGAATGAAGCAGAAGCCTTCATACAACAGAAGAAAGGTGAATGGGAGTGTGCAGTGTGTCTACCAACCAGGAAATTTCAGGGAATATGATTAGTCTGGAAAATCTCGGGGAGAACTCGGGGAATTCAGGCTTCTGTCAGGGAAAATCAGCTGAAGTACGAAAGTCGCGGTAACGCTGGCTCTAACTATGCACCTTCCGTGGGACGTTCTAGCACAACTCCCAGTAACTGAAAGGATGAGTGCCCCTCCCTCCCTCCCCGCTATCTGTCTGCGCCCACCAGCCTTTTTTCGTGCTTTGCTTGTTGGTTCTGTTTCTATGTAATGTCCGCTTTATGTGTGTGGACGCGCTACGGTGCACACATGTGCCATGTGTGCGCCGACATTATCTTGTGCGTTTGCATGCACGCACTTTTCCACAAATATTGTGAAAAGACTAGAGGGAGAGGGGCACATGGGCTACGCGAAGCTGCATGCCCTCTCTCTCTCCATAGGGAGAGGACATGCCGCCGATTCTACACGCCACGTGGTGACGCGTTGTACCGCGTGCGTGTAAAGCCCCTGTACCTACGTGTGGTTAGGGCTTTACTTTTTTGCGGAGATAAACAACTGATTTCTATCTTGGGTGCAATGCATGGTCTGTGGCAACGCCGGTGGGCAAAGCCATTACGCGGTTTTGGTTTCTCCACGTGATTGCAATGGAGGTGCGTGAAACTTGATCTTTATCATCATCGGCACCCCTTTGCAGAGGTGGCAGAAGTTGATTTTCAGCTCTATTGGCGTAGCCTTTAGCTTGTTTATTATCGATGCTTATGAGGGATTGTTGCTGTTCTTGATTACTGAGTTTACTCTGCCCAAGGCAGCCACACGCAAAGAAGATACCGTGTGTGCCAACACAGCTGGTTGCTCCAAGATTAGAACAGAGGTGCATTTTATGCGCACCGACTGCGATAAGGCACTCTGCGTAGACCGGTTTTTCAAGAACACCACATTCTAAAATATTATTGAACAATTTGCAGTAGTTGCATGATTCTACCGCGCCCTCGATTGTAACGCGCACCAGTTTCCTGTGACCAAAAAAAAGTTCAACATCGATTGTAACGCGCATCCATTTTTCATGACACGAAAAAAAAGAGAACATCCTTAGTAATCTGCCTTCTCACATTCATAAAACCAAATGCCGTACTTGTGTGATGAACACACTTGCATAATAAATGCACCGCTAACTTTGAACCCCTGCAGTCCTGCAAATGGCCGTGCTTTGGCTTTCCTGCTTCACTTGATCCGCGGTTTCTCAAAGATGTTCGGCACGCTGATTCATAACTCCTGCGTCTCGATGAAACTGCCGCACGTTTCCAGGCATAGCCATGTGCAAGCGGTGATAACATCGTTGACTTGCAGTGCCGCATTCCTCCGTGCTGTTGCAGTTACCCCACACCGCCTGCCATGCGTGCTGTGTAGGCTGGCGCAGCTAAGCCTAAACATGGGTGGGGCGTGGTCTCCGAGATTGCCGCAGTGCAGTCTTGGACGTCAAGCAGCGCACACATCTGAGAGGTTCAGGCTAAGCACGGATATGAGGGAGAAATGCGATGATGAGCCGTTTTACGTGCGGTTGTTCTTCCATTATGGCCACCCGCAAACACTATCGAAAGCTCACGCGGCTGGTCATCACGGATATTGCATTGGCGACAGTGAATTTGGTTGGCCACAAGATGGCCAAGCTGGCGTGGCAATTATCATCGGCCTACGCATCATGTACATAATGGCGGCGCTGCACGGGGGACTGGCAGCGACATAGAAACTGCAGAAACTACGCGCGCCAAAGACCACCGTGCCGCTAGTTCCTTTTTTTTTACGGCAGTGACCGTTCGATAGCACCCGAAGCATGTAGGAGGTGGCCATTTTCCTATGCTCCTTGATATGGCAATGGTGGCGTTCGTTCGCACTCTATTCTAACACGCTAATGATTTTTGGACCTGTTTTATCGAAAAATAAGGGTGTGTGTTAGATTCGAGTAAATGCAGTATAGGTAATACTGACACCAAAATACTGCTCCTGATTCTTTTTACAATGGTCTTCCGACCTTGCGCATTTGGTACATTCAAAATCAGCAATTTCACAATTTGACCTTGTGGGAACCCAGGTGAAAATATTGCAACTGGGACCAGTTGAAGTGGTTTATGGTCAAATTCCTAGTGGGGACCAGTTGCAGTGGGTCCCAGACCTGACCATAAACCACTTGAACTGGTCACAACTGGTCCCCATTGCTACTGGTTCCAATCGGCCCCACTGCTACTGACCTCACCTATGTGAGGCCAGTAGCAGCAGCATGAAACTTTTGCCTCTGTTACACATATGTAACAAAGATTGTGAACTGTACTCAGCTGGAACCTTACATCACTAATTAATGAGTGAAGGGTTTGCTCGTTGCCATGGCATGTGACCGAGTTGGTAACTGTTGGCCGCGAAAGCTGTAGATCGTCATACAGCAGAAGCAGCTTGGTGCTGAAGCGTGACATTTATTAGAAATATTGCTGCTTGTCTGGCTGGGAATCTTCATGTACGCTTTCTTGGAGACGCGGCAAACTCTTGCATATTTCGCAGGTTGTGCACATGTTTGTCACCTGAAAGCAATTGTATTTCCACACTGTTAGCAAAGTTAAAAGAAAATCACTACTATAAACATGCAACCTTACCAAAAACGGCAAACGTCAAGCAGCCACTAGCTTATACATAAAGCTCAACTCAGTGCAGTAACATAGGACTTTTCAGTGTAAAAATTTATAGACAAAGGCATCTTACGCTGCTGTGTCAAAAGCATTGTTCGCTGTCTGCATCTCAAGCCACTGGCAAAGTTTCTACCTCCAAAATACAGAGCCTGTGCCCGAAATATAATTGTGAAGTACTAGCCTTCAAATGCTGGCATTAGCACCAAGGAAAGCAGCACTTGTCATTTACTTACAATGGATCCACAAGCGCGTTGTCATAGGCGAAAACAGTTGTAATGCGCTAGTCTGAAGTATCATCTCTTCCACAGGAGAAACATTCAACAATAGCTGAGCACAAATTAAGTACACAGGCAACTAACATCTGCACGTTCCTCGGCGCAAAACATCACATGTACCACAGCACAGCGGCCTGCACCTAATGCCTCGCCTTGGCTCATCCACATGTGCTCTACAAAACTTCTGCACAGGCACAGAGCTGGAGGCGGAAAGGAAAAAACACTTTGCGTTAGCATACAAATACCATATACCATTACACCCAGCACTTTTCCTAGGCACCAACCCGCTATTTGAAAACAAGGCAGTCTTTAAGTTTTTGAAAGATGTCGGTCCATTACGTGTCATAAAGCCAAGAGACTCGTAGCATGGCCTCTTAGACACTGAGACCATAGCTTCGAGGATGGTTTCATTCGCACTCGCCTCCAGGCCCTTGCATGCAAGGGTCCTTTGGAGACAGTAGTGCTGTTGAACGAGTATTTTTAGAACCTGTGCTTTTATTATGATCCCATCGGACTCATAGTAAATATTCCAGTTTTTAGCGTCGCAATCAGTTATCACAGTTATCAGTCAGCGAACATCCATAGACCACCCCTCCTGCCATTGCCATAATTTTATGCTATATATATTTTACGCTCCTATACAGCGATTAGTTTTTAGGCCCATTTACAGCCACATTACATATTACATTTTGCCCCATAGATCATCGCCAACATCACATCACATGCAATGGCGCTCTTTGGCCACCGTTGGCCCTTGCGCCAATAAAAACCACATATCATCATCATCATCATCACTTCTGAATTTTTTGTTATGCAGCGTCTTATTGTCAATAAATATTGCGGTATTTGTGCAAACTAATTTTATTTTTTTGAATATTGTGAGGCGACGTCCAGTACAACGGTAGAACCGTTTTATTAGAACAATGGCGTGCGAGACAGCCTCCCCGCTGGCAGCAGCCAAACTCAGCGATGATGATGATTGGCATGATGGGTATATACAGATGAAGACGATGAACTGCATACTTAGCGCTCACACTATTTTCCCCCTTCGCGAAAGTGGTCGTCAACACGGCAAATCAACGCAGCAATTCAACACAGCAAGTTAGCAAGGGAACGAACGTGTGTATGATTCGTCAGCTCCCTGGACACGGGTAGCGAGTTTCTGTTTCGCTACTTCAGAGCGTCCGGCCCATGTGCCGAATACCTGACGGAGTTGCTCAGTGAATGCGGACCAGTCAGGGAAGTCGCCTTCGTGATTGTAAAACCACGTCTTAGCATTGGTTGTAATCGCCAATGGTTGTAATCGCTGACCCTGTCATAATTGTCGAGCCACTCTTTTACGTCTTCGCCGCGAAGGCCAGAAAATACCTGAGGGTCGCGTTGCGGGGCGTAGACAGTCCTAGTAGGCCCAGCTGGCTGAGCTGGGGCGGCGTCGTTTTGTGCCATCGCTGGTGCTGACGAGCACAATCGCCGACCAGAGCGGAGCTCCAGGGATGACTGATAGAGCAGGAGGACTTGGGAACGAACGCACGCTCCACCACTTGTGAGGCGACGTCCAGTTCTTGCGCATGCATTTGTTAAATGTTTACTCAATGCTGTTCGAACAAATGAGATACGAGACTAATAATGGCCGTCAAGGCAACTGGTTCCATTAGAACTGGTCATGGCTCCTGCTGGTGTCCAGATGGGCATAACGGGAACCAATTGCTCCTCAATTCGTTTCTAACTGGTACCATTTGACCGGCAACTGGGGACCACTTGGAGTGGTCCCAACTGGGACCAGTTGCTCCCCAATTCACCTGTAACTGGGACCACTTGCTTCCCATTCAGCTTCCAAATGGGACCAGTTGATTCCATTTACTTCCTGTTGAAACCACTTAAATTCCCAGCTGCGCTTTTTCACTTGGAAAGGCTCTTTCTTTTTTGATTTGATCTTTAAAGAGTTAAACATGCTTACTAGGGATGACATTGGGTGACATGGTGCCTACCTGCATCGATTGTAAAAAAAGTTATGTGCCAGTCTGGGAATTTCGCAAAAATACACTGGGAAAACCTGGAAATTTCAAGGAATTTAGCAATGTCAACTTGGTAGACACCGTGGTGTGTCAAGTGGGTAGACAGCCTGGTGTGTCATGTGGAAGAACATAAAATCCGGCCAAGAAAATGCTTTGTATGTAGTGCGGTCCGCAAACACCGAAGGGAAGAAGCTCTGAAGGAACAGTTCGCGATACTTGCTTGCTCAGGTAATTATTACTTGTACATAACACCAATAAGATCCTTAAGTAAACTGAAGCAAGAGTTCGGGTTCTTGCAGTTTCGTGGTATCCACACAACCTCCCCCTTAACACATTTGGTGCACTCAGCTTATAAAGTTAGTCAAGCTATATTCACCTCATAATAGATTTTAAATAATTGCATATCGCAATAATGCTCAGATAGCCTGTATGTCCTTACGATTGTCTGATCGCTCCGATATTCATTTTTTGATAAAACCGTATCAGGTTAAGTAACCCA
This sequence comes from Hyalomma asiaticum, assembly GCA_013339685.2. Taxonomy (NCBI): domain Eukaryota; kingdom Metazoa; phylum Arthropoda; class Arachnida; order Ixodida; family Ixodidae; genus Hyalomma; species Hyalomma asiaticum. Next base: position 12,680,105 of record CM023481.1, on the reverse strand, counting down.
TATTGGGCACATTGATGCCCTGCTGATTTACCAGTGGACTGTAACTCTGTCTCCTACAAATGCCTTTATTCTTGCCTTTATTCTGTGATGATATTTTAAGCAGGTTCTTTTATAGATTCGTATTCGGACGACTCTCCCAGGCGAAGCCTCCGAGAGTCTAATCAAGGACAAAGCCGTTTTTCACACAACACGACACACACACACAACTTTTAATTAAACTGTTACAAAGAGAGACAAACTAAATGACAAGCACTCGAAAGAGAAACGAGATGGAAAAGACAGTAGGTCCGAATAAAGTCTCTATAGGAGCTACGAGAGTCCGGGCAGTTTAATGTCTAAGGGTTCGACGGTGATGTGTGAAGGCGATGCGGGAGAAGCGCATGGCTCACCGAATCGTCGATGAGCTTCATGAAGAACAAGTTAGCGAAGTGCAGACGGCTCGGAAAGATGACGACGGATGTCTCGTTGCGACGAAGGACGTGGGCAGCTAGGCGGCTCGATCAGGTGGTAGCGGCATCCTGGCCGGTTATCTCAGCGTGGAACTCGGGCCCGCAGCCCGACTGCTCCCGCTATGCCTACGGGCACACGATTCAGCAAGTCCTCGCCTGGAGCTTGCTAGCTGCTGGGGTTCAGTTGGCTGGAGTCGGGTCAGCAGGAGGTGCCAGTCGGGTGAAGCCCTGGTGGCTCAGGTCCGGAACCCGACTGCCGTCTTCAACGCCCGGGCCGGTGGACGACCCGCTGCCTTTCTCGAACTCTCCTTCCTGGAACTGTCTTTCGTGGAACTCCCCGAAGAATCCGATAGCGCTCGCTTTTCTTTCGCCTTTGCTTATTTGTTATCTTTTGATTGGCCACCGCTGCGTACCCGTGTTCACCAGCTATTGGCCATTGGGAACGCCAACGTCGTGGGTGTTGCTGATTGGTTGCTTCATTTTATTTTATTTTTCTAGCGCCACGCCTTTTGTTCTTCATCGTCATCGTCTTTCATAGGCCGTCCTGCCGGTCCGCGGGCGTCTTCTCTCGTTGCCTTCTTTTCCTTTGCGTCACTTCTTTTGTTTTTCAAGCGCACTTTTTGAACCGCGCACATCACACATCACAGGATGGTACTTTCTGTGCGATGTTCGTCAAGAGATGGTCCCCATGTAGCTCTTGATGCCCTCCTTTTTCTAATTTGTCCTTTGGTTTGAAGGAAGAACAAGGTGGACATACAGAGGCTTCAAAGGAATGTGCTCATACACTACATCTTGTGATGTCCTGTCGTACAAAGGCAAATGCGCATGCGAGAAGTGATGTAGGTGTGAAGTGAAATGGTTCACAGATAGAAAGATTAGTTCTCTGTGCTACTCACTTTTAAATTTGCGACGTTTTTCGGCTTATTAATGAGGTCTTAACCTTGGTTATGTAAGGATATTTTGTGTGTGGAGACTCATGACTAATATGAAGATGGCAGTGAAATAAAAAAAATATTGGGGACCCACCTTGTGAGCACTCATCTCACCTACTAACCGGTTCATCCGCTGACGTTCCATCATCAACATTCTTGCTAGGCTCGCCCATACTTTATGAACGGATAAAGCGCTGCAGGCAGTATGCTACACGTGTAAATAAATATTAATGTCCAAAATATATTGCATTAATCCCAGTAGTTAAAAATAAAAATAAAATATGTCGTACGCACTATCGCGAGCCTTCTGTATCAACGCATGATACAAGAGCCCTGTAAATTCAATACACAGTATTTCGAGACTCAAAATAATAACGAAGATGCATTTTGAGTCCCTTATCTTTATATCAAAAACAGTCAAGTAAAAAATCTGTATCTATGATTTTCATTTTCCAGGAATAACAGCAGAACAAGACAGGACAATTCAGCGGCCGTGTCGTCTTCTTTCTCTGTCCTGTCTTGTTCCGCTGTTATTCCTGGAAAATGCATATCGACCACTTGCCCAATTATCTATTCTACTACGATTTACATTTTTTTGTTATAACTCAGTGCACTGCTAGGTAGCCATACATAGGTCCAGAAACAGGCTGAATTTTCTCATTTAGAACAAAATAATGCGACATATTTTTTTGTGGCAGAAATTTTGAGGCATTTTTCCGTGTTCTGAAAATCTTGATGAAAATCAAGGTGATTATTTTGTTTAAGCAGCCATTGAAATCTCTGTTTTCGCTGTTTCTGCACTTTCGGCGCATTGGCATATTTTAACGAAATGAGCTTTTTTTTCTTTTATCGCGCATTTTTTTTTATTTTAACGTGCAGACACCTTAGGGAGACTCCAGAGAAATATATTCAGCACAACCACTTTAAATAAACCGGCGAAAAAAAGACCTCCAGAATCGGGGCCAGCCAGAGGCAGTTACTCCAAAATCAAAGTTTGGGAATTTTTTAGAAATGCAGCATAGATGACAAATACATGTTATGGTGGCCCCAAAGCACAACTTGCGTAAAATAACTGCAAAAAATCTGTGCGTGAAATCCGCTAGTTTCAGAACTACAGGCCTTCAAACTTGCAACATCTGTAACATGCAAAAGTGCTTTTTTGCACCTACAGTGAAAAGTGAATTTTTTTTCGAGAAATTCATGCTATATTACCCAAAACAAAAGTTGATTCTTTGAGGATACATTTACCCACCTCACATAAAAATTTCGCTGAAAACGAAAAATAGTAGGGACCCCTCTTGGTCTGTCCTTGTCCGAACACACCCTTATGTGTCAAAATTGTGCACTTGCTGGTATGGAATCCCGGCCGCGGCGGCTGCATTTCGATGGAGGCGAAATGTTGAGGCCCGTGTGCTGTGCGATGTCAGTGCACGTTAAAGAACCCCAGGTGGTCGAAATTTCCGGAGCCCTCCACTACGGCGTCTCTCATAATCAGAACTGGTTTTGGGACGTTAAACCCCACATAACAACAACAACATTGCTGGTATGTAGAATTACTATTCTGAGGAAATGAAAAAACCAAGCAAATCTGACATTTCATTGTGGAGAGTCAGAAATGTCCAAATACATGCATGCTTGTCAACTATTAGGAGACTACCATTAGTAGATGCTTGAGGGAGTGGAATGAGAGAATAGCATTATTGAATATGTGTCATTTTGGCACTGGCACAGGTGATAAATCAGGTCCCCCATATTTTCTTAAAGCAACATTATGGCTGAACTATGGACTTCAGAGATAGGAAATTTGGGAGATGAGGACCATAACGCATGTAGATTCCAAAAATGCTGTTTTTGAACAATCGATTTTTTCAAACTTTCTTTTGCCCTAAAGACCCATGTCCCCCTTAAAGTTTATAAACTGGGGGTGTGCGGATATTCTAATTTTTAAATATTTTACTGTGCAAGCTGTTATGTGCCTATTACAATGCCGAAATTGGTGGCAATGGCATCTGTCGCTTCCGGCGCATCGCGGCCCACAGCGCCGGAAGCATGCATTGCGGCCCATCGCGGCCCGCAGGGACCGTTCTACGGTGCAACCGTGGAACGGTCGCTGTGGGCCGCGATGCATGCGCGTGGTGTTTTTCTCTCGTGTCGGCGAAGCGGCGATCAGAGTGTACAGCACCAATTTGTGAGTGTGATCAAAAGTCATAGTAACATATAGGCTCGATAAACACAACATTGATTTCTTTCTTATTAGGGCTTCACTAGTTTCCTTTTCTCCATTGCTGGCTTATAATCACTATCATGCTCACCTCCCACTGTTCGCAAGTGTGTTGCCTGTAAGACTCCATATTCGCCGCAGATAAAAAAATTCGAATATGTTTTGTGGCATTCTCAGCATTACCATTGGATGATTAGGCACTCCGACTGGATAAGTTTTCAGTTGCATTAATAAAAGCACCTACCATAAAAATTGGTTGTCAGTCCCTTTAAAAGACACCGAAGGAAAATATTAAGTTTAGCTAGATCAAATTTTTTTACATGTGTTGGAGTCTGCCACCACTTTGTGCACGAGTCCCCGCAGGGGCGTCTGCGCAAGCAGGCATTTGGTGTGTGGCGACACCACGGACCCGAGCCAGTGGGGGGGTTTCGACCCCCTCCCACGTTTCGCCGTGCGTGGCTTAGCCGTGTCCGGGGAAAAGGGGAACCTGGGGGTTGAGCCAATGCTGGGTGATTGCACCTTTAAGGACCCCCAGCGGCGGCAACACACCCCTTTGGCCCGTGCTTCCCGTAGACAGTACCCCCGGACTGACCCACCCGGGGGAAATCGGCAGTCGCCTTTTCCTGTCTCCCTCTCCTCGCACCTTCATCTTTTTTTCCTACTTTACATCTTTCCTGTCCTCGGCTCTCTTCGATTTACTTCCACTTTTCCTTGCGGCAAGGGTTAACCCTGTGTGGATAGCCTACGTAGGTTACTTCATATTAGGTTATAGTGGCGGCGTACGGCTGGCGTTGTGCAGGCCTGTTTACCAGCCCTGCCGCGTCCCCATGTTGGGCTCCGTTGTGGGTGGTTGGCGCCGCTGCCGAATATATATATGTATTGATGGCAAGGTCTCTTTCCGCACTTTCTGATCGCCCCCATAAAAGGGGGCGCACCGATGACGTTTTCAAATTCACTGGACGACAACCAGCTAACTTTCCTCTGTATCATGTTATTCATTGTGAAACTCCGAACAAGACTGTCAGACAGCTATCTCTCTTTCTGGTGGCCAAGTGCCTCACTGAGGCCATAGGAGAAGGGTATAAGGCAAACCGACTAGCAAGTGGCGACCTCCTCCTCGAAATCCAAGAAAAAAATCAACATGACAACCTTAAGAATCTAGTGAGATTTTGGGACTTCCCCATAACCGTAAGCCCTCACCGCTCACTGATCTCCGTCCGAGGTGTTGTCTCTGACGGTGACCTCAAAGACCTCACAGATGCAGAACTCTTGGAAGGATGGAGAAAACAAAATGTAACACAGGTTCAGCGTATAAAACTAAGACGAGACAACCAAGAAATTGCTACAAAACACTTAATAGTCACCTTCGCATCAAGCGTACTCCAGGAAACTCTCGAAACAGGCTACATTAAACTTCGGGTCAGACCATACATCCCAAATCCTCGGCGCTGCTTCAAATGCCAGAGATTCGGACATGGCTCCCAAAGTTGCCGCGGCAAGCTGACATGTGCAAAGTGTGGTGCCAACGACCATGCAGCAGACGACTGCAGAGGCACAGTCCATTGTGTAAATTGTCAAGGCGATCATCCGGCCTTCTCTAGGTCATGCAATACATTGAAACGAGAAAAAGAGGTCATAAGTATAAAGGTTAAAGAAAATATCACTTACAAAGAAGCACGTCAGAGAGTTTCCTTACTTTTTGGCAAGAACTTATCTTACGCCGGAGTGGTGCGACAGGGGGCAGCGCCACAACAGCTTTCGGTGTCGACCTGTGCTTCTGGAGCAGATAGCGCAGGACGGCCACCAGCCCCCCAGGTGACCGTAGCCATAGCTGCCTCACCCTCACAAAAGAGTCCGGCCACACCTGTGGCCAATGCTTGCGCTGGCTCTTGCCAGTGCAGCTCTGATGCGAAGGCGGCCCCATCGACCTCTGGGTTGGTGGGCGCCAAGGTCTCGCCCTCAAAAGCGAGACTCCAAAAGAAAACACGCTCGCAAGAGCACGTGTCCAATGTCTCGCAAGAGCCAATGGACACTACCAGTAGTCAAATGGTGCAGGCAGCGCCGAAGGAGCGGTGAGACTTGCCCGACCGCTCCAGGAAAGAAAAGATCCCCATTACAGGGCCTGAAAAGGCTCTCTAAATATATTCTCACTTCAAACACACAGCCCAACTTTCACTTACAATATGGATGCAGTAATACAATGGAACGTCCGTGGTCTACTTCGAAACTTGGATGACATCCAAGAACTTCTTCGGAAATTTAATCCGAAGGTGCTATGCGTGCAAGAAACGCACCTAAGTTCGAAAAACACCAACTTCCTCCGACAGTACATAACTTACCGGAAAGATCGCCAGGACCTTGTCACCCCTTCTGGTGGAGTAGCCATCATCGTCGACAAAGGCATAGCATGCCAGCACTTGCAGCTACGAACAGCCTTACAGGCTGTGGCTGTCTGGGCTGTCCTGTTTAAGAAGCTCATAACCACCTGCTCTATCTACATACCTCCAAGTTATCAACTGCAAAAAGAGGAATTACAGTTATTGCTAGAACAATTACCCGAACCTTTCCTTCTCCTTGGTGATTTTAATGCGCACAATATCTTATGGGGCGACCGTCGCTGCGATGCGCGAGGTCGTTTGATCGAGAAACTTTTTATCTCCTCTGGGACATGTCTGTTGGATGCAAAGGAACCAGCAAGACGTACTCATCCATAGACCTTAGCATTGTTTCAGCGAACCTTTTACTGGATCTCCAGTGGGAAGTAATTAAAAACCCTTATGGAAGTGACCACTTTCCCTTAATACTGAGAACAACACCAAACGGGAATGGACTGCAGCCACAGGCACCTCGCTGGAATGTTGATAGAGCAGACTGGGAGAAGTTTCAAACTCTTACTAGCGGAATCTCATGGGCTGACATGTCTTGCTTGGGAATCGATGGTGCTGTTCAATACTTTACAACTTTCATAATCGATGCAGCATCTAAAAGTATATCCGAGGTTACAGGTGTGCCGTGTAGACGCCGCGTTCCATGGTGGAATGAAGAATGTCCCACCGCTCGTATGGGCGTTGCTACGCGACTCCCCCACTGCGGAGAACCTAACAAATTTCAAGAAGGTAAAGTCTGAGGGCAGGAGAACCCCCCCGACACGCCAGAAGAGAAAGTTGGCAAAAGTTCATAACAGGCATACACTCCTATACAGATGAGTCCAAAGTATGGAACAGGGTCAACAAGGTTAGAGGCCGGCAAACATATTCTATACCTCTCGTAAACATAGAGGGAGACAGCCTGGAGGCCCAAGCAAACTCCCTGGGCGCACACTTCGAACTTGTTTCCAGTTCCTCACACTACTCTGACACATTTAAAAGGTACAAAGTAAGAATAGAAGGTCAAAAGTTAGAACGAAAGTGCGCAAAATATGAGGCATATAACCAGCCATTTCGTTTAGCTGAGTTGCAGGCATCACTTAAGAGTTGTAAAAAATCTGCTCCAGGTCCTGACCGCGTAATGTACGAGATGCTGAAACACCTCCCTCCCGATACACAAAAAACTCTCCCGTCCCTCTACAACGCAGTATGGTCTTCTGGTAAGATTCCGTCTACTTGGAAGGAAGCGATTATCGTTCCTATTTTAAAGCAGGGCAAAGACCCGTCTATGGTTTCCAGCTACAGGCCTATAGCACTGACAAGCTGCCTCTGCAAAGTGTTCGAAAAAATGGTAAACCGCAGATTACTGCATTTCTTAGAAGCCAACAAATTGCTCGACCCATACCAGTGTGGGTTTCGAGAGGGTCGATCTACCACCGACCACCTCATACGCATTGAGGCACAAATTCCCGATGCTTTTGTCCATAAACAATTCTTCTTGTCAGTATTTCTCGATATGGAAAAAGCCTATGACACCACGTGGAGGTTTGGCATACTGAAAGACCTCTCACACTTTCGTATAGGTGGCAATATGTTGAATGTCATAGAAAAATACTTGTCCAGTCTAACATTCCGCGTTCGAGTGGGCAATGTTCTATCTCGCTCTTTTGTGCAGGAAACCGGCGTGCCGCAGGGTGGGGTGCTTAACTGTACTCTGTTTATTATAAAAATGAATTCACTGCGTCTGTACATCCCGCATAACATATTCTATTTAACTTATGTTGATGACGTCCAAATAGCGTTCAAGTCGTGCAGCCTAGCGATATGTGAGCGCCAGGTCCAGCTTGGCCTGAACAGGGTGTTGAAATGGGCAGACGAAAATGGTTTCACCCTGAACCCACAAAAACGCACTTGTGTCCTTTTCTGCAGAAAAAGAGGCCTCCATCCAGAGCCTGACATTCATCTGAAGGGTGAGCGTCTACCTGTAAATACTGAACATAAATTCCTGGGCATAATTTTTTACTCGAAGCTCACGTTTGTACCGCAGATAAAACATCTTAGGCAGAAGTGCATGAAGACAATGAATATTTTAAAGGTATTGTCGCGCACAGCTTGGGGCAGCAACAAGAAATGTCTACTTAATTTGTACAAAAGCCTCATACGTACACGTCTAGACTATGGAGCTATGTCTATCAGTCTGCCACGCCAAGTGCCTTGAATATGCTGGACCCTGTCCATCATCTAGGTATCCGTCTTTCCACAGGCGCCTTTAGGACAAGCCCTGTGGAAAGCCTCTATGTAGAAGCCAATGAGTGGTCACTTCACTTACAAAGATCGTACTCCTCTTTTGTATATTTTCTCAAAGTTAGCACAGACCTTGAACATCCTGCCTACTCTACAATAAATGACTTGTCCAGTTCGCTCATATTTCAGAACCGTCCTGCTGTGAGAGAGCCCTATTCATTGCGTGTGAGAGGCCTGGCTGAGGAAATGGGCGTTCCATTCCTCGAATATCGTCTCATGGCCCCTGCTAAGCCGCTCCCACCATGGGAGTGGAGAATTATACACTCTGATGTATCTTTCGTTGAAGTTACAAAACATGCCCCTGCCGCGCATATCCAGATGCACTTCCTGGAACTTAAGCATAGGTACCCTCGTCCAGAATTCTACACAGACGCATCCAAATCGAACTCTGGTGTCTCCTACGCAGCAATTGGTCCAGGCTTTTCTGATGCGGGTGCTCTGCATCCTGAAACAAGCATATTTACAGCGGAAGCCTATGCAATACTGTCAGCAATTAAACACATCAAGGAACTAAAAATACAGAAATCAGTTATATACACAGACTCTCTAAGCGTTATAAGAGCATTAAAAACTGTCCCGAAGCGCACAAACCCAGTAATTACGTCACTGTACTCGCTCTTATGTGCCATTTATGCGTCTGAGCAGGATGTCGTGTTGTGCTGGATACCAGGGCACCAAAACATTCGAGGAAACGCGTTGGCTGACCGGTTGGCTGCAGACACCCACATAAGTGCTTTTGACTCATCTATGGCAGTCCCTGTTTTGGACATAAAACCTCATCTTCGCAAAATGATCAGGATGCACTGGCAACGTTTGTGGGACGTGCAAACAAATAAACTGCATGTTATAAGGCCATGCTTAGGGATCTGGTCGACAACAACGAAATCAAGACGAAAAGAAGTCCTATTCTGTAGACTCAGAATAGGACACACTTACGCTACCCACAATTACCTCCTGGCCGGAAGTGAACCTCCAACCTGTAAAATGTGTGGAGAAGTTCACGTTCTAATAGAATGCCAAGAATTAGAAGATCTGAGAAAGAGGTACTTTAGCAGACGTTACCTAGAGAACATTCCTTTTCACCCTGCCATGTTTTTATGTAACGAACCTATCTTTAAACAAGAGACAGTTTTAGCATTTTTAGAGGAGTCTAAGGCACTAGAGGTCATACACACCTGGAACTCCTAGCACACCCTCGTCAAGAGGATGTTGCTACGGCTGTACTTGCGTGTATGCACTCGCCTCGGGTCCCTTGTTCGCGAGGGGACTCTGAGGCTGTGGTGTTTTTAATTATCTATGACGTAACTACGCGATTTTAAAACACATTTTAGACACATTGCACAAGCTCCATTGGCATCTCCACCATAATTTTATTACCTGCATTCATTTTAGGCACGTTTGGTGCGCAGGATTTTAGGCCCCTTTACAGCCACTTCACATCAAGACATTCTCATTGATCACGTCATTGCTTACACCTTCTCATTGCTCTTGGCGCTCCTTGGCCGTGATCGGCCCTTGCGCCAATAAACGCCAGACATCATTCAATCAATCAATCAACTTTGTGCACGAGTAAATGAATTTTGTTGCATAGGAAACTGCTGCCAAATCTGTGCTGTTGCAGCACCATTTGAATCACCCGTGCCAAGAAGACCTGACGTCACAATCTCGGTTGCCGATGATGATGCAGTGAGCTCGACGACCATAATATATATCACATTTATTTATTTTCAAAGCCTATGTAATTCATTTTCTATTTAGAACTTTGTTGAGTATTCAAAATAGATGGCTTGATATCACTCCAAAATGGTGCCCACACTGTGAGACAGACGGCGGCACTTCAGTATCTCAATTTCATCCTTTTCTTGTTTACAAGTGCTCTGTTCTCACCAGGAATGGTGAAATGGTCATCTTACTAACCTATGCCTTCAGTCTCGCTCATCCTAATACTTCCCTTTAGTAGCCTTTCTGTGAGAAAGAAAAAGAAACGAAGACTTATTTTATTCCTGCTTTTCCAACCCCCTCCCCTTCACCTTCCTCTTCCATTGTCTGCTTCCTCCTCTTCTTTATCGTCATCTGCTTCCTCTTTTTCGTTGTCTTTTCATTGGTTCACATCTTCATCGCTACCGCCGTTGTTGTTACCATTGCACAGGATTGTGTTACCCGTTGCACAGGATAAAATATTGACTATCGAGAACAGAAAAGATATACTCGGTTTGTTTTTGGACTTTAAAAAGGCATTTGACTGCATTCATCATGACACACTGCTTAACAAACTGTCAAGGTATGGCATACGGGGTACAGCATTAAACCTAGTTGAAAGCTACTAAAAAATTTGTTTTTAAGTAGTCAAGGTAAACAGCATCACTTCTTCCAAACTAATGTTAACTCAAGGTTTTCCACAGGGATCAATACTAGGCCCCCTTCTATTCGTGCTTTATGTAAAGGATTTGGTAAATATCCACGATTCCCCTGGAATAATCGTGTTTGCGGATGACACAAACGTATTCTTTGAGTCTAAGAAGCTAAAAACATTAGAGTAAAATATTAACTATTATTTATCATTTCTTTCATGCTGGTTAAGAGAAAAATCGCATGCAGTTAAGCGCAAAAAAGAATACCGAGTTGACAATTACATTTGAAGGGGAGTGTATTAATAGAGTCGCCATGCAAAAATTTCTGTGTATAATATTTGAAGAACACCTATCTTAGAATGCACATATTAATAGTCTAACAGTAGAACTGGCAAAATATCGGGGACGCTTATAAAAAGTGGCCGCTTTCATCCCTGTGCGGCTAATGAAAATAATGTATTATGCACTGTTTTACTCGAAATTATGCTATGGAAACTTAGTATGGGGAACGACAACACAAGGTAACTGTAATACAATAGTAATATTACAAAAACATATATTATGCTGTTTTGAACACTATAGAGGCAACCCATGGGATTTCAGAACATCACCATTATTCATAAAGCATAACATGTTAAGGGCTGACCGAATATTTTGTTCTAAGTTATTTCATCTAGGTGCATCATGAAAAATTATACATTAATAACATAAATATTGAATCAACGTACTCCTTTAGAGAACAAAAATGACACAGGCCAATAACACGCACAAATTATGGTAAACAATCTATGAAATATCAAATCATGTGACTTCTTAATAGATTCGAAAGAGATTTGGACTGATGTTAGTCGGAACCACTTTAAGAAGCAACTAAAGAGGCTGTCGATAAATAACACGCTTACTTTCAGGTTATCCAACTAAAAAACTTGTTACTTACTATACTGTGTATAAAGATGCATTTTTGTTTGTGTATAATGGATGACCTGTCATGCATTTATTTAGAAGCATTGTACCCTCTCTCTATATATATAAATATTTCTCACACAAATATTGTTTTTAGAGAAATGTACTTAGCATGTTGCTCTTGCTCTTGTTTATGCATGTATGCTCTCATTTACAAATTGTTTCATTCATTATGTGCAAAATAACCTTTTCTAGTTTCGGCCTGTAGGTATTGTGAACTGGGAACTTATTGAGTTTTTGTTTGTCGTTTTCATTCACATTCAAAGAAAAAATTTGTCTGCTGTGAATAATTTACTGTCTTTGTTGTTTGCTACTTTTGTGAAGTGGTACAGAAGCCTTTTGTCAGGTATTGCTATACCTTTAGCTTCTGTGCCTTTCTTGGTGTAATTCGAGAAAATTAAAACATCTGAATCTAGTCAATGCGTACCATCTTGTTACGTGAGAGCCATAGTCAATCATATATTCAGGAAGAAATTCATTACTTAGCCAACGATGCACTACATGAAATTAATCCCATGCATGGACGATAGATTGACAGCAGCGTCGTTTCCATTCCTAAAGCTTCGGGCACTGTATTAATGTCATGCTTCTACATTTTATCAAATTTATTAGAAAATCAATAAAACGTACTATTTATCCTAATTCCTGCTGAAGACAGCAGCTAGCAAGATAGCCAAACAGAATCAATTAGAAATTGAACTGACTCAAGTTTTTTTGTCCTCGCTGCTGTATTACGGCAATAAAAGAGCAGATGCCCTGGCCAACGCAGCGCTTTCAAGACAACCAATGACAAGAGCTCCTGTTAATCAGATATTAGCAAAACAATCAATTCGTGATCATGTCCGTTCTTTGTGGATGCCACCACACCAGCCTTGTGTGACAAAAGGACAGCCGTAGCGAAGCAACTCTGCTGTACAGACTCAGAACGGGGTCAGCATGCACTCCTGCATGGTCTTTTAAAGTTAGGGGCGCTGCTTCGTCATTATGCATGGAGTGCAATGAACTGGGAGACATTGACCACTACATCTGGTCCTGCAAGCGCTTTTGCATAGAGAGAAAGCATTCATGGACAACATGGAAAAAAGAGGGTTTCCATATATGAGCACTGAACAAATTGTATATCCGGAAGGTACATGAACAGTTTGCAAGAAAGTGTCAGCCCTGCTTGTAACATTTCTCCCCAAGAGACAGAGTTGAGTGACACGTGATGACTCATGCTACATGGACAAGAGATGCTCAGGCAGAGCAATTGCCGGCCAGGTCTGCCAGGCTAACACTGCCTGTAGCCACAGCATCACTATCAGAAGTCACAGTTGGCTCTGACAGCTAAGCAGACACGCTGCTGAATTATGCAGATCAAATGAAATGAGGAATGAGACAGTGAAGCATATTTATTTGTTCTTAATGCTCTATCAGAAGACACTGGCTCAGCCAGCCACATGGGCACCCAGTGTTCAGTTATACCCCTGTTACACGAACACCTTTAACCACGGTCAGTGTAACCATAGTTAACGTTAAATGTGTTTAGTGCAGTTACATGGCATGCGATACGGCGGCTAGGCCGCTAATTGCATTTGGCCGCCAACCGAGCTTGCCATGCTCGGTTAAGTGTAAACCGACCTACGGAAACGGACGAAATGGCGGACAGTACCTCTCCCGAGTTCACAGACACCTTCCCAAAAGCGGTCCTCTACCGGTTGTGGCATAAGAAGCCGTAATAGAAATTTTGGACGATATTGCCTCAGTGCACCCAAGCGGTCAAAAAGTGCGCAATGCACTGCATTTGCTTTCCCGTGCTGGTACCGCTCGGACCAAGGCTGCCGGAGATTTGTTTATGGCAAAATAGTTCATCATTGAGCTAAGTTTGTTCTAAAGTTTCCCATTTCTGTGATGCAATGCCCACTTCCACACCACTCGACAGATAGCACATCAGGATGCGAGAGGTAAACACTGAAGCGGCACTGGTTGTTTCACCGAACCGGCTCACTTCCTTTCGGGCCTTGCTCTTCACGTCGATGCACAGACAAAACTAATTGCATGTTGTCAGGCATGACTCACGAGTACTAATGTTAATCGAGATGGCAAAAACAAGCCCTCTGTGATGAGGTTGAGTTGCGTTTGATTGCGAATGGCACTGCTGTACTTTTTTCTAGGCCTAACGCTCGGAGTTGTCAGCGCTGGATGTTCTGTAGTAACGGCTGATTGTTAGGCGTTTGTCGCTCGCCGAAGGTGTAGGTTTATTATGAACAATGTACTTATGCAGGGTTATGTGCAGTTGCTTCTCTCTTACCTAATAACGAGGATGCCAAGTCTTGCGAGTTTGTATGGCGATGTGCTGGATGTCGGCGGAGCCAACCTCACACAAGATAGCCTGTGTAGCTCCAGTTGAAATTGTTAACCGCAGTTATGGTATCTGCAGTAGAAGGTGCCCATGTAACAGGGGCTTAAGAGCCTGCACAACGCAACACACCACTTTAACTACATAAAAGGAGATAACAAATCATTTGATGAAATAGCTACTGCCACCATCACTCTTGCACTGCAAGATTTCTGCTGAGTCTGTGACACAGCACACAACACTCGGCAATGGCAAATGAGATTGGAAGTGAAACACTGCAATGGCCTTTTCTGATTCTGATAGCCACATATCGAGGCAACCAGCCTCGAGCCAGCACCACTCAATGCACCGCTCGGTTCACTGCATAAAATAAGATCACAAATCAGTTGATAAAATAGCTTCTGCCGCCTTCACTCTTATACTGTGAGATCACTGCTGGTCTGCGACACAGCACACAACACTGATGAATGGCAAATGAGATCGAATAGAAACACTGCAGTGAGCCTTGATGATTCTCATAGCGACATATAGAGGCAACCAACTATGCGCCATCATCATTGAATGCACCGCTCAGTTCACTAAATAAGACGAGATCATGAATCAGTTAATGAAATAGCTACTGCCACCATCACTCTTGCACTGCAAGATTTCTGCTGAGTCTGTGACACAGCACACAACACTCGGCAATGGCAATTGAGATCAGAAACCCAACACTGCAGTGGCCTTTTCTGATTCTCATGGCTATATTTCAAGACAACCAACCCTGAGGTAGCACCACTCAGTGCACTGCTTGGTTCACTACGTAAAATGAGATCACAAATTATTTGATGAAATAGCTTAGCCTCCTTCACTCTAATACTTCAAGATCACTGCTGAGTCTACAGCACAGCACACAACTCTGAGTAACGGCAGGTGAGATTGAAAAGCAAACACTGCTGTGGCCTTTTCTTACTCGCATAGCTACGCATTGAGGCACCCAACCCCGAGGCCGCACCGTGGAACATGCCTCTCAGCTCACACGTCGCAGAACGTGTGCATAAACTTTCTTTGTGACATTCCCAATTTGCAACTGAATGTTTACGGGACCCAGAGTTCGAATGCTTGAAATGCTTTGTATATACTATTGGGGTTCTGGAAAGCTCATCTGCTTTGATGTTGCTTACGCCCTTTTGATGTTTGATGTTTACTTCATACATTGACAGTTTTAAACACTAGCGGAAGAGGTGACCTTGAGGATTCTTAACATTCTTCAGCTACTGGAGTGCTGCGTGATCTGTTACAACAGTGAATGGCTTTCCATGAAGGTAGCAATGCCATTTATCAATGGCATCAATAATGGCAAGACATTCTCGTTCTGTAATAGCATAATTCACCTCGTGCTTGAGTAGTTTGTGGGAATAATAGGCAACAGGATGTTCTTTGCCTTTATCGTCGGGCTGTTTCAGCACTGCACCAATGCCTTCGCCATATGCATCACAGTACACAGCACACGGTCTCGAGGGGTCGTATATACGAAGCACTGGTTCTTCAGTTATCCGCTCCTTCAATTCCCAAAGGGCTTGTTCGCATGCTACTGTCCATGTCCTCTTGTTACCTTAGTGCAGCAGTTTCATGAGTGGAAGAGCAATATCGCTGAAACGAAGGATGTAGTGACGGTAAGTGTTTACAGTGCCCAGAAAACGCTGGAGGTCTTTCTCTCGTTCAGGTGTCGGAAATTTATGTACTGCAGCCACGTTACTTTGTTTAGGTGTCGCTATTCCTTGTGAAATCTTGTGGCCAAAGTATTCGATGCTGGATCTTGCAAATTGGCACTTTTTTCACTTTAGTTTTATGTTCTCAGCTTTAAGAGCTTTCAATAGTGCCTCGAGGTGTTGTATATGATCGTCAAATGTCTCTGAGTATACGACCACATCGTCGAAGTAATTGTTAACATTAGTGAGCTGATATTTGCCTATTATAGATTTCATAGCACTTTTAAATGTAGCCGGAGCAAATGAAATGAAACCAATTAATGAAACAGCTTCTGCCACCCTCACTGTTATACTGGAAGATCACTACTATGTCTATGACTTGGCATGCAGAACTGCATAATGGCAAATGAAATTGAAAAACAAACACTGCAATGGCCTTTTCTGTGCCTTATAGTGAAATACCAAGGCAATCAACCCTGAGCAATGTACGCACCACAGACAGGCTGTTCATTTGACTCCAGAAATTACAGTATCAATAAAGCTCACAAGCAGCATGTCTTATCTTCTCTGCTGTCTGATGGATTTGCTCCTGCATGTACAGGAAATGCCGATACTTAAGTTAAATGCCAAACTTCGCACTAACTGAAAGGGGCGAAGGCAGCCCTGCACATTTTCAGGCGGATCCATACCAGATAGGTCATTGTCAAAGTCTGTATAGTCTTCATGGAAATGTATTCTAATTGGTTGAACATGTGCACTTGCTCCGGTCCCCTTTGAACTTTCACTCAATGCCAATCACTTGCTGAGTAGCATTTGCCCAGTGTGAGTACCTTGGCAGCTTTGTTCCTGAGGAGCACCTTGACATCGGCCAGCTGTTGAATTTGTGGCTGCGACACCTCATTTAATCTGTGCCTGTATGAGCTCAATCGGACTGAGCTCACATTGATAGAGCGGGAGCCTAAGCACAGTTCATCCGGCCCTTTCAACTGATGACGATCGTGGTTCGATTAGGAAAGGACGCTAATTTTTGCTGCCCATGTAGAGAGCACGGCTAAGCGTCCGTGGGGGACGGGAAAAGGGAGTGAAAGAGAGAAAGGCCGTAGTGGAAAGCTCCGGAAATTTAGACCACCTGGGGTTTAACGTGCATTGACAACGCACGGTACACGGGCCTCTGGCATTTTCACCTCCATCGAAAATGCGACCGCCGCGGACGGGATCGAACCCGCATTTTTTGGGTGGCAGCAGAGTACCGTAACCACTACACCACCGTGGCGGGCCCTTTCAACTGCACCATCAATACGGTACTTGGTGTACTGTGCCTTCACAGAGGCAGTGGTACCACTCTTGCGCCAAGTGCGCTAAATTGCGCCAAACGTGATTTGGTGCGCCATCCTGATAAAAAAAAAGCACTATTTTGCGCCTAAATCCGCCAGAACGTTGCCTCCGAGACTGCTAGGGCAGCCCGATCTTGGAGGTCATAGCCAAAATTAGTGACAGCGCGTAAGACGTGCGGCAGAAGTGGTCTGCAAACGTGTGTGACGTGTTTGACGAAGCGGCTTAATAAAAATATGATCGCCGTAATCGAAATTTGAATTGGCTATTTTAAACGTTATGAAACCTCGCGGGTCGTGCGCACCCATGAAGGATAGAAAGTAGCGCGCCTGACGTCCACAAGCCAGCCTCCTCCGTAACGTCTCCATGTGCGCAGCAGATGCATGGTATTTTTAATATAAAACTTCTGTCGCCATCTAGTGGCTAAGTAGTACATGCCAAAGTGCTTATATTGTTAGGACTGACGGTTGTCGCGTCCGCGTTTTTGTTCGTTGACTGTATTGCTGTGCCTGCATCATTTGTATTGTGGCGCTCTTTTTCTTGCGTGGGACAACTGTTGCCGAGTGCGGACGAGTTCTGAAAAGACAGTTCGCGCCGATGCGATGAAGAAAGGTAAACTTTCATGCAGATACGTTCCTTGCACGTGTGCTTTAGTAGTATTCGCGTCCCGTAGAGCTACGCCTTTCGCCTTGTTAAAAACACTGTAAAGAGAATCGATTCTGAAATGTAATTTAAATGTTTTTCGACTCTAAATGGTCGTACTGTTACCACTATTTGCGAAACTTGCACCGTAGTAACCTATTTTTTCGGCGCAGTTACCAGCTTTTATGCCGGGATGCCGTTCAAAAGTGTAATTGCTGTCTTCTAAACCTAATGAGCTTACTCTTGTAGGAATTCGGGGAAGCTGGCACCACCTTGATGCATTTGCATTTTGTTTCACTGGTCGATCGATCCCGCGATGTATTTGCGCAGTTGTTCGATACAAATGGTTAAGTTTCGAGGGCCCGTGTTTTTCTGCATGAAACGTATTTGAAGTTGCCATTGTGGCTAATCTTCCACTCTTGCGAAGTATTGACTTGTTAGGATTGCGTTTCACTGGGGGTCTGCGAATACTCGAATAGTGAGTGCGCAAATCGTTCGCATCGCGGATGGTTTATCTAGTAAACGATGTTTTATCTAGCAAACGATTGCAGTGATGCTTTGACGGATAATCATAAGAAAAAAAGCAAAAGCGAAGTGGTGACTGGCAATGAACGTGCCACTATGACTGATTGCCGACAGTCTTATCACATTCATCTGTAGTTGTCGGCGGCTCGTGTGGCGTAAACCGCACGGAGTCACGGCGGTACAGGCGCGCCATGCTGCCGTTCGTAAGTTATTCGCCGCCGCCGCGCCGTGCGATTGCGCGTTTCTTGCAAAATTCTTGCCTTCGTCGTGTTGAACAAAGGCGCCACTCGCATCAGCCTGTGGGCGCTCCGAAGCGAAATATGCTCCTAGAACGCACAAACGCACGCATACAGTTGACAGGAAACGGCCTGGCAGAGACGGCGTAAGCCGAGCGTGGCGGAATCGTGCTTCAGTGCAACAGCATTTATTTCGCTCTGATCATGCAGCGGGCGTCGCTTAACACGCGAAAAGGCCTAACTTGTCGCCGGAGATTCTGTTAGAATTTTTAATAAAAATACGCAGAAAAAAAAACGGCTTCATCGCTAAGTGCACGTTTTTGAGGGCGAGTGCACATAGAACGAACTACTGATACAACGACCGTTTTTCGCGGCACTTTCGAGTTCGTTATAAACGGGTTCGACTGTATACCTCACTGTATATCTTGATTTTATTTAATGATAGCAAAAAAAAAACAAACCTGAGCATGTGCAGCATCATGTTGTCTGGTCCCGAATCCGTGAGAATCAATTTTGGAAATAATTCTCATATTCAATTCAACATTTGCCTTTTCTTTTGTCTATTCGAAATTTAGAATTCTGCATTCGCGCACTGCCACTTTTTATTCAAGCTTCATACTTTTACATATATAGCAAGTCGTTTTGTTTTGCTGCTTAAACAGCTCGACATAACTTTCAGTCCATCGGTACTTGAAAAACCAACAGCTATGGGGATCCCACCAAGTTGTGGTGCCAGGCTGGTACAAAAAGCTCTCAAGGGAAGTTTGTTCAGTGCAATGTTATAATCTCATGTGCCACATGGAACATCTGCTGTCAATAGACATGCAGCTGCAAAAGTGCATCTGAAATCCATTGAGAAACACCTTGACGCCGATGGAAAGCTGGTGAGGCCAAAGACAGTCCAAGCAACTTTAAACTTTTCTGGAGAGGCGACGGCATCCTGTTCATTGACTGACAATGTTGCGAAAACAGAAGCATTGTTTGCTATTTCATTAGTTGTGAAGGGCATACCTTTATCCTATGCAGAAACAGCATCCAAAACATTTACAGTGATATTTTCTGACTCAAGGATTGCTGAAAAGTTCTCGTGTGGTAGGACAAAGCCTAATTACCTAATATTGGATGGACTGGGTCCATACTTCAGGCAAAAAGTCTTAGAAGATTGGATGGCCGGATGTGTATTACACAATCCAAATTGATGAAATGCCAAAGCCTGAACATGTCCAACAGCTAAACGTTTTGCTGCATTACTTTTCAAAAAGTCAGCAGAAGGTAGTCATTGAGCATCTTGAATCATTCAATCTTAGCAGAGCTGTGGCCGCCATTCTTGTGGACTGTATTCAGAGAAGTTTGGCTGAACTGCCAAAAGAGAGGCTACTTTGTTATTTCAATTATGGGCCGAACACAATGAAAAGTGTGAAAAGACACCTGAATGAAGAACTTGGCGGGAGCATCGTGAACATAGGGGAGTGCAATTTGCACAAGGTTCACAATACTTTCAGCACAGGTCTGAATGCTTTTAGAAGTGACGTGGAGCTGTTGGTTATAGATGTGTACTGTTTTTCAAACATGCTGTCCAGTCTTCGAATTTGAAAGAACACCAGAGGGACTTGGGCATTCCGGAGCATTTATTTCTGCCTGCACATAAGAACCGATGGTTCACGTTTCCAGACAGTCAGAGTCTGTGAATTTAGTGAGAAAGCTGCTCAGACTGCTTCATGCGACACAGTGCTTCCTCTTCATTGAATGGCACCCAACTTAAGCAAGTAGATGTTGGGGCAACGGAGAACCTCAAGCAAATGCTGGAAATCGGGCTTGACACAGAAGAAGAAATGCATACATGGAACACCTGAGAAAAAAAAGCTTTCAGGATGGGTGTCCTGCAATTTGTTATTGCTACTGCCAAACACCTCTTGAAACAGCTTCCGTTGGACAGTAAGCTGCTCAAGCACTTGTGCTTCCTAGACCCATGTGTAATGAGTGGAGTGCGCGTATTTGAAAGTGCACCTTAAAAGGAGTGGAATAACGAAAGGGAATGGGCCAAGGGCTCGTTCTTTGTTAGAAACAACTTAATGAGCCAACAGACAAAGGAGTGGAGGAAGACGAACACGACGCTGGGGGCACGAGCGCTAGGAAACTAACAGAACCAAGAAAAACAAAGCACCAATCGCAGAAGATCACGCATACAATTCGAAGCATTCAGAAGACAACACGAAAGGACAAGAAGACCAATAATGAAGTCCCATGATGCTCATGGGGACAAAAAGCGCCAAGCGAAGGGGAGAGCAGGGAGAGACCAAGGGGAGACCAGCGGAGAAGACCGGCCACGCTACTGGGCTGTTGGGTTCCAGACCCGAGCCATGATGCCCACCTGAGGTTTGCGTGACCTGTGGGGCACCATCCTACCAAGGCCGAGTCTCTTCAACATGCTGTTGCTGCTGCAATACGTTCCTGTGCCCGTGGACAGGCCTGAGCTGTCGAGCTTTGGGCGCAAGCTCAGGCGTGGATATCTGGCCGGGACGCGCCTTCGACTCTGGCGAAACATTTTCCCTGCAGTCTCAAGAGGCTGCTCGAGCGCCATGCTTCCAGACGCCAACTGTAGTTCTTCAGCAGCTGCCACTATTCATGCCATGGCCTACCTACCACAGCTGACTTTCATGAGACGAGCGCTCCATCCATCTCTTCACTCTGCGATCGCCTATAGTTAGGAACTGGTTGTTTAGGACTTCACTTAAGTTTAACCGTGCTACGTTACATTGCCTAGGCTTTGTGGTGATGTCTCTTTCAGTGTGTGCTTGTATTTTGTGTTTCTTGTTTGTATGTTAAATGCTGTGTGCAAGTGGCCTCGTCCTTCTTTGAGTGCCTTGAGGCGATGCCTCAGACACTGCAAAGATGAAAGAGCCTGCACATTTGGGGAAAAACGCGACGTTACCCCATCACGCCATGCCTATCTCTTCGCATGGAACAGACAGTGCAGTCACTTAAGTATGTGGCGGCTTCTGTGCCCCAAATTATGAAGACTGAGCAAGTGGTGTTATTGGTTGATGAGTGGCATTCCCTTCAATGCCGGCCTGCGACTGAAGGACTTTCTTTCAGCAATGCTCCAATTGGCACTTATTGGGCTGCTATCTTCACCGACATCCACAAGTGCCCCATATGTTAGTGTTGGTCAGGGCATTGTTGTCCCTGCCTCATGGGAATGCAGATTGTGAGCGCGGCTTCAGCAAAAACAAGTGCATTGTAGATAATCGCTCAAGTTTAGAAGCCACAACAATCAATAGCATCCGCCAGATAAAAAGCTATATGAAGTGTTACAGCAGTGACACGTGCAGCGTGCCATTTACCAGAGGTTTGGTCTAGGCTGTCAAAAGTTCACACAATGTCTACTGCAGGTGCTTTCAACAGGAGTCTGAAGAGCAAGAGAGGCAGAAAAGGAAAACGTCTGTTCTGATCCAGCCAATTGCCGAGAAGAGGAGGAAGTTGTGTGAGGAAAAACAGACTGCTGAAGCACACCTTGCTTCATCTAAAGTAATGCTTGAGCGTGCCCAGGGGCCCATCAAGGCTGGCCTGGCTCGGAACATCATCAGTGACATTGAATCTGGCCAAGTTTTATTGGCTGAAGCCAATTTTTGCCTCTCCGTAAATGTGGCCGAGCTAGCAGAGGTGAATTCCAACTTCAAGAGATGTAGAGGCAAAGGTCTCGGCAGCTCAACTTTATTTTCAAATAAATGTGCAGGTTCTGTGAATAGGTTGGTTCTTCTTAGTTCAACTAGAAATGCACAAATTTAGTTATCACCTTTTATATTTAGAGGCACAGCAGCATTGTTTTAGAGCACGCCAGTATCATTTGGAATGATGCTTGTCAACCTAACTGTTCAACATCTCTTACAAATCCTTAGCAGTATGCGTGCAGTTGCTCCAAAGCACTCTGAATTTTATATATAGGTGCTTTAAAACTGCTCCAGAACTAAAATTTTCCGGTTCCAAAAATTGCTGCAAATCTTAATTTGTGAGTGGCACCACTCTAGAGGCCACAATGCTGAGGAGCTCCTGTTTGAGCATTTTTTCATCCCAAGGAAGTCTTTTGGATGTCAGCCAGTCCGGAATTAAGTTCTTGCACGAGGATGTCGTAGGCACCGCTTCTTCCAACGTGAGTAGAGAAGGCATGTCCATCACAATGACACTACCTTGGCATTAGACGACCTTTGAAAGCCGGTGCCGTCCATCTCCTCGTGGTAGTCGTTACTCTTTGTAGCTCAAAAGATATCCATGCAACCACCAATGAAGCTGTCCTTGCTGCTGATGTGTATTACAATGAGGCGCTGGCCTTTCTCTGACGGCCGCTTCAACCCTGTCGTCAGACCACGCATGAAGGCAGTCAGGACTGGTAAGCGACAGTGTTTGTCCAAACAGTCGGTAGCATGTGTTCACCGAGGTTTCAAGGTTAAAGATTCTTCTATCATCCATCCTGTACCTGGCGATGTCACTGAGGTACTTGTACTGCCAAGTGACAATGTTGTCCCATTCTGTCAGCAGCGAGTTCCAGCCGATCAGAAACTTGAGCCCAATGTCATTCAGGAGACAGCCGCACAGTCCATGACCTGAGAGGAGTAACATCGCCGCTAGTGTTGTCGTCCTTACAAATTGTCTTGACTGTCGGGATCTCACTGTGGTGAGAAAAGCGATCCACATGCGACTGCAATGTGCACTTCGTGAAGTTGTCGTACACTTCTATATGTCTTCTCTTGCCAGTGTTTAGTGGGCGCTTTCGGGAGGCTGTTGAAACATTTCCATTAGTCTCTTTAAGCCCCTTCGTGACTTCTATAGCCAATGCTGACCCCAAAAAGATAGCCCTCCGTCACAGCCGTTTCTTCATTGCTTTGCTCTTGGTAGAGATGCTGCAAGTGAACGTACGTGTTCCGGGCAATATCCCGTCCACAGCGGCAGACTGCACGGTCACTTTTGTTTTTCTTGTATCATCGGCGTGCCGTGGGTGGTAATGCGCCACAATCCTCAGCCGAGAACAATAAAGCACATTCAGCTGCAGCTTCGTTGTGCTCAATGGCAGCAAAGAAAGGCAATAATGTGTAAAACCAGAAGCAAGCGGTTGAGGAAAACCCTGGATGATCAAACTTTTATGGCCAGCACTAAAGGTGAAACTCAGGACTCCATCTGACAAATAAGCTCTCTCAAGCATTGTAATTTAACCAGCAAATCAAGAATTTGAGCTAAAGTCTTATTTTCATTCAAAATGAAGGCGTCATGAGGAACTACTTATTGGCGCGGACGCCCTCAGAAACTCTTGTGTCCTAGTGCTGCCTGCAGTGCAAGGCAGCACATTTTCAGCGAAAGCAATTGGATGCCGCAACTCGTTTTTCTTAGCTGCCAGCGGTCAAGCGGCCCACAGCTACAAAGTCTATGAAATTATGCAAGCGTTCTGTGATAAAAGCGACCGACAACACCTGTTCAACGAATGCGTAGTGGCGACTGAAATTCACAATGCCGTACCAGGTCTTGCAAATTCTTCGTAGGTACAGTGGTCACCGGTTGAAACACGATACTTGGACCGCATGACGGCCTGTAGATTTTGTGCTCCTGCAGTGTTTGTTCACAGTGGGACCAAATTAAATAAGAATGCTTCAAGACTTCCATTCAGAACCAGAAAAAATAAGCTAGGTGTCCCCAGCCCAAAGCAGCGTAGTCGTATTTCGCTCGCTGAGCACTACATGCGCGATGTTGCAAAACGCAACCACCGTGGGAGCTACAGAGATTATGACTACCAGTGCATCTCTAAGCCTGATTTACTCTGTTGGAATGCTGTTTTGGGCAGGCGGGCTCTTTTTTTTTCTAGGAATGGCTTCGTGGGAGTACATTAGTCGTGGAGTAACTCTGTCTTCCTCGGCCTTGCCTTGCAGTGCATTTTTTTCTGCAACTTGGAATTTTTCTAGGAATGACTTCGTGGGAGTACATTAGTCGTGGAGTAACACTGTTTCCTCGGCCTTGCTTTGCAGTGCATTTTTTTCTGCAACTTGGAAGTATTTGAAAAGTACAGAAAAATAGAAAACATTTGATTCGATTGGCACTCACATAATAGTTGAATTCACTTTGCAGCCATAATTTTTCTACTTGCACGGCCCTAGTATGAACTCATAGGCCTGATGTACTCAATGTGGTGCTTATTTTATCAATGGAGGTGTACATGTAGAAGTGTGCTGCCTGGCTGCTTGTATGTGAGGACAACTTGGGGCAACCTGTGAGCTAAATCACTGATCTGCAGTAGCCCTGGCATTGATAGGGCATTTGAAGATGACTTGTTTATGCTATGAAGCTGTGTTGTGGATTTGACCTTAATTTCAAATGTCCTGTTTTTGCCACATTTCAGGAGGTCACAACGCAAGTCACGGGCATCAAAGTGTTTTCAAGCCAAAAAGAAGTTAATGTGAGTTGTTTACATGTCCGTTTCTTGTACTCTGACGTGCTTTTAGCAATAGCAGTGTTTAGGATACAGCGAATGCATCGAAAACCCCTATTTTCAACTCACTCAAGGACGACTAGTATGGACACAGTAGCTGTTTTTATAGTATCGTGGCATTTATCCTGTTCTATGAGCCTTTTTTTATCAAAAAAATTAAATTTTCCATGTATGGTGCTGTGTGACATAAAAGCAGCATGTAAACACTGTGACCCGCACGGGCGTCTGCGCGTGCAGGCGTTTGGTGTGTGGCGACACCACGGACCTGAGCCAACGGGGGGGTTTCGACCCCCTCCCACTTGTCACCGTGCGTGGCTTTGCCGTGTCCGGGGAAAAGGGGATCCTGGGGGTTGAGCCGACGCCGGGTGATTGGACCTTTAAGGCCCCCTGGAAGAGGCAACACACCCCTTTGGCCCCGGCTTCACGTAGACGGCACCCCCGGATTGACCCGCCCGGGGGGAAATCGGCAGTCGCCTTTTCCTGTCTCTTTCTCCACATCTTCGTCTTTCTCGCTTACTTTAAATCTGTCCTGTCTTCTCCTCTCTTCTGCTTACTTCCAGATTTCCTGGCGGCTAGGGTTAACCTTGTGTGGGTAGCGAGCCTTGGATACGTCACATTTGGTTATAGCGGTAATGTACAGCTGGCGCTTGCAGGAACTGTTTTCCACACTTCCTGCGGCATCCCCATGTTGGGCTCCGTGGTGGGTGGTTGGCGTTACTGCCGAAACATAATATATCTGATGGCTTCCGCTTTCCCAAAACTTTCCGATCGCCCCCATAAGAGGGGGCGCACCGAAGATGTATTTCGCTTTGTTGGAAAAGAAACAGAAGTATTCCCCCGCTTCCATGTCATTCATTCCAAAAAAGAAGGAAAGACAGTGAGAATGATCTCACCTTTCGTTGTCTCAAAAACTCTCACTGAAACTCTTGGAGTAGGTTATAAGGCTTCGAGAATGGCTAATGGAGATCTGCTGCTCGAAGTCCAAGATCAAATACAATGTCAGAAGGTGTCCAACTTAACATCTTTCGGGGACGTCCCAGTGACAATCTCCCCGCACCGCACAATGAACACATCCCGGGGTGTTGTCTCTGATGATGACCTCATGGGACTAACTGAGGCTGAACTTGTTGAAGGGTGGAGCGACCGAAATGTCTTGAATGTTAAAAGAATCGGTATGAGGCGCAATGGCAAGGAAATACACGAAGCATGTAATTCTCACTTATGGCTCCAGTGTTTTGCCTGAAACCATCCAGGCAGGGTACATAAAACTTAAAGTAAGACCGTATATTCCTAATCCTCTCCGATGCTTCAAGTGCCAGCGATTCGGCCACAGTTCGCAGAACTGTCGCGGCCGGTCTACCTGTGCAAAATGTAGTGCAACTGAACAATCATCTGAGTCCTGCGAAAATGTTCTACACTGTGTGAACTGTGAAGGGGACCACGCCGCGTACTCACGATCGTGCCCATCATGGAAGAGAGAGAAGGAAATTGTTGCACTTAAGGTCGAAGAAAACATCTCCTTCAAGGAGGCACGCAGACGTATTTTCTACCTACCGAATGGAAGCTTTGCTGATGTGGCACATCAGGGGGCAGCGTCACAACGGCTCCCGGCGACTGTCCAGCCCACACGTAGTGAGCTGGCAGTGACGCCAAATGCCCTCTTGGCGGCTGCAGCCAGTGCTGCGACGCCACTTCTCAGGAAGGACCCACCAGCCTCTGGGCAGGTGGGCCTAAAGGCTCCGCCCCCTGAGGCGAAGCCTATCCGGCAAACGTCCAACGCCTCGCAAGATGAGATGGACACTAGTTCAAGTGAGGCGGCGCGAAATGCGCCAAAGGAGCGGCGCGACATTCTCGACCGCCCCAAAAAAGGGAAAATTCCTGTTACGGGGCCTCGAAAGAGCTCCGTAACTTGAGGTATCTTAAAGCACACAGCACTATCCTATCATTCAAAATGGATACGCAGGTATTGCAGTGGAACGTCAGAGGTCTCCTGCATAATCTAGACGATGTTACTGAACTCCTGCGTAAATTCAGTCCAAAAGTGCTGTGTGTCCAAGAAACACACCTCAAACCTACACACACAAATTTTCTTAGACAATATGCCATATTCCGCAAGGACCGTCATGATGCCCTCACTTCGTCCGGTGGTGTGGCGATCATAGTTGATAACAGCGTTGCCTGCAGGCAACTCCACCTCAATACGCGTCTAGAATCAGTTGCAGTTCAAGCGGTGCTCTTTAATAAGCTAATCACTTTCGTCTCAGTATACATTCCCCCAGGCTACACACTCACAAAAACCGAATTTCAAAACTTAATTGATGAGCTTCCGGAACCTTACTTACTGGTCGGAGACCTAAACGCCCATAGCACACTCTGGGGCGATTCTCGTTGTGATTCTAGAGGACGACTGATAGAAAATTTCCTTTTCTCTAGTGGTGCATGTCTGCTGAACGAAAAGGAACACACATACTTCAATGCCACGCACCACACATACTCGTCTATCGACTTAAGCATCACATGCAGTCCTCTACTTCCGTATCTTGACTGGCGTGTTATTAAGAACCCATACGGAAGTGATCATTTCCCCATAGCAATAAGTTTAACTAAAAAAGACGATGGTTCCCCACAGCTTCCCCGTTGGAAAATCAAGTCGGCAAACTGGGAGCTATTCCAAGAATATACAGTCGACTCTCGTTACAACGGACCCTCATAATCCGGGAAAAAATGTCTGTTTTATCCGAAGTCCGTAATATCCAGACATCGAACGTAACGGGCGGGGGGGGGCTGTAAAGCCCGTGTGTTTATCATCGCTGACATCGCTCAGCTGAGTGATTTAGTCCTTTTTAAATACCTGCCGCCGAATATAAACACCATGGCACGGCCATGACCGACAGTGGTAATTTATAACTCTAGCAAATGTTCAACTTTCATCAGAAAATGCTACAGTACTAAGTGCAGGAAGGCCTGATGGGTGGCTGCCAAATCCATGTAAACATTTGTGAGGCTCAGTCCAAAAGCTACTAATCTAACAGCTTGCCGTCACAGAGCCGCTCCTGTTACAAAAAGAACTGGTTTCAGCTGGGGCTCGTTCTAACGGTCGGCATCACAAATTCATTTTTGCACGGACGCATTTCTGCCTCAGCTAATCCAAGACCGTTGCTAAGCTGAATTAGCACGTGCATTCATTACCACGCACCTCGCACGTAAAAGCTTATTCATTACAACTTCTCAGTGGAACTCACCGGTATTTGAGTTGGGAGCTCAGGAACGCCTCACTACCATAGCGTTGGTCGCAATGCCTAACGATGCGATTGCGGAGAGAACGACGAACATCCAAGGTAGAAAAAAACGAACAAAGAAAAGCTTTTTATTCACACCTAACTCGAAAAGAACTTCGTTATCAGTGACTGGCGGACCCCTTAGGTCACTTCATGGAGCCTGAAGCGCTTGAGGGTAAAGTTCCACCGACGATTGTTTGCCGGCGATACCTTTGTTGTGCACGATGGAATTCATGGTCTGCTTCAATAGTCCCATAGCTTTGGCAACATCCGCCTGCTTTTCTCCGCGTGCAATTGCACTCACAATTTTCATTTTATTGCTGAGCGAAATTTGTTTCCGTTTTCTGGAGGTGTGGCCCCCGCGGAACATAACGACAAAATGGCGTTTGTTATGCTCTCAGGCTGGCTTGGCTAGAGGCTCGGCTTGGCCAGATGAGCACCAATGTTGCCAGCCGCAGTTTAAAATTTTTGTTTAAAACACCGGCGTGGCAAAGTATGTTGTCAGTCCGCGTCGAAACGGCTAAAGTCCGTTGTATATGCAACTTTGGCAAAAAACTGCCATTAATTTTGTCCGCTGTAGCCGATAGTCCGTTGTAGCGGAGTCCGTTCAAAGCGAAGTTGGCTGCATTGATAAAATACATGGACCAAACCTGGGTCAAGATATGGTCCATTATATCCGAAAGTCTGTTGTACGCGGGTCCGCTCTGACGAGCGTAGACTGTACACACTTACAGTGGGATGACATTGCTCTCTGTAGCATAGACGACGCTGTGTCGTATATAACACATTTTATAATTGACGCCGCTGAAAAATGCATTAAGCAAACTAACAGACTAGTAAGAAAACGCCGTATACCGTGGTGGAATGAAGAATGCAGGGAAGCAAGGAAAAAACAGAATAAAGCTTGGGGATTACTTCGGGACCATCCAACAGCTGAGAACCTTGTTAATTTCAAGAAAACCAAGTCTCAAGGCAGGCGAGTGCGCGGACAGGCGAGGAGAGAAAGTTGGCAAAAATATATATCTAACAAACTCTTATACGGATGAAAGTAAGGTGTGGAGTAGCCTAAACAAACTAAACGGCCGGGAAGCACAACCACTACCCTTACTAAATACCTCAGGCAATAGCATAGAAGACCAGGCAGACTTTCTGGGGGAACATTTCCAACATATTTCCAGTGCATCCCATAATAGTCCAACTTTATTCGGTTCAAGGAACGTGCAGAGCGGGAACGCCTTGAACGAAAGCGCGCAAAAAGTGAACCCTACAACTGTCCGTTTAATGTAGCCGAACTGAATGCCGCTCTGAGTTCCTGCAGGAGCTCTGGACCAGGTGGCGACCGCATAATGTATGAAATGATTAAGAACCTACATACTGAAGCTCTAAATGCACTTCTGTCCCTTTATAACACCATGTGGGCAGCTGGGTACATTCCATCGTGTTGGAAAGAAGCCATCATCATTCCAATACATAAACATGGCAAGGATCCGTCCCTGTGTAAGGTCTATGAAAAAATGATAAACCGGTGACTAATCAGTTTCCCCGAGAGCAACAAGCTACTCGACCCCCTTCAGTGTGGATTCAGGGAGGGTGGGTCAACACTTCAGTTTCAGTTTATTTACTTTCATAAAAAACATACATGTTTACATAAGTATACAGAAGGAGGTCCCAGAGCACTTGGCTGAAGGGGGACCTCCTGACAGAAAGATGTGTGAGAGATGTACAAGTAAAATGGAACCATGTCAACAACGTGGAAAAAGTTATACAAGAAAATGTAATATAAACTACAAGTATTCAAAATTAAACAATTATAAGTACAACAGAAACACTTAGAACATTTTACAAAATAAAGAAAAAGCTCCAAAAAACATTCACCAAATGAATGAGGGAATGATCAAAAGAAAAAAAAAACCTTGTTAACATCGAGGGGATTATTAGAGATGCCTTTATCCATAAACAGTTTTTTCTGTCCGTATTTCTCGACCTCAAGAAAGCCTACGACACAACATGGCGATTTGGGATCCTCAAAGACCTGTCCACGTTGGGTGTGCATGGCAGCATGTTCAAGACTATAGAAAGTTACCTGTGCAATCGCACGTTCCGCGTTAGGGTCGGAAATGTCCTCTGGAAATCGTTCATGCAAGAAACTGGTGTGCCGTAAGGGGGTGTGCTTAGTTGCACCCTCTTCATTGTGAAAATGAATTCGCTTCGTACAATGATTCCTCCCACCATGTTTTACTCGGTCTATGTTGATGATGTCCAAATAGGCTTTACATCATGCAACCTCTCAATCTGTGAGCGACAAGTTCAGCTTGGCCTCAACAAAGTATCAAAGTGGGCAAGTGAGAATGGTTTTAAGATCAACCCCCTTAAAAGCTTGTGTGTTCTTTTTAACAGAAAAAGAGGCTTTGTATCAGATCCTGAGGTCACACTGGATGGACAACACATACAGATAAACAATGAGCATAAGTTTCTAGGTGTCATCCTTGACTCAAAACTGTCCTTTATCTCACACATCAAGCACCTTAAAACTAAATGCCTAAAAACAATGAATATCCTAAAGATACTGTCACATACAACATGGGGAAGCGATAGGAGGTGCCTAATGAACCTGTACAAGTCTTGTCAAGACACGTCTGGACTACGGCAACATAGTCTATCACTCTGCCGCAGCAAGTGCACTGAAAATGCTTGATCCGATACACCATCTAGGCATCCGTCTAGCCACTCGTGCCTTCAGAACAAGCCCTGTCGAAAGCCTCTATGTGGAATCGGACGAGTGGTCGCTTGATTTACAGAGGTCGTACCTATCCTTTAAGTATTTTTTGAAAGTGAACGCAAATGCTGATCACCCCGCATATCCTGCCATAAATTACCTGTCCAGTTATCAGCTCTTTAATCACCGAGCAGCAGTCAAAGAACCCTTTCCAATACGTGTACGAGCACTAGCTGAGGAAACAGGTGTCCCCATACTCGCACATCGCTTAATGACTCCTACATTACAAGCCCCACCATGGCAGTGGCAGATGATCGACTGTGATTTGTCTTTTCTTGATGTAACAAAGTAAGCGCCGGTTGTGCATATTCATATGCACTTCCGGGAACTGCAGCAGAAGTACGCTTGTCCAGAATATTTCACTGACGCCTCAAAGCCGCACGCCGGTGTGTCATACGCTGCGGTTGGTCCGTCCTTTTCGACTGCCGGCGTTCTAAACCCAAACACAACCATCTTTACAGCGGAGGCTTACGCCATCCTGGCAACGGTCAAAGATATAAAACAATTAGCTATACCCAAGGCAATCATTTATACTGACTCTTTAAGCGTGTTGAAATGTCTGAATACTCTGGGTAGGCACAGAAACCCCGTAATTATAGCCCTTTACTCAACTATCTACATAGCATACACATCCAGCCGGCAAATCGTGCTGTGCTGGATGCCAGGGCACTGCGAGATCGAAGGCAATGAGCTAGCTGGCTGACAAGTTAGCCACATCCGTTCACACGGACGTTGCCACTTCGTCGATGGCTGTCCCTGTGATGGACCTAAATCCCTTTATCAGGAAAAAGATTAGGGCCTATTGGCAACATCTGTGGGACAGTGAAAAACCAATAATAAACTACACACTATCAAGCCTCATCTCGCTCATTGGCCACCAGAATCTAAGACACGCCGCACACAAGTTACTCTCTGTAGACTCAGGATAGGACACACATACAGTACACACACATACATATTGTCCGGTAGTGATCCGCCTGTATGCAATTGTGGTGAACCGCTCAGCGCACTTCATGTCCTCCTGCAATGCCGCGAACTAGAACCCCAGAGGAAAAGACATTTTCCAATACCGTCACGACAGCACCTCCCACTGCACCCTTCTATGTTCTTGGGCAATGAACCTATTTTTAAATACCAATCTCTACTTGTGTTTTTTAAGGATGTACATAATTTCAGAGTCATTTATCCAGGTGACCTGTAGCACGGCCTCTAAACAGAGGCCGCTGCTGCGGCATTTTGTTAGAGAAAGCACGCGCTTCCTAGCCTTTGTCCAGGAAGGCTTTCGGTAGGTGTCGTGCTACTTTCATATGTTAGATATTTTAGTACCATGACCATTTCTCCTTCATTCCCGACCCATAGATCACTCCACACGTCATTGCCATAATTTTACCCTATGTTGTTTTTATGCTCCTTTACAGCGATTTGTCTTTAGGCCCCCTTGCAGCCACGTACCATCCGTCATTGTAACGCACCAATCACGGCAGACATACTATTCACTGTCTTGGCGCTCTTTGGCCACACCTGGCCCTTGCGCCACAAAACACCACATATCATCATCATCATGTAAACACTGTGTATGCCAACCAACTATCAAATCCACCTGGAGTGTATCATCACTATAGCTACTACAAGTGACGACTATAGGTGACAGCGGGATCAGTCTGGATAGCACAACAATGCCCTGATTTCAGTTTAAATATGGGTACACATTTAAATGGTAAGATAAACTGGTCTTCTTCAGCTAGCTACAGCGAGTTCAGCTACGTGTTCTTGATAACCTTGTGAATTGCACACATTACAGGGCAGACTTGTACTTGTATTTTCACATCCTTACAAAAATTTGCTGCTTCAACAGAGTGTAGAAGAGAAGTTATGCATTTTACAGAAATTTAACCTTGAAATGGGGCCATGTATACATATTAACATGTTTTCTCTTTTTATTTGTTTTTTAAAAATAGAAAGAAAGCTATGTACGCTTCTACAAGCATAAGGCATTTTTGTGCCATTTGCCGAGGCAGTTTGTTGGTCTTGTTCGACATTGGGGGGGGGAGGGGGACCTTCCCAAAAATGTCCGCCTCCACTCTCAGCACTGACACATAGCTGAGGCTGCTGTCAGTCATCATTGAGTGAAGCCTGTTGATCAATTTCAGCTTGTTGTATGATTGTTCACCAGAGCAAGTTGTGGCCATCAAGTACAAGATAATACCAACATGCACATCTCGGAATTGATAGTTAAGCTTTTCATAAAAAGAAGTTTCAGCATGTCTGCCACAGAAAGCAGCCTTTGTTGCTCGCAAATGAAATAAACTGTTCAAGCTCATTCGGAAATGTGTGAGCCAGATCAGGATACTTTTTCATGAAGTCCATTGCCTGCACATACCTTTGTGCTGGGAAAAAGTAGTTCTAAGCTGACTGACAGCAATGACAGCTGTAATGACAGCTGTAATGTATCACGAGTTTGTGTGGGAGGATCTCGGGAGCGCTTGCTCCGATGGATTGAGAGAGAGTGACGAGACGAGAGGCGTAAAGCGTTAACAAAAAACAAAAGATGTTACTTTATACAACACACACCAAGACACGCAAAGTATGAACAAACATCAAACCGCACACAAAGAGAAGACTAAAGCAGGTTAGCTTGACGAACTAAATAGCCAATACAAAGATCCTCCGCGTTGGGCGCAGTTCCAACGGGAGTCTGTCAACGCTGGGCCTCGCGTTTACGTGCGCGGTCGCTGCTAGAAGAAGCTGGACGCTCTTACGTTGAGTTCGACGCGGTGCGTTCCAGAGTCGATGCTCTCTTGGCGTGTCGTGTCCCGTAGTCGTCGTCGAAGATGCTTACTGATGGTGGCCGCCGCTCCCGCAAGGTCCGTTCTTGCCCGCCGCCTTGCTTCGCCTGTGATGTAGCGGGTCACCGCTTAGGCCTAGCCCAGCCTAGGCCTCCTCATACGTAGTGCTCGGTCTCCAACCAAGACCGGCCCTCTGCAGCGATTCTTCTGCCGGTCGTCCCGTTCTGCCGGCGAAGGTGGAGCGCTGCGGGTACGCCGGGAACTGTTGAAGTTCAGCCGCTGCCACTCCGAAGTCCGTACTCGATCGTCAGCCAGATCGACGGCACCCCGGAGCCCGACGCCCTCGTCTCCTCGTCACCAGACCGTAGCTGGCCAGACACCCTTCGTCGACCGGTGCCGCGCAGAGAATGCCCCCTCAGCCTTCCTCCATCACCGATCTCTACTCGGGTCGCGTGCCGCGAGCCCGCTGACATCCAATTATGAACACCGACGTGTCTGCGCCGCGTGCATTCCCGCGCCACTTCGCCATTTGGCCTAGTGGCCTGTGTTTGTGGGGCCCCTTACTCATGACATAATGTTAGAGCATGCAGGAGATAATTAATCACGGCGAGGAAGGTTTCGCAGTGGAAGTTAGCTGATGGATCTTGTGGCTCTAGCAT
This sequence comes from Hyalomma asiaticum, assembly GCA_013339685.2. Taxonomy (NCBI): domain Eukaryota; kingdom Metazoa; phylum Arthropoda; class Arachnida; order Ixodida; family Ixodidae; genus Hyalomma; species Hyalomma asiaticum. The sequence goes on along the minus strand of CM023481.1, from coordinate 12,645,784 downwards.
GATAGTGTCTTCAGTGTTGTTGTATTGTCAGTTCCAAGTCATCACCTCAGTGCACCCGTATGTCAGCAAAAACATCCCACAGATGTGCTAGAGCACTGTCAGAGGAGGCATTCTTGTCTATTTATGGGCTGTCCTCATTATGGAAGCTTTCTTTAAAGGGACTGCCAACCGATTTTTAAGGACCCTTCCTGTCATGGCGCAATGGAAAGCTCGCCCCCTGTACTGTTTTCACCTGCAGTGGTTACTTCCAAAAGCACGTGGATATTTCGGACGCAGAATTTTTCTATCTGAGAAGCTTCTAAAAAAGGCAGAGTGCGCACTCTAGCAACGTTGAAAAGTGATCGCGATGCCGATAATCCGCCTCGCTTCTGGACATCGTTCTGCTTTCGCAGGAGTGAACGTAGCTGAGATTAACCGCCCACACTTTGACCTGTTAGACTACTTTTTGAAATAAAAAGACGGTGTGATGAGCTGGCATTGTTTGCCAGGCGGATCTTGTGTTTGTAAGGTGTTCTTTCGCATGTCCACGCCGACTTCATGAATGGCTGGGCTCCGGCGCCTCCACTCTGGCCATAGCCGAGCCAAGCCAAGCCAGCTAGATCCGAAACCACGCTTTCGCACGTGACAGCAAAAGCTTCCGGTAGCAACGCGCGCTACAAACGAGGGGTTATCTGCACACTGTAAGTGACAAAAAGCTTATAATATCAAAAGTTTCATGCCGTCCGATACTAATAAACAGGTGAAATATTGTGTAAATTTGTAGAAGGTCGCGTGACCGCACTCTCATTCTAGTTCGTATGTTTGCCGCTTGAGTTACCAGGCGTCAGTTTTCGCGACTTTGCAAGAAATAAAAACATAAACCCGTGTTTATTGAGGAAAAGTGGCGTCATTTGAACCAATGCAACACACAATCTTTCCGCCAGTGGGGTCATCTCAATTCAACTTTTCGGTGGTTGTCTGTCCCTTTAAGCCTGCTCGATCGAATGGTTCTTTTGCATGTTTGAGTAGGGGCACCACCTCGTTTTTACAAAAGCGTTCATCCCTGGAGATTGCCTCAATGCTGACGACCTTTCTTTTTGTCCACACCATGAACAGGCACTTTGAACAGTGAGAGATTACTCGGCTGACCTCGTACTTGGTACCAGTAGTTGCTCTAGAACTTCAGTTTTAGTTCTTTAACTCAAGTAATACTTTCACAAATGGCGCTGTGCATCTCCCGAGCTGCCCTCTGGAAATTGTGCGTACAATTTTGTCAGTATAAGTTCCTTGGTAGTTCAGCTATATAAAAAAAAGTAGCAGAATGCCATATTTTGAAAGATGCTTTCATGGAATAGTGTACCCGCTTTCTGCCAACACTTTGCCACAGCGGAATTCTAGCGCTCAACATGGTTGTCCATGTCCATTGCGAGGCTCGCGGCATTTGCCGCCTCCCTGTTTGTTGCGACATGAATTTCTTCATAGATGTTCCTTTTAATGATTACAGCAAATGTTCTTTTTCTCTGCTTTGCTTCCACAACATAATCATTGCAGCTGCTGTGGTCCTCAAACGTGATTCAGTCTATTTCCTGGACAAGACGCTCAGTTTTTTGGGAAGTGGGCCATCCTCTGAGCCCCTAGTTTTAACCACTGTTGCAGTGTCACATCTCAGGCAATACAGCTGCTTGGAGATTAGAGTTTGTTACGTTTCTTGCAACCTTTCCTGTTTGCTTTTTCTGAGTAGTCTCTTATTTTTCCTGAGTAGTTCTAAAGTATGTGGTTCCTGCACTCAATTTTTTCAACTACTAGCTGGTTTCCATGCAGTGCTGCTGCTTTGGTGGATCAGTAGGTGGTTGAATCACCATCAGTAATAAGTCCGGTATACTTGGTGTGGTGAGGGTCGCTGCTTTTCTTGAGGCCTTCAAGAAGAATACCTTGCTCTGGTGCTGGTTGGGCTTCCGTCCCAGTTATTGTGGCACTGATTTTTCAGAGTGGCACCTTACATAGTCTGCGCACACGTGCACACAAGTGGACAAAATGGTGACTGTTCCAGCAGCAGCAACACATCTTCTTTGTCTTCGTTTGGCAGCTGCACCATGCCAGCTGTTCTGTATCGTCACCCCAGACGGTGCGAGCACTGTCCTTGTGTCAACTTACGCATTTGTAGCAGACAGGCTGTTGTATGGTTTTAGCCCTGACACATGAACATTAGTTGAAGCTGAAGATGTTGCTGAGGGATCGGTGGAACTGATATTACATGTAACACCTTTCACGTGTCACGCCACATGGTAGGGGCCTGGGTAATTGATATCAGCTTTTTGGAAATCCCCACACAGTGGGTTGGTGACCAAAGGAATATGAGAGAACAGGGGAAAAAACACCTCTCTGTGGCAACTACCGTAGAGTTGTCTCTGATGCTGCTGTGAGGCCTGCAGATGAGTACGATTTAGTTGCCGTGCATAGTCAGCATGTGCAATGGTACAGTATTGCAGGCATATTCTCTGGGACAAAGAGGGGTTGCGGGCAGCAGTTTACATAAGGGTAAGGCGGGTTCTCAGCCGTACAAGAGGCAGAAGAGCGAATAGCTGGCCATGTTGCGATACGAGGAATCGTAAGGAGATGTTATGTATGGCAAATGAAGATAGCAGTCGCGGCGGTCAGTAGCACCTTACTTTGAGAACATATCTGTGATGCTTCTGTTGAGGCATTCTGCGAGGCCGTTGGTCTGTGGATAATATGATGTGTTGAACTTATGCTGGTCAAGCAAGATTGGAGTATATATTATAGACAACTGAGAGGAAGTTGCAGCTGCGGTCCTTGAGTAATTGGCATGGAGCACTGTACACTAAAATTGTCATAAAGTAGGAAGTCTGCAACATCAGTAGGGCAACCTGTTGGGAGTGCACTTGGAATTTTTTTTTCTTTATTCAGGAATTACCCCGCATTGCCCTTGGGCGTTACAGCAGGGGGGGTTTACAACAGAGATACAAATAAGTCTTCATTTGCACAGCATACTTGTTTTTCCGAAAGCTTGTTCCAGTCTGCTACGCACCTCGGAAAAAAAGAATTAGCGAACATGCAAGTCCTGGGCCGGTATTCATGGATTTTGAGTTTGTGATCGTTACGTTGGGAAAGATAAAAAGGGGACTTTAAGTAAGTATCCTTGTTTATACCTACCTTGTTGTTATATATTTGAAAAAACAGTTTCAGCCTTAACTTCCGTCGGCGCGAAGACAACAACTCCCAATTCAATTCTTGTTTCATCATTGTGACACTGTCTGTTCGACGGTACCTGCCCAGGACGTACCTGGCCGCTCTGTTTTGAATACCTTCGATCTGAGAAGTGAGACTGGCTTCCGATGGATCCCATAGTGGGCAGGCATACTCTAATATCGGTCTTACACATGTAGTAAACGCAGTCCGTTTTAATTCAATCTCGCGACATCTTAGATTTCGTTGCACAAAATTCAACGCCCGTCCAGCCTTACCAACTATCTCACTAATGTGCGCATTCCATGAACAATCAGCAGAAAACACAACGCCTAGGTACTTGGAAACATCAACTGTGGTAACCAACTCCTTATCTATGCAGTAGTTATTTATCAGTTGTTTTTGTTTTTAGTGAAACACATATGGATGCACTTTTTAGCATTTAAACACATCTTCCACTGTTTACACCAGTCATGTATTCTATTCAAGTCTCCCTGAAGTGCTGTCGCGTCCTGACCACAAGATATTTTTCTGTACACCACGCAATCATCTGCAAACAGGCGTAAGGAGGACGTAATACCCAAATTTATGTCGTTAATATATATAAAAAATAATATAGGTCCCAATACAGAGCCCTGTGGGACTCCTGAGGTGACATTTACGTAATCGAACTCGATTTTTTTCCGTTAACAACAACACACTGGCTGCGCTCCGATAAGAAGTTTTCAATCCATTTGACAACATCACTATGTATACCTGCCCCGCCACGGTGGTCTAGTGGCTAAGGTACTCGGCTGCTGATCCGAGGGTCGCGGGATCGAATCCCGGCCGCGGCGGCTGCATTTCGATGGAGGCGAAATGTTGAGGCCCGTGTGCTGTGCGATGTCAGTGCACGTTAAAGAACCCCAGGTGGTCGAAATTTCCGGAGCCCTCCACTACGGCGTCTCTCATAATCAGAACTGGTTTTGGGACGTAAAACCCCACAAAAACAAAAACTATGTATACCTATTTGCTGAAGTTTGTAAACGAGAAGGGAGTGGGTAACCGTGTCAAAAGCTTTTCGAAAATCTAGAAACAAACAATCTATCTGGCCCTCAGCATCAATTTCACATCCTAAATCTTGATACAGTTCTACAAGTTGTGTAGTGCAGGACAAGCCCTTACGAAAGCCATGCTGTTCTTTAATTAGGATATTGTTGTCTGTGAGGTGATTCATGATAGCTGAGTAAATTATGTGTTCCTTTACTTTACATATAATACATGTCAGGGAAACGGGCCTATAATTTTGCACATCTTTTCTCGAACCACCTTTATGAATTGGCACAACGTGCGCTTTCTTCCAGTCGTAAGGCAGTTCACTGGCGCAGAGCGACTGCGTAAAAATAACAAAAAGATAAAGGGAAACGGTCGCAGCGCAGCGCTTCAGCACGCGAGGTGACATACCGTCAGGACCAACTGCCTTGGATTCGTCCAATTGCTCCAACAGCTTTTTGATGCCGGGCACACTGAATTGCACCTGCGCCATAGGCGGAACATTGCTGGCTGGGGTCGCTAAACTGATTGCACTGGAAGAAATACTGAACGAAAGAACTCATTTAGATGCGTTGCTTTAGCTTCATCATCCGTGACGACTTGGTTATTGCAAACGATTTCTGGAATGCCCAGGTCACTTGATCCGCACCCCTTTAAATACTTCCAAAAAAGCTTAGGATTGGTTTTCAACCTTGCATTTAGTCCTTTGAAATAGTTTTCTTTTGCGATCGTAGTACTGAGCTTATAATCAAGCGTTATTTGTGCCAACCTCTCATGAAGAGCCCTGCTCTTCGTTTTCTTATACTGCGCAAAGATCCGTTTCCTTTTTTGTATAATTCGTATGATGGATGATGTAACCCAAGGTTTCTTACGTTTTTTAAGTTTGGAAGAATGCACGTTTGGTATATATTCGTTTGCAAGCTCACCCAATTTTACTTTGAACGTATTCCACAATTCATGAATGTTACATTCGTCCGCTAAGCATTCAAAAGTAGGCAGGTATTGAAGCAGTTTTTGGTTTATACTTTCATAATCCCCTCTATCATAAAAAAATATCTTTCTATATTCGCAAGAAGTAAATCGTTGACTTTTGGTTTTGACTGCCGCAACAACAGCCGAATGGTCGCTAATTCCTGGCACATATTGTACTAGACCATATGTCTCTACAACCTTTTTCATTTCAGTGTTCGCAGCACGAGAAACAATGTCACAACAATCATCCTGCCAACACAAGTGCGGCAGATTGAAATCCCCACCGAACAATATCACTTCACCAGACACTTCTGAGAGAATCTCATGCAAGGCACAAATTGCGCTCGGATCAGAGTTCGGCGCTCGGTAGACCGAGCCAACAACCAGACTAGAGTTGTTAGGCAACACGATTTTGCACCAGACTGTTTCGATGGCTTCGTGACAAATATCTAGAGCGCCAGACTGCAGTGTCGAATGAACAAGCAGAAAAACGCCCCCTCCGTGGCTCGGCCGATCTTTACGGTAAGCCGCGTAATCTTGTGGGAACACTTCGCTATCTCGAATAGTTGGATTGAGCCAAGATTCCGTGCCCATTACGATATCTGCTTCCACTGATTCTATCAAGCCAGCTAGTTGGTCTACTTTATTTGTTACGCTTCTGCAATTAACTAATAAGAAGACAATATCTTTATGTTCTTGAGGTTTACTTTTATTTATTGGTCATGGTTTCGAAAATGGGACAACTTCCTCTTTTTCTTTATCCCAATGAAACGCTCTACCATTCACGATGAGCTTATCAAAACTCAGTTTAACTTTATTTTTTTTGTCGACCTTCTTAGCTTTAGCATATTGCCATAGTTTTTTCCTGATAGCGCGCGTTTCAGGTGAGTAATCTTGGTCGATACCGTACACGGTCCCTTTAAGTTTCCTGGTGTTCGACAGAATTATTTGTTTTTCTTTGAAAGATGAAAGACGTACAATGATTGGTCGTTTTGCTTTACCGTCATAACGTCCCAGTCGATGTGCCCTTTCAACTGATTTAAGCTCAATGCCCAGATTAGTTTTACAAATGTCTTCAATCAGCTGCTCCGATTTGTCCCACGTTTCAAACTTATCATTATCCTCTACACCGTAGAATACCACATTTCTTCTACGGCTTCGGTTTTCTAAATCCACAACTTTCACTTCTAAATTTTTTACTTTATCTAAGAGATACTTAATTACATCGGCTTGCTCGGAGACCAATTTATTAACTTCATGGACCTGTCGTTGAGTGTCGTTTAAGTTTTTCCCCATTTCTGTCATTAGTGTTTCGTGTTTCGTAAGTCGCGTATCGATGGAATCTAGTTTGCTCAAAATGGCAGTTTGGCCATCCTGGATGTTCTTCAGCAAGTTATCTGTGTCACGAGGGCCAGGATTTAGCTCAACGTCGCCGGATAGCAACAGCAACAACACAAGATACAGCGTTCTGCTTAAGAAAAAAGAACAGCAATTTTTCCCACCCCTCCCACCGTCCCGTTTGTAACAAGGTAATGTCGCACTTGCCAGAGTGGGTGGAGCCGGCACAACTAGTAGAAATTTACGAGTCGTAAACAGACAGTTTCGACTAACCTGCACAAGCAGCAAAAGCGTGAGCCGCATGTCGGAGAATGTGCCGGCTCCAATCCCACGGTGGCTAGTGCTGGCTCGCTTAAGTAGTCGTCGTGGTCATCACGTGGTTCCCAGCCAGCAAAGCGCGACGAGACGACTGCTTCCGATGTCGCGTTTGGCCTGTTGTGCGTGAATAGCGGCTGTCTGTCGACGTCACCCGACTGCCGATGGCAGCCAGGTGATTCCGATGCTGCGCACATCCTGTCCCGGGACACAGCTTCACCACGTCATCTTACCGAAGTATATTCCATGGAATAAGACCACAGAAACGCAGATACTGCACAAGCAGCAAAGGTGAGCCCATGTTCGGAGGCAATACGGCTGCTTGGAGATTAGAGTTTGTTACGTTTCTTGCAACCTTTCCTGTTTGCTTTTTCTGAGTAGTCTCTTATTTTTCCTGAGTAGTTCTAAAGTATGTGGTTCCTGCACTCAATTTTTTCAACTACTAGCTGGTTTCCATGCAGTGCTGCTGCTTTGGTGGATCAGTAGGTGGTTGAATCACCATCAGTAATAAGTCCGGTATACTTGGTGTGGTGAGGGTCGCTGCTTTTCTTGAGGCCTTCAAGAAGAATACCTTGCTCTGGTGCTGGTTGGGCTTCCGTCCCAGTTATTGTGGCACTGATTTTTCAGAGTGGCACCTTACATAGTCTGCGCACACGTGCACACAAGTGGACAAAATGGTGACTGTTCCAGCAGCAGCAACACATCTTCTTTGTCTTCGTTTGGCAGCTGCACCATGCCAGCTGTTCTGTATCGTCACCCCAGACGGTGCGAGCACTGTCCTTGTGTCAACTTACGCATTTGTAGCAGACAGGCTGTTGTATGGTTTTAGCCCTGACACATGAACATTAGTTGAAGCTGAAGATGTTGCTGAGGGATCGGTGGAACTGATATTACATGTAACACCTTTCACATGTCACGCCACATGGTAGGGGCCTGGGTAATTGATATCAGCTTTTTGGAAATCCCCACACAGTGGGTTGGTGACCAAAGGAATATGAGAGAACAGGGAAAAAAACACCTCTCTGTGGCAACTACCGTAGAGTTGACTCTGATGCTGCTGTGAGGCCTGCAGATGAGTACGATTTAGTTGCCGTGCATAGTCAGCATGTGCAATGGTACAGTATTGCAGGCATATTCTCTGGGACAAAGAGGGGTTGCGGGCAGCAGTTTACATAAGGGTAAGGCGGGTTCTCAGCCGTACAAGAGGCAGAAGAGCGAATAGCTGGCCATGTTGCGATACGAGGAATCGTAAGGAGATGTTATGTATGGCAAATGAAGATAGCAGTCGCGGCGGTCAGTAGCACCTTACTTTGAGAACATATCTGTGATGGTTCTGTTGAGGCATTCTGCGAGGCCGTTGGTCTGTGGATAATATGATGTGTTGAACTTATGCTGGTCAAGCAAGATTGGAGTATATATTATAGACAACTGAGAGGAAGTTGCAGCTGCGGTCCTTGAGTAATTGGCATGGAGCACTGTACACTAAAATTGTCATAAAGTAGGAAGTCTGCAACATCAGTAGGGCAACCTGTTGGGAGTGCACTTGGAATAGCGTAACATGTAGCATAGTCAGTAGTGATGGAGATCCATTTATTTATGGTGCCCGAGAATGGAAATAGTTCTTGAAGGTCTACACCAACTCGGAAGAAAGGTTCAGGCGGGACGTCAATTGGCTGGAGACATCCAGGTGAAAGCACAGAGGGCTTATCTGGTGCTGACAGGGCTCACAAGCAGTGACATAATGCTGCATGGAGTGAGCAAGCTTAGGCCAAAAGAAGCGATGGCGCATGCAGTTGTAAGTGCGCAAAATGCCCAAGTACTCAGCCTAGAGAGCATCATGTAGTTGGCAGAGAACAGTCATACGCAGTTTTTTAGGGATGATGAGAAGAGGGTCAGGGCCATGAGCATCAAAGTTACACATGTATAATATCCCCTCCTTGAGGATAGGCCTTTGCAGAGAGGCATCACCAGATGTTGGCTCGAGCCAGTCAGTGATGGCTCGCAGTGTTGCTTATCGCCTATTCGAAGCAAGTGTGATACAGATAAAATGCAGGTGGCTGCGGTGTCATCCACCGGTTCTTCCATGAAGTAGCACGACGGACAATCCCCATCCCAGTGCAAGCATCCAGTCTTATATAGGACGGAGAATGTATATTCTTGCAGGCTTAAACCCTGCCGAGCGAGTTGTCCTGTTGAGTCCTTACGAGCTAGCAGAGAGCGTGGTGGTCAGCGATGACATGGAATGTGTGACCGTACTAGTGTGGACAAACCTTTGCAACTGCCCATGCAAGAGCGAGGCACTTGTGCTAGCTGATTGAATAATTGCGCTCTTGCAAGTGAGAGAAGTCTGTTTGCGTAAGCGATAACTCAGTCATAATTGCACTGCTGTTGCATTAAAGGAGCACTGAGAGACACAATTTTGCATCTTCTTTTTCAGTTTCAAAGAGTCGCTAATGACCCGCTCATGACGTGTTGTACCCTCGTTGCTTCAGCTTCGCCGCATGACTGTTATTTAATTAGAGACATTTTAATGGCGGCCAGTTACAGCTACAGTTTACACAGCTAGTCACATGACCCCATAAAACGAGGCAAGCAGTTTAGATTTCTAGACTAGGTGCAATGCATTTTTAAGCACGAAATATTGCAGGGCACTCTGAATTACTCGTACCAGGTGTGTGTTTCATTCCAGGAGTTTCTTTTGACATCTTTTTCTCAATGCCTCGAGCAGATGAAGGAACACCTTGCTGTCTTCTGGCTTTTTGCCTTGGGCAAGATGTACATTGGAAAGCGGTGGGTGAGGACATTTTCTCTGCTAAGCACCTCCACAAGACTCAACTGAAAATCTAAATATGTGCCATGGCCACCTTTAGTTTTCTCCAAAATTGCATAAGCATTGAATATGGCCATGTCCAGAATGTGAAAGAAGACCTTATAGAATATCTTTTGTTGGCAATGAGCAGATGAGTAATCAGATTTTCTTTGTTCTTACCTATACCATGCATGGTGTAATCGTAGTCAAGAAATACACGTAGCTTTGTGAGGGTATCATTCCACTTGTCATTCACTTCCGCAACTGTTGCGACATGAACAGCGCTCAACAGCGTGATGCGTTTATCTTATTGAAGGGCCATGCATTTCCCGAGTTGAAAAGGCTTTATTAGGCTATCATTCCGCTTGTCTTTCAGTTCCACAGCTGTTGCGACATGAACAGTGCTCAACAGCATGATGCGTTTCTTATCTTGTTATTAAAGGGCCATGCATTTCCCCTGTTGAAAAGGCTTTATGAGGGGCCCCGCCACGGTGGTCTAGTGGTTATGGCACTCGGCTGCTGATCTGAAGGTCGCGGGATCGAATCCCGGCCGTGGCGGCTGCATTTTGATGGAGGCGAAATGTTGAGGCCCGTGTGCTGTGCGATGTCGCTGCACGTTAAAGAACCCCAGGTGGTCGAAATTTCTGGAGACCTCCACTACGGCGTCTCATAATCGGAGCTGGTTTTGGGACGTTAAACCCCACAAATCAATCAAATCATCAGGCTGTATGAAGGTATAATTCCTCTTGTCTTTCACTTCCACAACTGTTGCGACATGAACAGAGCTCAACAGTGTGACGCGTTTCTTGTTATTGAAAGGCCATGCATTGCCCCAGTTGAAAAGGCTTTACCAGGGTATCAGTCCACTTGTCTTTCACTTCCGCAACAGTTGCGACATGAACAGAGCTGAACAGTGTGATGCGTTTCTTGTTATTGAAAGGCCGTGCATTGCCCCAGTTGAAAAGGCTCTGTGAGGGTATCATTCTGCTTGTCTTTCAGTTCTGCAGCTGTTGCAACATGAACAGTACGCAACACGCGTACTGTTGCAACTGTTGAGACAAGAACAGTGCTCAACGGTGTGATGCGTTTACCTTGTTATTGAAGGGCCATGCATTTCCCCCGTTGAAAAGGCTTTACGAGGGTATCATTCCGCTTCTCTTTCACTTCTGCAACTGTTGCGACATGAACAGTGCTCAACAGCGTGATGTGTTTCTTAGCTTGTTATTGAAGGGCCATGCATTTCCCCAGTTGAAAAGGCTTTATAAGGGCATTATTCCACTTCTGCAACTGTTTCAACATGAACAGTGCTCAGCAGTGTGATGCGTTTCTTGTTATTGAAAGGCCATGCATTTCCCCAGTTGAAAAGGCTCTGTGAGTGTACCATTCCGCTTGTCGTTCAGTTCTGCAACTGTTGCAACATGAACAATACGCAACACGCGTAATGCGTTTATCTTGTTATTGAAGGGCCATGCATTTCCCCAGTTGAAAAGGCTTTATGAGGGTATCATTCCGCTTGTCTTTCACTTCCGCCACTGTTGCGACAAGAACAGTGCTCAACAGCGTGATGCGTTTCTTAACTTGTTTATTGAAGGGCCATGCATTTCCCCAGTTGAAAAGGAAGCCTCTCCAACTTTTCTTTCCCTGAAACTGGTGTCTGTGTGTTGCATGCATGGTGTCATACACATCTGTTGTCCTCACAATTGGCGCTTCAACCAGCCATGGAGAGCTATACAGGTTATCTAGCGTAAGAGAGAAGGCCCAATCAAGGTGGTTTTCAGAAAGTGAAAGCACTGCCTTTGTTCCCGTACACATCATCTTATGGCTGTTGATTGTTCCTCACCCATTGTGTATTGATTATGTTGGACACCTGCCCAGATGCCAACTCTGAAAGCAAAAAAGGATCTTTAACCCAAGCAGGCCCTTTGTGAGACAGTTGCTACTTCCAAGCAATGTGCCCCTTGTTGAAATGGAGGCTGTAATTCTCAGACAAGTCACATTGTGAAGTAAGTGTGTCAACACTCTTAGCATCTCAAACACAGGCCAGATCTTCCACAGTGTCTGACAAGGGTGATTGCACGTCAAGGCTGGCATCATTGTCAACAAAATGAACGAAATTCACTATAGCCTGAACCGTGTTTCTGCTAATGGGATAGTTGAAAATTGATGTATGGAAGATTTTGGGTTTAATTTCTGCACTAAAGGCACAGGTAAAGATGAATAATTTTTGTTTATTCCGTTCATGTGGATGTGCTCGAACAGAAAGGGATAGAGCATGCATGTTCCTTTATCTTCTGCATAGCCGCAAATTTGCCCACATTTCGATGGTTCAAGTTGCACGCTGTTTTGGTGGGTCTGCGTGTCAACTTCGTGAGGACAAGTCTCTAGCATGGGGCAGAAGTAGAGCTTAAAGAAAGCTTGATGATGCTGCAAATAAACATGTAACAAACGGCTCACCTGTTTTGCACTCTTCTCATCTCTCAACTCTTGTCTTGACTGCATCAGCAGGTAGAGATGGTTAATCCAACCTTGTAGCCTGACATCATTCACTTTCTTGCATGGCTGCACCAATTTTCCCTCTGAACCAGCAGCCGTGGGTGCCTGGATCAGAGGGGCTGCAAAGGTTGCACTGCAGCTTTTCTCTGGAGACTACGTCCTATCTGGAATTATTGCAGAGCTCTTCAGAGTACTTCTGTTGTTGTTGTGGCCTCTGTAATTGGCGCATACACATGTGGGGGATAGGCCACACCGCAGGTAAAGAGGACTCCCACTTCAGTGCTTCCCTCTCTCATGTGGTAGTAATTTTTTTTTCTTAAATGGAAAGCAAAACTAAAGCTTTTATTAGAAGGCGAGCATATCTACGCACTCGAAACTCGCATAAAGAAATAAACGTCTGACTAGCGCATTGTAGTATCTAAGGAAAAAGGAGTCGGGGTCCAGCCGCCACGATGCACAAAACAAGACTCCCTTTATTGGCTAAGTACATGGTTTATATAACAATGAGTCAATGCGCCCCCTGGGGATGAAAGAACAGAAGCGAAACCGAAACTGAAGACAACATACTCCCTCCCTTAATTTTGGTGGTTAGTTGTTAGTACGTGTTAGTAACAGAAACCCAAGTATGTACACTACTTAATTACATAGTACAGAATATACACAAATACAGAATATACACAGTTTCAGACCTTAAACTAAAAGTTTGTCTGATAGTCTTGAAGCCAGGCCGGTGGCCGGTGCCTTCTGGTCGGCCGCTCTGAATGTTGCACTGCTGAGGTTGGCTGCTGCAATACACCAGGAGATAGCGACTGCGTCCCAGAAGGCGGCTGCAGCACAGGAGGCTGCACTACGCCAGTGGACAACGGCTGCGGCACGACAGGTCGCAGTACGCCAGGAGACTGCGGCGGCGGCACGGCGGGTTGCAGCACACCAGGAGACTGCGGCTGCGGCACGGCAGGTTGTAGCCCAGCAGGCTGTGGTACCGGGACTGGAAACTGCCACGGGTAGCTGCGACTGGCGACAAGCACCCCTTTCTGGAACCCTGGACAGCTTGCAGGCATTCCACGTACGGCCGTCTTCAAGCCTGGAAGAAGCAGGTCCCATCCTTTCCAACACTTTAGTTGGTGAGGAGAAAGAGCAGTCGCCCTTAAAACGAACGGATGGTTTCTTGACACGAACAGTGTCACCTGCAGCTATCGCAGGTTCCTTGGCAGCTCTCCTCTTGTCCGTGTACAGCTTGCTGCTGTGCTGTTGACGCCGGACCCTACGACGAAGTCGCGCCAATTCCTTGACTTAACGGCCTTCATCACTCAAGATGGACTTTTTCGGTTCAAGAGAGTATGCTTTGGGTTAGCTTCTGCCCCAGTGGCATTTCAGAAGATGATGGCGGTAATTCTTGACCGTTGCCCTGGTGTGTTATTCTACATTGATGATGTGATCGTCTTTGGCAAGACTGCCGAAGAACACCTCTTGAACTTGAAAACAGCTCTGCAGAAGATCAAGGATGCAGGCCTGAAACTGAACAACAAATGCGCCTTTGACGTTCAAGAGCTCGCATTTCTAGGGCACAAGGTCACTGCACGTGGTATCTCTCCACTTCCTGTGAAGATTGACTCCATAGTTAACACTGCCATGCCAACCGATGTTGCTGCCTTCCGTTCGTTTTTGGGTCTCGTAGAGTACTACTCGAAATTTGTTCCACGTTTGGCAGAAGTGGTCGAGCCTATGCGAGTCCTACTTTGCAAAAATGAGCCATTCATCTGGTCATCTGAAGCAGACAGCAGCTTCAGAAGGGTGAAAAAAATGCTTTCTTCGAGTACAGTCCTCCAAGTGTTCGATCTGGAACTTCCAGTCATCGTGTCAACAGATGCTTCTGACTGTGGGCTGGGAGCAGTCCTCCAGCAACAAGATGGCCAAGAGCTACGCACAGTCGCTTTCGCATCTCGGACACTGTCCCCAGCAGAGAGAAAGTATTCAGTCGGGGAACGAGAAGCGCTGGCATGTATTTGGGCATGTGAGCGATGGCACACGTACCTTTGGGGTCGCCATTTCAAAATTCAAACAGATCACCAGGCACTTGTCTCTCTGCTGTCATCACACGGACCTGGAAGACGCCCACTTCGAATCGCACGCTGGTGTGCAAGACTTCTCTGTTATAACTTCACTGTTGAGTACCGTAAGTGGTCCACGAACACTTTCGCAGATGCACTTTCTCGCCTGCCAGCACCTACCTCAAAAGTAGAACTCGTAAAGGATGAAGAAACTGTGTCGCTCGTTGAGCCAGCCTGTGTGGCAAAGGGAAACTGTCTGGAACAATCGCCTTATTCGGCTCTCGGAGGTCTACACAGATCCTGATGCTGCCATCTTTCTTGTCAACAACGACAATGGGGGACACCCACTCAGAAGCATTGATGCGCTCGATGATGTCAAGGCTTAGTAACCTTTGAAGCTCATTTGACATCGGCGCACTGAGCGAATACGGCAGACGGCGAAGCCTGGAAGTTACTGGCTGCACGCCCTGACGCGTCTTGACCCGATGCGTGAACCCCTTAGCAAGGCCCAAGTTGGGACTGAAAAGTGAAGTGAACTCGCTTGCGAAAGCTGGCGGAAGGTTTTCTGGACCGAGCTGCGTGTTGGACAGTATGGGACTGGAACGAGGTACCGGGTCACTGACACGTGTCAGCGGAACAGACGTAGTCGTATGTAAGCACTTGAGAGCAGAACCCTCAATGCGTAGACTTAAGGCTTTAATGCCGTCAAGGCCGATAAGACAGGTTCCTCGGCGGACAACATAAAAGCAGAGTGACGCGGTGCGACCTTTGAATTGTACTTCTGCTGTGAAACAACCTAGCACGCAAATGGGACGTTGGGAATAGTCAAACAAAATGACGTGCGGTGCAAGCAGAAGCGAAATACTCTCAAAATGTCGACAGAATTCTTGCTCTGACAAAATTGAAACAGATGACCCTGAATCAACAAGAAGTGTAAGCCTGACATTGGCAATCAGTACTTCTATGTGAATTCCCTTACGAGTGGTACGTGCCACAGTAAACACTTGCTCGGCACTGCTACATGATGAAGCATCTTCGTGAAACTCAACTTCACGGACGCTGCCTTGCATTTGAGTTCGTTCGCGGTTGCATACATTTTGGAAGTGACCTTTGCGACCGCAAAACAAACTAAGTCTTGCCATGCGCTGGGCACTGCTTATCTGATGCGAAGTGGTCCCGCGAGCCGCATCGGAAACAGTGCGGCGGCGCGGAACGGCGTTCTCGGTTGCGTTCTGGGGGCGGTGCCGGGGGTTACAACGCCGTGCCGCGGTGCCGCCTCCCGGCACGGCAGGTTGTAGCCCGGCAGGCTATGTGTAAAGGATTATGAGGACGTTCATCACGAATGCTTGTGTATGGTCAGACGAGAAAGGTACTGCGAGGACACGGGAGCGTAAGAGGAAAATAACACATATTTATGTGACAGTGCGACGGAGATGAGGATGACGTGGACACAACACGCGATAAGCACATTTACAAAAATATGACGTAGAAAAAACCAAGAAAAACAAATGAGATTAAGGTCCAAACAGTTGAACGTTCGAGAGAATGTAGAAAACGACGCCTCACAGGTTGCGATGCATCCTTTGGTCGCCGGCGTCTCGGCTATGGCGTTTACTCCTCGGCCAAGGTGGCGACTCGACACGGTAGCGTCGCGGCGTCTGTAGTGGCAGGAGAGTCGGCACGGCGGCGACTCGATGACTGCCGGCGGAGGCGACGACTCAGCAGGGTGGCGTCGCAGCGTCAGATGCCGCAGGCGGCGGCCCACGGCTGCTCTACCGTAGCCAGCCGCACTCGTGGTTCACCTCGCGCTGGAGGCGTCCCGGCACCGGCCCTCCAATTAGGCCTCTCCCCTGATGAGGACGCAAGCCTCTCCAGAAGTCTGGATGAGCAGGCAACGCGTATGCCTGCTCCACGCGGCGTCACTGCAGGCACCCTCGCGCGTCTGCACCAACAGGCAGGCCCATCGTCTCCCAGGTCGCCCAGGAACAGCCGCGGGAGCTCCAGGAACAAAGCACTTGCCCGGCTTGTTCCACTGGACCACGAGCTCTCTCTGCGCGCGCACCGCGCGAGCCTCTTCCTTTTTTTTTTTCGTGCCGCCGCCCAGTACGCCACCTGCCCCTGGCTTTGGCTTCGTAGCGGTGCTGGCATGAATCGCTTCCAAATGCACACAAAAATGTTCCCACACACAAAAATTTCCTAATAAATCCAGTCAATTCACTACACTGTGGTACCGGGACTGGAAACTGGCACAGGTAGCTGCGACTGGCGACAAGCACCCCTCTCTGGAACCCTGGACAGCTTGGAGGTATTCCACGTACGGCCTTCTTCAAGCCTGTAAGAAGCAGGTCCCATCCTTTCCAACACTTTAGTTGGTGAGGAGAAAGAGCAGTCGCACTTCAAACGAACGGATGGTTTCTTGACATGAACAGTGTCTCCTGCAGCTATCGCCAGTTCCTTGGCAGCTCTCCTCTTGTCCATGTACAGCTTGCTGCTCTGCTGTTGACGCCGGACCCTACGACGAAGTCGCGCCAATTCCTTAGCCGGTTCTTTAGCGAAGGCTGGTGCTGAGAAGCCGACGACATCCAGCCTGGTTCTGGGCATTCTACCATGCAGCAGAACTGCAGGGGCAACCCCAGTGGTTGCCTATAGAGTAGCCCTGTAAATTGCAAGGTAGTCCATGACTGCTTGTCGAAGGTGTCGTCCTTCGAGAAGTGAAACTTGAATAAAGTTTTTGAATGTTCGGTTGAACCGTTCTCTTTGTCCATTGGCTTGGGGGTAGTACACTGATGAATGCAGAAGTCTGATGGCCCTATCTTCCAGAAAGGTAATGAATTCACGTGATGTGAACTGAGGTCCATTGTCGCAAACGATTTCCCCAGGGTAGCCTTCGTGGGCAAAAACACTTATTAAGAAGTCTTTCACTGTGCTCGTGGATACCTCACGACAAAAATATACCTCTGGCCACTTGGAGTGGTAATCCACAAACGTTATGGCAAATCTGCTGTTGTGAGCAATCGCCTCTTGCCAGACGACGGTGTTAGCAGGTGCACCGTATGGTTCAATGTCTGAAACACCGTCTAGACAAAAGGACGTGGAGCAGCGATACCAAAAGCAGGGAGACCAATGGAATCGTCGCAAGACCTTGTTTTCCGTGAACATCTGCGCCGCAAGCTCGACGCCCTTAGCATCCAAAACAATGCTGTGGATGCGCAAACTTAGGATTGATTTGTTTTTTAGCATACCTCTCAAGACCGATTTTACTTCACTGAGATGGCAATCCGGACCCCATATCACTGTTACATCTTGGAGAGTGTTGCTGTCACTCAAAATTTCACCGAATAAATCGAGATCTCCTTTAATTGCAGTGCTACCCATTGACAAGACTCGCAATGTTGTGTTTGCTTTGAGCGCTGCCAGGAACGGTTGGGACAGCGATTCTTCCATCCCCCTCAAGTGGAGCACCGTCAACGTTTGGGTGGTTTGAAGAACTGCCGAAATACTGCCCGAATACTCCGTGCACCCGAGTTTCTCTAAGTGTTTCATGCACAACACGAGCTTCCAAAGCCTTTCAGGAATTCTAGAGTAGAACCAATCTCTCAGGGTCACCGACTTGATCGAAGTGCACGGGATACGTATTGTCGCCACGCAGTGATGGGTTTTCAGCAGCCAGTAAAGGGCCGTAGCTGCTTTCCTGTACTTTAGTCTATCTCCCTCGTCCCTCCATTCTTCGCCCCCTGGGGATGAAAGAACAGAAGCGAAACCGAAACTTAATACAACACGCATGCAGTCAGGCAGGGATTCTTGTGCAGCATGGGATCTGTCATGGGTGTGGCATGGGGGTCTGTCAGACCCCCAGTCAGTGTGTTTTACAGGTACTGTGAATAAGTCATAGGGAGGACCACCGATAGTCTTAAATGGTAGAAAACCAGTTGTGTATGCAGTGATCTCTGTCTCTTTGAAGAAGCATCTGCTGAAGCATGTCCCCAAGTATTATCATGTCCCCACACTGAAAACAGTGATCAGTGGTCTCAGCACGTGGACAGAGTCCGTAGTTCATGGAGCAGCCCCTCGCATTCAAACAGGCTTCCAGAAGAAGTTTCTGAATGCAACTTGAAGCAAAAAAGTTTTATCTCCAGGAGGCATAGGTATTTTATTTACCTGATGGCCTACATACACTTATTCCGAGGCTTTGGGTAAGCTGCTTCTTGAGTAGCTTTCCTAGAAATTTTTCAAGCTTTTCTCATTTGCGATCCAAAGAGGCTTGACGCGAGTCAATCTCCTTTTGAAGTTCGATTGTTTCCCTGTTTTTGTGGCTATCTTGCGTATGTGCCAAAACAAGAATGCCCACATCCTTAGAGTGAAGTGTGGTGTAGAGAAACCCAGGTAGCTGAAATAATCCGCAGGGCCCATCATGGTGTGCCTAGTAATCATATTGTTGTTTTGGCATTTCTACACGATATTGCGCTGTTGTATCTGTGGGATTCTGGTGAGAGCGAGTTGGCCCCTTTGAGTAGAAGTATGGCAAGGTTGGAGCCCCAGGAAGCGAGAATATTGGTGATCTTCAGTCAGAATGCGTACAGCCAGCTTGCTGCGATACTGGTTCACAGGTGTCATTTACAAAAAAAAGTTAAATATAACAGTCTTTGTCGGTTGTGTTCGTACCCTGCTCTTGGAGTTTTTCTGGTTAATTTTATCGAAATGTGGTGAAGCCTGATTTTTATGTACAATAGGGCAATTTGGCAGTCTTCCGAAATAGTGAATGTGTTTTCTCAAGTAGATCTCGGTTTAACTGATGAGGCTTCAGCTGAGGATATATGTACGATAATTTCTCGCGTATAACCCAGCCCTGCATATAACCCACGCACCTACTTTCAGCCCTCTGGAAAAGAAAAGAAAATCCTTGTGTATTGCCCGTACATTTGATACACGAAAGGCTGCACCAAAGCTACCACTCAAGCAACACAACACGTATGTATACAGAAAGAGCTTATATTTATAAAGTACAACACACTGTGCATAGCCAAAGTCACAATTCACTCATTGTCACTGCTCTCACTGGAGCTACCGCTTGAGCCACAGTTCTCACTGCTGTACACAAGGTCATCTTAGGTTCCATTCATATTTGTAAGGCAGTATTTTTTAAAGCTTCCTTGCACCATCTCACTTCGAATCCGTCTCCATGCCTCAGCCAGGGTGCGCACAGGTCCTTGAAAACCTTGAATACCCTTGAATTTCGAAAAGTCTGTTTTCAAGGCCCTTGAAATTTCTGACTAGTCCTTGAAAAACCTTGAATTTCATAAATATTCATTTTAATTTGTATTTTTCAGCATCAAAATGGCTTTTGTTGCTGTATGTATACTTAGTTGCTTTTCATTTTCTTATTTTATTTTTTGGCTGCTACAGTGTATGTAGAACTTGTTCACATATGTGTGTTGACATTGTTTACAAGTGTATGTAATCATTGTTTATATATGTGCATGATCTTGTTTGCATATATGTGTGAACTTATTAGTGATGTATATTTATTAAGTATATTTACCTTGTTTTACTATGCATAGTAGTTTCTCGCATGTATGTAGAAATAAGCATGTTTTTGTATTCGGAATCATTTTTGTATTTATACGAACTTGTGTAAAATTTAACAAATCCTTTGTGCCATATGAAATGTGTATTGTAGTAATATGCAGGCTGTGTTATCAGGAGGTCGGGGCCTCATCAGGCTTCTAGCCTTTAGTCCTTGCCTCCTGCAGGGAAATCTTGTATTTCTACTGCAAACAAACCATTTTCATGTTCAAAAATTTTCTTTTTTTAAAGAAATTCTCAACTGTAGTGAACAAAAAGTCTACGTTTTTCTATCTATATAGCTGATTCTGATTAGGGGACTGACGACACTGGTTGTGCAGTGCGATCAATGCGAGCCGTGTGAGTGCCCGCCGAGTCACGCCCTTGTGCTGCTGGCTTTGCTGTTGTCGTGTCTCCTAAATAATCGTGTCTTCTGTGAAATGATGTGCTCATCAACAATGCCCAGAAAAAGCAAGGTTCAGCCTACATTGCTATATGACGATAACTACGAGCAGTAGATTGCACCTGACACAACGTGTCCGCATCGGGCCAAGTGCAAGCTTTGCAGCAAAGTCTTTGATCTGACTGGCATGTGTGAATCGGCTTTGAAAAGTCATAGGAAAAGTGCGAAGCACACTCGCGCAATGAATGTAGCACAAGGGATCATACCGAAACGCTACCGACTCGTGACAGAGCACTTCGCTGCCGCGCCTCTGTTGCAGGCACGAAGTGCAATGCTTTGGGAGGTGTTGCCAAGCCTAAACGATGCTTGTAAAGCGCACGAGCTTGTCACTGACGCCGAAGTTCTTTGGACTCGAAGGTGGTTACGTCCCATATGTCATACCGGACGTCATCCCAAGCAGGGGAGTTATTCCGGCGGATGTTCCCGGACAGTGAAGTAGCAAAGGCATTTTGTTGTGGTGCGAATAAATGCACCTACGTGATATGCCATGGTGTGAGGCCTTTCTTTTGGCTTTGCAGCAAAAGTTAAGGGCCTTGAAAGTTCTTCAGAACCTTAGAATTTTTTCCTTCAAAGTCTGTACGAACCCTGCCCAGCAATCCACTTGCAGAATAGTGTAATATAGGCCTTCAGATGAGTCCTGTCGGCATCATGTCGTAGATGTCTTCAGCCATCCATTCGGCATAAAGGCGCCTGACATGCACTTCGAGGGGCTTATTCAGTGACACATCTAAAGGCTGCAACATTGATGTCATTCCACCGGGTATGACAACTAAGTTCTGTTGCGTTAAAGATTGTCCACTTCTTCACTAGTGTGCCCATGGAATGAGTCCAGAACAAGCATGAACCTGCATGCGAGCACCACACAGGGCCTCTTCTCCCATACCATCTTTACCCAGTCCACAAATAAGTCACCGTTCATTCACGCGTTCTTATGTGCGTGCACCACCTCACTGGCAGGCAAGGGACCGAGTATCCATTAACACATCAACGCTTTCAACTTGACACAAAATGCTGGTCGTGACATTGAGCAGTGATACTCGTTGCTCGGTATCCTCTTGAAT
The DNA here is from genome assembly GCA_013339685.2 of Hyalomma asiaticum. Taxonomy (NCBI): domain Eukaryota; kingdom Metazoa; phylum Arthropoda; class Arachnida; order Ixodida; family Ixodidae; genus Hyalomma; species Hyalomma asiaticum. The sequence continues at coordinate 12,624,502 of CM023481.1, read as the reverse complement.
TGCGCCATGCGGTGCTCAACGACCTCTTACACTTCCCCTGCGCTCTCCATGCACTCCACACTGGCTCATCACCTGAAAGTGGGATACTTTTCAGCACCTTGAGCACTGCTAATTTTTAGGCTTGCAATTCAGTGCGTTTGCCAAATGCTGCGTAGACCCACAATGGTAGCAATGATGGTGATCTATATTCTTCGCAGCCACCGGCTGTGTCTGTTGGTGTGTCTGCGTAGACGGTGTAAACTTTTCGCAACGACTGTCCCGTGACTTGACCAAAGGATTCGCCTGATTTTCTCACTTCACCTCCTCCACTTTGCTGAACACTCGAAGGCTTTTCAGAGTAGCTTAAAGGAGTACTGACACGATTTTGCGGCGGCGCAAAACATAGATTTTTCATTTTCTAGCCATGCATTGTTAACGCCCTCCGCACACGGAAGCCAGGAAACACGTACAAAATATTTTAGTTTGGTTTTAAACTTTTCGTCGCCTAGCACTGGAAGCCAGCCCCAGTGCAACGGACAATACGATGATGTATGAACACCATCTCTTAAAAATCTGAAATCACTGTCAGAGTCGCTGGACGACAGTGAAACTGTCGTTGTTTGCGTGCCCCACTTGTAATTGACCACAGACGACAGAGTTGCAGCGACGCTATCACGAATTTCTGTCCCTACATGACTTAGATGTACTGTGCTGATGCGTCACTAGGAAACCGCCACTTCGAAATCGAAACCGAAAGTGGGCTTTTAAGGGGACTGTATTAAAAATTTATTCATTGTGTTGCGAGGTGCCATGATACTCTTTTTGAGGTTCTCCACGTTACTGCTTTCATTTACAGCATTAAGAATGTCAAAAATTCGTGTCGATGCTCCTTTAAAGTGACCAGTCAAGGTAAGACGTGCAGGTCTGGTACAACTTCCTCAAAAGTTCTGCTAGTGGTCCTCTTTGAACTTGTCCCTGTTCCTCAAGGGATGTTATCCTGGAAGGCACACTTAATTGCAGAAATGACTGCGGCAGTCTGTCTCGGACTTTGGTTCACGGCTGGTTCAGCGCTTTGTAGACTTTGACGGCAGTTTTTGATTCACCTTCAATCTGTAGCATAGTAGCTTGAAATGTTGGAGCTTCGCTGTGTAGAAAGTAGAGCCATAGCTCTGCACACATGTCCTCAAAAAATGATTTAATCAGAGAGGGGCATTTGCCTATCAACAAGAAGTACAACTTGAATGGCGGGAAGAGCTTGAGCACCGTCTCAGTAGCTGGCATCAATCCCAACTATCTGGTCTTGCTGTAGCCCAGAAGCCGCTTATACTCCACTGACACGAAGTTGCAAAACTTCTTAAACGACTCCACCCACACTGTATAGATATAAAAGAATTAGTAGATCTTAACAATCACAGTTTCAATATCAAGTGTCCAAGCAGTCAGTGGCAGTCTGAATGATGTTGTGGACTATGTGTGCTGCACAGCGAATCCCAATTATCTTTGACGAGGGTGGTGATGCAGGCTTGTTGGTTGTTCATTCTAGTGTGAGTTGAGCGTGTAAAAATGGCAAGGCCACAAGGAAGAAACGTACACACTGGCGCTACTAACAACAATAATTTATTTCCTTCACCAGCTGACCTATATACCTGTTTGTGCACGATTGTCATGTGAACACTTATCAAAACAACAACATTGATACCGAGGCAAGATCCCTTCAAAGACAGATAAACAGGTTGCATATAGGCACTCGATGAACAGCATCAACACAGTGCACGCAGAAAATTCAACTCCTTAGTACTCGTAGATATTGACGGATTGCTAACATGTGCTTCACCGAACTGGTCAATTTGTTCAGCTTCAATGATTAGCCTGGTACTTTCACAGTGGTTCCTGCTCACAACTTAAAAGCACGCCTCCCTGGAAGACGAGTCGAAAATCAATTTGGAAGGGCTTCTAGACTTCCCGTGAAATGCTTATGTTCGTACCTTAACGGCAATTCTCTCTGTGGAATTCCAGTGGATAAAGACGGTGGCTTTGCTGTCTTTTTGTGCAGTTGTTTTAATGATAAAGCATGCAAAGCTGTTTCAGTAGTGTTGAATGAGCAGAAAAAAGTTTTCTTGGCTAAAGTCAAGGCAAGAGCAGTGGAAATATGAAACTTGGGTCTCGATAAACTGCAAAAAAGCATTGAAAAAAGCAAAAGAATGTTCTTGGACGTTTTCTTTAGTGCTAAGATGCACAACTCGGACATTCCCTTCATGGTTATTATTTATGAATAGGTACCTGGCAGAAGCGAATTGCTGTGTATATGCTCGATAAGCTTGGACTTCCTGAAGTGCGGGATCCATTTCTTATTAAAACTCTAACGAGATTTGGAATTTTCAGCCACTCATGCACAGGATGGCCTTAAAGCCTTCTCTTTTATTCCCTGCCCCATGACGAGCTTTTGCTTTGCATTGAAGATTGTATCAATGTATTTGGTTCTGTTAAGTTTTCCAGTGAAGCCGGTCTTAACGCGATAGCATTAGAGAGCTCATTCCACAGAAATACCGCCGTCGGTGTCTCCACGCATCTCTTGTGAGTGAAAAATCGTCCGTGAGCGAAAAATGACAGCTCCAAAAATGGACAGCTGTGTCCATCTAGTGAAAGACGTATCAAGCAATGTCTCGACTGCCATGGCCTCCGAGACGGCGAGCGCGCCCGCCATCTTGGAGGCCATACGACTACAGCAGAGCCTATATGCGGTCTCGTCAGATGCTCTGCATCCACTTTTTCACCATTTCATTCTCACAACGCCATTAAGGAAGTGAAGTACTGCAGAGTCCATTTCACCGACCATGAGGCGATGCTTGTTGCGGTTGGTCGGAAGAGGTCTCCAGAAGAACAAATCGAACAGCTGCCAGATAGTTAACACACGAAGGACGACAGAATGTGACCATTTACGAATAAAAGTGTTGCGCCTACGCGTAGTTCATAATACAGGACCATGTGACTACATCACTGTACAAAATATTCATGAAGTTGATTTAAAAGTGCTGTTAAATAGGTCGAAAACCTCTACCGTTAACATTGTGCGTGTCTGTGTCTGTGCACGTGTGTGTGTAACAACACAGATTAATAAGTATGCACTGAGTGGTTGAAGTGCACACTAGGGGCCAGATTTCGCTATCGCTTTCAACTTAAAGGTGAAGCTTAAAGGTCCCCCAATTTTTTCTGTGGGCACTTTCCTAGAACTCCTCAGATTCTATTTATCTTCTGCGTTCATTAAAGGAACAAGGTTTCTTTCCTACAGAAAGCAGGACTATGAATTGGCTCTTGTCTAGCACCTATTTTAAATGATTTGTTTTTAGCTAAAATTGACCGATGTTTGTCCACACAACTTGACAAACATAGTAGTGGCGTAATTTTTTAGGTATGTGGATGATTTTATTGTTTTTAAATGTACTACCTTTCAATTCAGTGATCATTGTAATTACATTGTATCCATCATAGTGACTGTCTTTATCCATTAGTTGGGACCGTTGAATTGCCTTCAGGTGGTGTCATAAGATTCCTGGACGTAAAGTTTGTCCTATCAGACCATCTCATTTGCTGGTGTTACGTGCCTAGGGCAAATAAGGCGCTACTTGCATTTAATTGTAGCCACTCCAAGCTTGTTAAAAGGGGCATTGTAAAAATGTGCCTCAACAATGCTCTCGGTAAGTCGTGTGCTCATTTGATTGATGTAAGTTTAAGGCAGCAGGCTTCACATTTACTATCTGCAGGCTACGCTACACATCTTATGTTTCAGTAGCGGTGGCTTTGCTGCGGCGAGCTAAAGTCAAGCATTGTGAGGCCACCACCGAAGCTCACCCCACCTTTGAGAATAAAAATGCGGCAGTTGTACTGTATATACATCAGGTTTCGCACAACCTGAAGAAAATAGCTACCAAAGCCAACACTCGAGTTGTCTTTTCAGCCCTTCTTAGGCTCAATAATTTGTGCAAAAAGAAAACGAATTCGGATAAGCATGCTGTGTCGGATTGCCAGAAAAAAAACACAAAATAAACTTTTGTTCAGTGTACTGCATTCCTCTGGCCTGTGGCTGCGTTTACATTGGCCAGACAGGCCGCTGCCAGACCGGTTCAGAGAGCATTGTAATAAAGTAGGACGTCTGCCACCTGACGGTGTCCTTGCGCACCATTGCCAGAGTTGTACGTGCAAATGAAACTTTCGTGGAATTATAGTCGTGAGCAGGAACCACTGCGAAATTACCCAGCTAAGCATTGAAGCTGAACACATTGACTGGTTTGGTGATGCATGCGTTAGCAATCCGTCAATATCTTTGAGTACTAAGTAGTCGCATTTTCAGCGCGTGTTGTGTTGATGCTGTTCATTGAGTGCCTATATGCACCCTGTTTATCTGTCTTTTAAGGGATCTTGCCTCGTTATCAATGTTGTTTTGATAAGTGTTCGCATGACAGTTGTTGAGTACTAAGGAAACAACGTTTTTCTTATCGTTTCGCGTGGCACCACCGGAGTTGCAGTTGGCATTGTCAGCACTGGAAGGAACTAGCTTCAGTGGAATGCTGTTGGTTTCCAGTGCATTTATAATGTACTGGTGCACCATGATGGGAGTCTTACCTGGCAAGGTATCGACTTCCAGCAGCTTTGTTAGCACTCCCTCAGCAGAGCTGAAATAACGGACCATTATCGGAAACACTGTCAAATCTTTGTGGTTCGATGCATCACAAAAGACCGAGGTGAATTTTGCACCATGCAGGTGAGCCTTCACCTCTTCCACTGCGGAAGGAGCAAGCACATTCACAGCTATTGATTTGGCTTTCATGCATCCACAGGCAAACTTATTGTTGGAAAGCTTCTGCAGGAGCTTTGAAGTGCAGTCCATTCACTGAAAGCTTTGGTTGTGGGCGACAGTGTTGAATACAAACACGCTCTCAGTAACAGCAAGATATAGTTCCTTGTCACCAGCACGCTCTTGCATAAAAAACTATTATTGCACAGGAAGAAGCCACCGCTGGCCCACTTCGTTTGTGCTTCTCGGTGCCGATGTGTTTGCTAATGTCATACTGTCCACTGTGGGTGATAGTATGCTCTGCATATATTGCAGCGCACATCGTACTCCAAATGGTCTTCTTTACGAACGGGAACTCCTTTTCTAGTTCTTCATTGAACTTGCATTTCCGCCTAGGCATTGTTCTAGGCATTAAAATTAAGTGCTTCCTCAATCCAGCATCATCAGCTGTGGTAAACCAGTAGAATAATTTCAGCACATGGCGCCAGAAGCGTGGGAAGAACATCGACAAGACACGCTAAGAATGTGAATATAGTGAACGACTTTGGCTTGATAGGTAGATGGTAGATGCATTTCTCTGCTAGATCCAGCTATGGTGAAAAGACTCGAAGGGAAAGTATGCAGGCGAGTTGTTTAAAACTATGTTGAATCTCTGAGAGTTTGTCAAATAAATATGGACAGTATACCAGATAATGTAGCAGATTTGTTGCAATCTTGGTATTTAGATGTTGAAGAAACCAACTTGGCTTGGATCTGAAAACGCTTATTGCTTTTCGCTGAGTGTTTAGAACGGCAAGTCAAGCAACCTACAACCCACGCATTTTGTTTTTGTGGAGGCATGCATTTTTGTGTATGTATGATTGATTGCCTGTAGACATTCTTAAAAGTATTTTGGGGTGAAGGAGTGCTCTTTGCTGTATGTGTGGTAGTGGGACTAGATGACCGCGACAAGCCGGCTGGCTGGGGTTCCTTAAAGGTCATCCATGGTTTTGGCCGAAATCAGGACAGAACACTGTCCCATGAGCAGGTTGGTGGGACAGCAGGGCACCAGCCGCAAAACCGGGACATGTCCCACATAAATTGGGACGTCCGGCCACTTTAAGGTAGCTTCATAATGCTCTGCTGTTGTAGCAGCCCTGTCCAAGGCCAGCACCGTGCCTTTGAAAAGCAGTTGACAAAGCCTGTCCGACACGATACCGGTGAGTTCGTTGTCGTTAATAGTGGTGTACAAGGCAAAGTCCGGCGAGGCACTTCAACAGCTGTCCGTACTACGGGCTCACTGTCAAAGACGAGCACATACCGAGGAGTGCGTATGCTTCATTACAACACCCCGGCGAGGAAGCGTAGCCATCCTGGCGACTCGTGAAGCGGAGAAAACAAGGGGGTCGGAATAATGCTTTAGCCGGTTCACGTGCACTGACTCCTGGCCACGACGGCACAGGTCCGGGGATGTTGTACCTGGCTCAGTGGATGTAATTTACCGGCGAGGTGGCATCAACGACACGATATGGACCGTGATATCGTGCAATGCATTTGGAAGTGAGACCGGGGGCGTGAGGCAGTACCCATACAAGGGAATCCGGAGCACACGTGTGCGCGGCCAGACGATCGCCATTGTAGCGCGTCTTCCGACTCCCTTGATCCTCGCGAGTTGGGGAGCAAGGTAGCTGACGGCAATCCTCAGCATAGCGGATGACTTACGACAGCGTAGTGCATTTGGACACATTTGGTCGGTATAACAACAGGGTGTCCAGTGGGCGTGAGAGCTCCTGACCATCCAAGAGGGAAAAAGGGGAAAATCCTGTTGTGGCTTGTGTCGCGGTGTTGGAAGCGAATGTAATGAAGGGAAGTACGGCATCCGAGTTCGTGTGGTTGGTCGGAAGAAATGTGCATCCGCAACATGTTGCCTAGAGTGCGGTTAAATCGTCCTGTCAAACCATTGGTTTGTGGGTGGTAGGTGGTGGTTTTGCAGTGAATGGAATTACATTGAGCGAGGAGCGCTTGTATCACCTCACACATGAACACACGACCCCTGTAACTCAGAAGTTTGCGGGGGGCACTGTGGCGAAGGACACAGTTATTAAGAATGAAGAAAGCAACTTCGCAGGCAGTAGCGCCCAAAAGAGCAGCGGATTCGGCGGAACGGGTAAGGTGATCCACACCAGCAATAACACACGGCGGCACCAAGCAAATAGACATGCCATACCTTAAACTAGAAGATCACAATAACGCTACTTACTGTAGTCTTTTTTGATCACAATCACGGCAAGAGGTCGAAACCTTCAAGTAATAATCCAGCGATTGCCAGACCCAGTGCATGGAAGGGACCTGTAAAGGTGAAGCGGGACATGGTCCAGCGGGACATGGTAACAGCTGCAATTCTCCAGTGATGTGCTGGGGGGGGGTATCTTGTTGTGTTGGCATGTAGTGCAGGACTGGACGTATTTCTGGACGAATCGATACATTCCATGCCAGTAATATCGCTGACGGAGCCTGGTGTAAGTCTTCAGCACACCCACGTGAGCAGTGGGGGTTGGCATGGAAATAGGCACAGATATCCGAGTGCATGTAGCGAGGAATGGCAGGCAGCCACTTTCTACCGCAAGGCAGATAGCTGCGGCAATACAGGATGCGGTCACGTATGGAAAAGTGGGTTGCTTAGCAACGTAATGCTAGTGTCGATGGAACAACAGATGGACGGCGAGGTAGTCGAGCCACAAGGCAAGTGATGAGTCCTTGCACTGCTCTGACAGCATGTGTGTAGTGGTCAGTGGTGACTGGATGGTTCAAGCATCTTACAGGGAGGTAACACCAGGTGTCATGGGTGAGTGGGAGAGGGCATTGGCAACGGAGTGTTTGCGACCAGAGCGGTATAGGACTCGGATATCATATTCCTGCAAGCGAAAGCACGCAGCGGCCCAAGCATCCTGACGGGTCTTTCAAGGAAGAGAGCCAGTAAAAAGAGCATGATGGTCAGTAATAACGTTGAAGGGCCGGCCGTATAAGTAAGGGCGAAACTTGCGAAGTGCCCAAATGGTCGCTAAGCACTCCTCTGTTACGGAGTAACTTAACTCAGCCTTCAGTGTACAACTCGGCCTTCAGTGTACGGCTCATATAGGCAACAACATACTCGCCATAGTCATCTTTTTTGCTGCGCCAAGACCGTTCCAAGTCCTATGCCACACGCATCGGTGTGAACTTCTGTGGGTGCGGTCGGATCGTAGTGTCTCAGAATTGGTGATGAGGTCAACAGGTGGCGCAACTTGCTGAATGCTTCATCCCATTCTGGTGACCACGCTGATGATATACCGTTTTGCGGCAGTAAGCTCGAGAGCAGTGCCATGGAGGATGCAAAATTGTGGACGAAACGATGAAAATAGGAACACACCCCGATGAAACTTCTGAGTACTTCGATAGACACAGGCCTTCGAAATTCGGCGACGGTGCGAAGCTTCTCTGAGTCCAGTAGGATGCCAGGTTTTGAAACATGACCCAGTATGGTGAGCTCTCAGGCAGCAAAACGACACTTCTTGAGACTGAGCTGTAGGCTGGCTGAGGATAGAGAGGTCAGAATGTCATATAGGTGAGTAAGATGTCTCAAATTCTGGGCAAAACGACGGCACCATCCAAATTGCATAAACAGGTTTTCCATTTGTGGCCTCGAAGGATGGTGTTGATCATGTGCTCAAAAGTAGCAAGTGCATTACATATCCCAAGTGGCATGTAACCTTGTAGAGGCCATCGGGAGTGACAAAAGCTGTTTTTTGGTGATCATGTTCAGCCATTGGTACTTGCCAATGTCTGGAGCGCAGATCCAAGGATGTGAAGTATTCTGCACCTTGCAAGCAGTCGAGAGCATCATATATTCGAGGCAGTAGGTGTACGTCTTGCCTCGTCATTTTGTTTAAGTGGCGATAATCGACACAAAACCTGATGGAACCATCTCTTTTTTTTTAACCAGTACGACAGATTATGAGCAGGGACTTTGAGAAGGCCGAATAACGCCATGCTGGTGCATCTCATCTACATGCTCAGTCATAACTCGGCGCTCTGCGGCAGAGACGTGATACGGGCGCTGTCGTAAAGGTTCATGCGAAGCTGTATCGATGACATCAGAAACACTGGTGTTGTGACCCAAGGATGATTGATGACAGTCGAAAGAAGAGAGAAACTTGTGAAGTTGGCGGTGATTAGATGGTAGATTTGAATCGATGGCAGAATAAAAAATTGCTGACGGCAACGGGTCACAAGAAGTGATGGAAGCAATGTAACTAGTGGAAGTGTCATCAGGAATACGAAAATCACTGACTTCATCGACAGCTTGAACGTAGCCCAAGGTTTCGCTACGGGGTACTATGATAGGGTATTGGTTATGATTGGCAATCAGCATTATAGTCGGGCCAGATGCAAGAGTGAGGATGGTGAATGACAGCACAATGCCCTTGCGGTGAGCAAATACGTCAGGTGGTGTAAACATTCCAGTCGCGTCAGGTTCAGCAGCATATGAGAATGTCTCTGGGTGTGAGGTTGTGTTTGCATGAACGAGTAGTTTGGCAGCAGGGAGAGGAGTTTCGGCCGACAGAGAGCTAGTAAGTGGTAGAAGCGACACTTCCGAGCGAGAGCAGCCGATGAGAGCGTTATAACGGGATAGGAAGTCTCAACCGAGGATGAGATCATGAGAACAAGATGGCAGCACGAAGAACTCGATATATAAGTTTTGAATGAGGACACGCACCATACACACAGCTGAAGAATGAATGCGTTGTGCGTTAGCAGTGGACAGTACTGTGCTAGAAAGAGCGGTAGTCACTTTTTTTAGTTTGCGGCAGAGTTTCTCGTGCATGACTGAAACAGCAGCACCGGTGTCGACAAGGGCTAGGGCAGCGGCTCCTTTGACAGAAACATCAATATGTTGCGGCAAAAAGTCAGGTCTTGGGAACTTCTTTTTCGGCTTTGACATTTCCACCTATCTATCAAAGTAACTCAACAGCCTCGTTGCATATTGCTTGCAACTTTCGCTATCCTGGGACTCGCTATGCCGGGGAACTTCTCCAGGTAACCCTCCTGCTGTTTCTGTGAAATTTCTCCCACTGTATCTGCGAATTGCTGTTCTGTTTCATTCAGGGTAGTCAATTGTATGCGAACACATACATATTGAAATGCATGCGTAGCGATGATGAAAGGAAAAATTTGCATCCACCCGATTTGTAGCACTAGGCTACAAAGAAATCCATACGGATTTCCCTTTTGTAAACGTTACTCCGCCTTGCGGGTTTCCGCAGAACTCATTTGCTATGTGTAGCGATAATACATATTTTTCATGATGCTAGGGGCATCCATAAACAGCACCGTATGTAAGGGCAAAATCTTTTTTCTGCCTGGTGTTGTTTGCAGACATGGTATACATAAGCCATATGAATGCTGAATGCACTAATAAAGCTGACGGCTGAAGTTATCATTCATTTTTCACACAGGAGTCGTTAAACATCATGGTTTATACTGCTATTGTCATGTTTGCTGGTGTGACACACCAGTTCCTTTTGTCACCGACTTGTCTCCTATCTCCATTACGATGGTGTGAAGTCGGTTTCAGGGCCTTTCAAGAACACGTGAATGCAGCCAGCTTTCCATCTGCTGTGCTTCCCACCATCTTGATGTTGCATGCATTTGGCACTACCCCACGGGAAGGCGCAGGAAATTGGTGAAAGCGGCATGCGCGGTACGGTCTGCACTTTTTTTTTAATATCCCACAGAGATGCAAGGCAAGCCAATACTTCCCTTGCACTTTGCTCAAATTCAGCAGATCTCCAGAATAAAACTGGGCGAAGGAACTTGAACAGTGTGCTTGTAGCCATGTTTTCCTATTAGCTCAACTACTTGCATGTGTGAGGCATATTCACACATGACTTTAAAGGAGTACTGCCACGAAAATTTTCAGTTGGCGTTTTTTGCATGAAATGAAAGGCCAGCCCTCCAGAGCCCAGAAAATGTACTGGTAGGCATGAGCACACCGTGAAAGTTTGTTTACAGCACGCCTTTAAAAGCTGGTTTTGCTTTCTGCTGTAGCCTGACGTCACGACACAGTGTGTGCATAGTAATGAGCCCCTCGTGTCATTCTCCTGCAAAAAATTGGGGCATTTTCGCCCAGTGATGTCTCGCGCACAGCGCCTGTAGCAAGTGCAGGATCAACAATGTACAAAATTTTGTATAGCGATTCCGTGACGATAGCAAATATTTCGGCACAGTTCAAGATGCAACATACACCATGCACGGTGGGTGTCGGCGTGGCTTTGGAGCCCTCGATAAGCTAGGGTGGCCTCCGAGTCCTCCGCGGCATTTCAGGGGCAAAATGCCGGCACCACAGCGAGCTTGCCTTCCGATTATATGCGGGCACACACGCTGATAGAGGGTAATTCGACTTCACTCGCTCGCTTCGCAGTCACTCTCAACTACAGGGACTGAACGACAGGGACTGACCGACGAGAGCAGACGACCGAGAGTGACGCGCAAACGGCCATTTTGGATGTTTTCGTACCTGACGTCATCACAACTTGCCATACTGCTGCATGGTCTCCAAAATTTGTACTGTAGCCTGACGTCACTAGTGTTGATGTCAGCAGGCACGCCATGTGGAAATTGACTTTGACGTCAAATTAAAATATCAGCATTTCTTGAGCTTAACATTTGCTCAGAGCTGTCTATGCATATATGAAAGTTGTATAGTGGAGTAAACTGATCTTCGAAAATTGGTGTCAGTACTGCTTTAAAGTGTAAGAAAATAAGTAAATGTACTTCTAAACATTCAACTATTAAATTTTCTTGTGGTGTCTGTGCTGCCGACATGGCATTCTTTTGTATGAAAACTTCTGGGTTTTGTGATCAAAGTTGGTGAATGGAAGGAAAAAAAACGACGTGCGAGTTCTGTAACTTTTTCAGTAATTCTTGCCGAATAAGAAATTCATAGCTATTGGACGGTGTGCCTGACAGTCTGCCTGGTTTGGGAATGTTTCTTTCCTTTTTTCATTCTGTAGTGGAATCTCCTAGATTTTAAACTGAATAAAATGTCAATAAATGGCAATAGGCTAGTAGTCCAATAACAATTTTATTGGAAGAATGATGCTCTCAAAGCCTGGTGCAATTTCGTATGTCCCCAGTGTTAATGTACCGCTCACTCCTCTGACGTCTCTCATAATCATATCATGGTTTTGGCATGTAGAACCTCAGGAATCAATGAAGTGGGCTGTCTGCCTGTAGACCAATCATGTAGGCTGCTGCAATATCTCTTTATGTGTATGCGTTGCACCTTGTTTTCTTTTTTTGAAATACAGTCTTTCTACACATGTCAACATCGCTTGTATTGAAGTGCTAGTCAGTTTACCTAGCATATAGCAGCACCACAGCCAGTTCCATTTTTTTTTCACATGCCATTTTAGAAGGCCTGCCAAACAGAAACTTCTTCGTACATTCTGCGCAGTAACAGTTGGTACCACTGTCCATGATGCAGTAATTGCAGCAGACAACTGAACCTGCGTAACAGGATCTCAACATTTAGATACTTTTTTCGTATTGTGTGCGCCCTTTCCCTTTCAACTGTGCATTTGGCAGTCCACTGCACAGCGTGATGAGGACCAGTTTTCATTGCACCTTAGTTTTTTTTCTGTGCCCACTCATCAGTGACAAATTGCTGCATTACTGTGTCTGGTGCATCCCCTGTGCACAAGTCTGCACATTGGATCTATGTACACAATGTGCAAGTTGCTAATTGTTTCAAGTACCGGGGGGACACATACATACAACTGGTAAGCACTTCAGACAACAAGAGACATTTAGAGTAGTATTAAGAAGGAACATGGAAAACATTCTAGTGACGGCTATTGTCATCAGTACATTATAGAATTCTGGAGGCTTTATATGGAGAAAAAACAAATTATATAGAAAGAAATACCAACAGTGCTAGACTGTGTTGCTAAACGAAGTAGAAAAAAATGATTGCAGTCTGCCACAATTCTAAAAAATGGTGGAAGAAAACTTACAAGCAAAAACCCTTATATGATTGAGGCACACCATAGCGAAAAGCTCCAGATTAATTTGGGCGCCTTGGTTTCAAACATGCACCTAAAGTTTAATTTGGCCACCATCGAAATGTGGCTGCCAAGGCTGAGAACCGAACCCACATCCTCAACCGTGGCAGCGACCATTTTGAAGAGCACGCCACTAAAAATCAATATTAAGATATTTATTGTTGGTGGCATTCTCCAGCTCGAAATGTTCTCTAACGCTGCTTCTCGAACCATATGTATGCCACGTGAGATGCGTGCTGATGAGACATTTCTGGGGAATCCTAATATATGTCTACCAATATGCCAGGCATGCCTTCCTCTTGCTTTGTGCAGGGAGAAGGACATGAAGCACTTGCAGCAAGTTGTGAACCAAGCACAGTTCCAAGCAAATCCCATCGATGCTGTTTTGAACCACCTGCGGCAGGCATACAAGTCCTGAAGGTCTTAAGACAAATGCTGCATACTGTATGCACTTTTCCCTACCAGGGCTGTAGTGCATTAGGGACACGTTCTTAGTGTTCATTCTACCGCTGGATGACCTTTTATTAAAGATGTTGGCAGCAGTGGCTGCTAGAAAAACTCCTCTGTGTACCTAGTGTTGAACACATAACTGTTGCTGAGAGGATAAAAAAAACGTAACTTCACTTGCATGCATGTTATCTCTAACTTCCTTCACACCATTCTCTCGGAAGCTTTCCACCCACCCAGCGACCGAACATATGCGAGAAGCTATGATGTATGGTCCTACACTTAGCTGATTGATCTGCAGTCAATCAAAGTTAAGTATATGCCTGACTTTACACTTTGTCCATATTTCGTATGGCTTTACATCCAATGGCAGCTTATGTCATTGCCTTAACTCTGGAAATGAGGGATTTCATCTTGCCAAAAAGCTTCACTAACCGCCACTATATACACTACGAATGCGCAATATGAAAAGAAAATCCACAATAGGGAGGCCTAACAGGATGTTCTCAGATGCACCATTCATGATTAAGAATTTTTCTCTTCCTGAAAAATAAGGCACTATTTGTTTTGTGACACATGGTGAAGCCGGCAATGTGCATTTGCACCACCCACCTGTTAGTCCATGGTCTGCTGGTTATGCTTTCCAAAGCTTCAGTTTAAAAAGCTGAGTTTTCTTGCTATACTTTTGCTGTAAAACATAGCGTGGTCTAGGCTGGTAAAGCTACTCATGCGTGGGATGAAATAAATGTCAACTATCTAGATCCGTGTTATCTTTTTCACATTTTTACCTTTGCATAAGGTAGATGCTTGGTGATGTAAATACAGTAGAACCCCGTTGATACGTTTTTCACGGGACCGTAGAAGATAAACGTAAGAGCCGGGAAATGTAAGAGCCTAGAAACAGGAAAAATGGAAAAATGAGAGAAGTGGTGATCGTCACAGAATCTTATTGCAGTGCTAGTGCTTTCTGTGCACGCATCGGCACACTCGGCTACGATTTCTTCGACAGAGAAAACCTCGGAGGTGACAATGGCATCATAGATGGAAACGTAATCACTGTACGCGACTCCGTCACAAACAGTTTGCACAGCTGTGCCATAATTTTGCTGGCGGAAGCCGGAAACGTAATGGGCGTCGCCCATTGTGCAGCTAATACAGTCAAGCCAAGTCAAGCTACGTGAACAGTCAATATTACCGTCGGCAGTGGCCGCTAGGAATGTCGATTCGCAACGTAACATACGGGAATGTTCCCTCACTGCGGCGTAACAGTGGGGTTCCTAATGCATTGAATCCTATGGGGGCTATGCTGGGACTGGACCAAAACGACGTAACGGTCAGGAAAACGCAGCAGCCAGGACCGTAACAGCGGGTTTCTACTGTAGTCTTATCAAGAAAGGTCCTCTGCTGAAAATAGAAGGTGAAAGTATATTTAGCATTTACAGAATAATTCATCTTAATAAAACACCTGTAGCAGAATAAAGAACATCCTTCATCTTAAATGTGCAATCCCCAATAAAATAACATACAAACCGAGAAATAGTACGGGTACTACAACCAAGTGAAATATAACATACAACTCCAGAAAGAGGATGGGGTGGGCAACAAAACGTCAACAGTCACATGCTTGAAATATCGGAAATGTTCTGGTGGCAGTAGCATTGCCACTATAGTAAGCCTAGAACAGTGGTGTAGAAATGTCCATAACAGCTTCGTCTCATACAAGGGACCGATGCACTACCAGCGTGTTTCATCCGATGTCTCGCAGGACTGAAGCGGTCTGGCCGAAGGCTGTGCCCTGTAATAGGGGCATCATGTCGTGGCCTTTCGTTGGGTGGTCACCGCGTGCAGTGTCCTCTTCTGGTGACACCAGGCAAGACGGCTTCTTCACTTGGTCATTCTTCTTAGTGAAAACTTTGATATCATGTGCTGACCTGTGGCGATACCCGCAGGAAGGCTGCTTCACCTTAGAATGGCAGTCTGATGCCCTGTGACCTAATTGCTCTCATACAAAACATCGTACTTGAGCGCTCTCGGACGAGCTTCCACTTTTCTCTACAGTACTACTGCTCTCCATTTGGTCACGCAACATTAATAAATTAGGCTGCTTTTCAGCATCTAAAATATTGCTGGAACCTTCGGCCATGTCCTCAAGCTTGCCGATGCACTTTTCATACAGGAAATGTGCCAGTCAATGATGGCATTTGCTTAGGAACTGTTCTGACACTGTTAGGTTACGAAGACCTACATTCTTTTTTTTTGGTCTTTGACATTTCCACCCATCTGTCAAAGTAACTGCACACCCTTGTTGCGTTTTGCTTGTCAGTTTCGCCATCTTGGGGCTTACTAAACTAATCTAACCTAAGGGAACAACTAAAAAAATGTTTGTGTTAAGTTACACTGTGCACAACGAAAACTTAAAAGCCTAAGTGGTAAGAACATGCGAGCTCAAAAAGATCTCACAAGGGGCGTTGTGTAGTGATGGCTGTGAAGTGGTAAAGGAACATTTGTCGTGGTCTCGCCAAATTGTCGCTGGGCTTGACTGACGGGCGGGTGACCGGAGTGCAGCAGACTGGCAAATATGCCGCCACCGCAATTCTGGTCACGACGAGCGACATGAGTGGCTAGGGGACTCATTCAGACGATAGCCGCATCCTGGTTAGGCCGCTTGGCATGAAGCTCGGGCCCGTAGCCCGACTGCTCCGGTGCTGCATAGAGGAACATGCATCTGCAGGCTGTTAGCGCGAATCCGCCCACCACTAGAGCTTCGAGGACAGGTGCTGACTCGAGTTCCGAGGTCAGGAAGCCGGTCAACAGGAGGTCCCGGTCGGGTGAAGTCTTGGTGGCTGGGGTCTGGAACACGACTGTTGTGTTGAACGCCTGGCCTGGTGGATGACCTGCCCACTTTTCTTCCTGGAAGACCGTTCCGAGAACTCGATGCCGCAAGCTTTTCTTCTGCTGCTGCTTATTTGTTCTGATTGGTGACCACTGGATTCCGGTGTTCAGCTGTTGGCCGCTGGAAAGTCCGTGGGTCTTCCTCGTTGGGTTATTTTGGTTTTATTTTGTAGCACTATGGTTCTCCATTCTTGAACATCGGCTGGCTTTGAACATTGACCCGCCGATACCGTCTCATCACGCCAACCAGAAAGCTCTTGTTGTAAATGTTCTCACAGGGCACTGAAGGCGTTTTCCGTGCCCTTCTGCTACTTGAAGCTTTAATTTTTTTCTAGATGCACAGGGCAATGAAATGCATGACGCCACCTCTTGCATACAAAAAGTCAGTCCCACTGCTTTTTCCTACCTCTAATTAGCTTTTGATTTCACATCGTACTCTGGCTGAGCCGCACAGTTCTTGGAATTTTTTGTGAAAAGTACTGCTAGACACTTGAAGTGGGCTGTAGATCTGCTATCGCGGCACAGCGGTGCAGCAGTGATCAAATCGTGGCTCAAATCCACAACAAGTCTATCCATGAGCTGAGATGTTGACCAGTTTTGTTTTGAACAGTACGGGGCCTGTGAAAAGGCAGCTATTGTTGTGCATGCTATTTTTGCAGCTGTAGTGTCTTTTTCCCTTAAAACCTATAAACAAATGGATGTGATGCATTGAGAAAAACAACCGTCATTTCACTTGAGATTTCTGGCTGAGTGGCACTGGCAACGTGATGGTGGAGGGGAAGTTACATCAAGCACTACCCAAGATATGATTCTGCTTTGTTTGTAGAACACAGTGAAGCTGGGCACTGCACGAAATGCACGCTCGATCGTCCAGGACTAACTACACAGCCCTCTTGTTACGCCGCCTGCTATAGTAGTATCGTGCTCTCCTGGACGGGATTTCACCATGCCCCACTGTCGATCTTCATGGTGGCGCAGTGCCATGCACTTGTGTTGTAGCTGGCTGAGCGGTACGTGTGGTACCGCATGTATGCTGCCCACACAAACATAGGACACTCCACGAGTGCACCAAGAACCACACCAGTGCCGTCACCTGAAGATGCTGAGTTACGTTCTGGCACAGCCTTCTAGCAGCCACCGTCCTCAGTTGCACTATGAGCTGCTTGTTGGAAAGTAGTTGTAGGACCCAGGAGTACAGTCTGACCGCATATGCTTCACAGCCAAGCCACTTAACCCTTTCAGACGCCGATCGCAGTTCGCGGTTCGAAAAAATATTTTTTGCTCAAAATATTCTTTGGCTGACCACACAACACCAAAGCAAAAGTCCGCTCACAAAAATACAGTGTTTTTTTACAGGTGTGTACACAATTTTGTACAAAGCGTCACAAAGTTCGTTGCAATCACCAAGTGGTATCAGTTGTCGCATGTACAAAAAACAATTTCTTTCGTCGGTGAGGCACAATGACAATTCACATTTCATGCAAAATATTCTGGAGCGACCGTTCCATCCTTCAAGCTTGCACCTGGAGAGTTCGGGTTGGTCTCGATCTTCAGGCCAGTGCTGAACACATAGTGAGCATCAGCGCACGACCTTTGAAAGCGTACTTTCTTTTCTTGTGGGATCGCAGACGGTACATCTTCAACTTCACATGATGGCCTTCCACGTTTTCTTGCACTTGGCACAGACTTGATGAGGGTTTCTGCTATCTGAAGTCTGAAGTGCATAAGGTCGAGCAGTCGTTTCTTTTACTCTTCTGGATGGTCCTTCAGATACTCCAGCCATGCATTACACACTACTATGTCCAGAAAATGGAAGATTGCCTTCAACGTACACTTCTTTGACTTTATTTTAATTCTGTATAGACTTAAAAGAAAGTCCATTTTGTCGATGCTGCCCATGTTTTGATTGTATTTCGCTATGACTTCGGGCTGTTTCATGAGGATGTGCTGGCTTTTTGATTTGTCCAATCCCGAATAAGTTGGAAGGAATGCACACTGTTTTATTTTCTTTCCACGATACAAGAAGATTGTAATTACTGACACATTCAGCGGAATATCCGCACTTTCTTCTTCGTGGATTTTGCTGATTCAAGGGGACATTTTCCCAGTCGATTGCATCTGACCGTCCCTGATTCCAAAATATTGTTACATGACGCGAGAGCACACTGAAGTTCCAGTAATGGCAGTGGAACCTATGCTCGGTTGTGTCTGATGGAGGAGAAAAGAGGAAGACGACGACGAGCACACTTTGACTGTCGTGCGGCTCTCTGCCTGTCAATCGAAATATATTTACTATACTTTCCCAGTTTGTGATGTTTCCTCATGGGTCTCGAACCAGACACGAGGAGTCCTGTCCAAGTAGAAAATGACGTTCGCCAGCATTACGGTGGGATCCCAGCCGTAGTTTTTGCTGATGCGCTCGTACATTCCCAGCCACTGGTCAACATCAACTTCATTCGTCCCAGAAAAGATACCGGGATCGTGAGGTTGTGACAGGGCTACATACTGGGTTGTCGTGGTCGGAGTTGCCGATGTAGTTGGCTGAGACGTGTCTTCACCGGGAGGCATGCTTGCTGACTCGAGGTGGCGTCCACTGCGAAGCTCCATCGTTAAATAGTTACCCAGCACTCCCACGAAAATGTTGCGTTGATAAAAGAACTGGGTAAGTATAGTAAATATATTTAGATTGACAGGCAGAGAGCCGCGCGGGACACGTTGCTCGTTACTGTCGTAGCCAGTCGCCTTTGACGTGGCATAATCAGTTTCCCACCTACTCCGGTGCCTTCCGTCCTGCTGCTCGCCGTTACCCGACCCCCAACGAGTTTTCAGCATTCACCACCTCTGAAGACCCCAGCCGCTACACTCCACCATCTCCGCCTCGCAGCCGTTCATCTCGTTCCCCTACTCGCCGCTGCTCCCCCTCGCCGTCATATAGCCGTCGAATCTCTCTGGAAAACTAGACTGCGCAGCTTCTGGAGGTGAAGCTGCACTGTCGACCACGTCCCAAAATCCTCGGTTGCCCTTACGTCTACACGGAAACACTCTCGAAGTACGTGTCGATGGTATTTCTGCGAAAGCTCTGATAGATACGGGTGCTCACGTTTCTGTCATGAGTGCCAACTTTCGTCGTCATATGAAGAAGATTCTTACACCGCCTGTGACCAGTGTCGTGCAAGTCGCGGATGGCGGTACTGCCACTGTCATTGGTATGTGCACAGCTCGACTAACCGTTGCCGGCCATCATGTTGTCGTCCTTTTTAGTGTTCTTGCGAAGTGCCCCCACGACATCATACTGGGACTCGATTTCCTTACCACCAATTCTGCTTTGATTGACTGCTCTGCCGGTGCACTCCATCTTGAACTGCCGCAATACTGTGAGCACCCCAACCAAGCCCCATGCCGTTTACAGTGCAGCGAATTCGTTCGCCTCCCGCCCAAGACAGTGTCATATGTCGAATTGTCGTGTTCACCAGCTCTCCCAGACGGTGAATATTATGCTGCTCCTATTACTGACGTGCTGTTGACGCATTGTGTCACTATCCCCTATACGGTACTCATCATCACAGCTAACAGAACCTGCCTACCACTTCTAAACTTCGGCTTCACGAGTCAGGTGCTTCCACAAGGCATTTCTGTGGCCCACCTTTACCCACTTCAAGATTTCCTGGTGGAAGCTTTCGCTCTAGATGCTGTTGCTCCTAAGCAGGGCGCACCAGCTTTGACCAATTATAGAAGCGGTGAAATTGACAGCATGATCGCCTCTGACCTTCCGCCTGTGCACATTGAAGCCCTGCGAAACATTCTCTGGTCCTATCGGGACATTTTTGATTTCGGTGACAGGCCCTTAGGGCAGACGATTGTCAAGCATCACATAAATACTGGTGACGCCAGTCCTATACATCGTCGCCCCTACCGCGTGTCCGCGTCTGAGCGAAGCGTCATTCAGCAGGAGGTAAAGATGCTCGATAAGGACATCATTGAGCCGTCTTCCAGTCCCTGGGCATCCCCTGTGGTGCTTGTAAAGAAGGACGGATCGTGGCGCTTCTGTGTAGACTATCGGCAGCTCAATGGCATCACAAAAAAAGACTCCTACCCTTTACCACGAATTCATGATGCCCTTGATTCTTTGCACGGTGCCGCCTACTTCTCTTCAATCGATCTTCGGTCTGGTTATTGGCAGATCGCTGTCGACCCCATGGACCGAGAAAAAACGGCGTTCGTTACTCCTGATGGGCTCTACCAGTTTAAGGTGATGCCTTTCGGTTAATGCAATGCCCCAGCCACTTTCGAGTGTATGATGGACTCACTTCTACATGGCTTCAAGTGGTCCACTTGCCTCTGTTATTTAGATGACGTCATCGTGTCTTCGCCTACGTTCGAAACTCATCTTGAACGACTTTCAGCAGTTCTTGATGTGTTCCGCCTAGCCGGTCTTCAACTTAATTCGTCGAAGTGCCGTTTCGGCCGCCGCCGCATTACGATCCTTGGGCATATCGTGGACGCAGCCGGCATACAGCCTGATCCTGAAAAAATTCGAGCCGTGACAGACTTCCCTGTGCCGAAATCTGCAAAGGATGTTCGTAGCTTTGTGGGCCTCTGCTCGTATTTTCGTCGATTCTTGCAAAATTTCGCCGAGGTCGCTAGAACACTCACAGACCTTCTCAAACAAGACATGCCCTTTGTCTGGGGTCCCCGCCAAGCTGCTGCTTTCTCCGAGCTTACCACCCTGCTCACCACGCCTCCCATTCTCGCCCACTTCGACCCTTCCGCGCCAACCGAAGTCCGCACTGATGCCAGTGGTTACGGAGTCGGTGCTGTGCTCGCCCAGGAGCAACATGGCGTTAAATGTGTGATAGCTTATGCCAGCCGCCTCTTAACTACGTCGGAACGCAATTATTCAATTACAGAACGCGAATGTCTCGCTCTTGTGTGGGCAGTCGCAAAATTTCGCCCTTACCTGTTTGGTCGACCATTTACTGTAGTCTCCGACCACCATGCCCTTTGTTGGCTGACCTCGCTGAAGGACCCTACCGGTCGTCTCGCACGCTGGGCACTCCGTCTCCAAGAATATTCTTACACGGTGGTCTACAAGTCCGGCAAACTACATAAAGATGCTGATTGCCTCTCACGCTACCCAGTGGCTGACTCCGTCTCTACGAGTCATGCATCCACCCATGGCATCTTTTCAGTTTCCCAGCTGCTTCAAATTGGCGACGAGCAGCGTCAGGATCCGTACTTGCGTACTTTGATCCAACGGCTGCAGTCATCGCCAACCGACA
The DNA here is from genome assembly GCA_013339685.2 of Hyalomma asiaticum. Taxonomy (NCBI): domain Eukaryota; kingdom Metazoa; phylum Arthropoda; class Arachnida; order Ixodida; family Ixodidae; genus Hyalomma; species Hyalomma asiaticum. The sequence goes on along the minus strand of CM023481.1, from coordinate 12,603,032 downwards.
CTTCATTGCGCATGTTCATTCTCAAGGATGGCGCTTTATACCGGCGCAACATGGCACCTGCTGGGCCCGAGTTCCTTCTCGTCATCCGAATACACCTGCGTGCCACAATCCTTCGCGAACTTCATGACGCCCCAACTGCTGGTCATCTTGGCGTTTCTCGCACTTATGACCGAGTCCGCCAGCGCTTCTACTGGCCTGGCTTTGTGCGCTCAGTGCGGCGCTATGTCAATGCTTGCGAAGTCTGCCAGCGCCGCAAGAAACCATCCATGCTACCTGCGGGGTACCTTCAACCCATCGACGTCCCCCCGGAGCCCTTCTACTCGGTCGGCTTGGATCTTCTTGGTCCATTTCCAACATCTGCTGCCGGAAACAAGTGGATTGCTGTTGCCACCGACTACGCGACGCGTTACGCCATCACACGAGCATTGCGAACCAGCTGTGCTACAGACGTAGCTGACTTCCTTCTCACTGACGTTATTCTTGTACACGGTGCTCCACGTCAGTTGCTCACCGACCGCAGCCATACATTCCTTTCACGGGTGATTGATGATATCCTGCGCTCCTGCTTTACACAGCACAAACTCACGACCTCATACCACCTGCAGACAAACGGCCTCACAGAGCGCTTGAACCGGACTCTCACGGACATGCTTTCCAAATACGTGTCAGCAGACCACCTTGATTGGGACGTTGCACTGCCATACGTGACATTCGCGTATAATTCCTCCCGCCATGATACTGCTGGGTACTCACCGTTTTACCTTTTGTTCGGACGCGAACCAACATTGCCGTTGGACACGTTCCTTCCCTCTGCTGCAACCTCGACCACTGCTTACGCCCGCGACGCAATCGCCCACGCTGACCACGCCCGTGCACTTGCTCGTACCAGACTTACAGCTTCCCAAGAAACCCAGAAGCGCATTTATGACCAGTGTCATCGCGATGAACATTTTCCAGCAGGCTCCCTTGTTCTCCTTTGGTCCCCCACACGATGCCCAGGACTTTCTGAGAAGCTGCTTTCTCGTTATACAGGCCCATACCGTGTTCTTCGACAACTCACAGACGTCACGTACGAAATTGCCCCTGAAACTCCGACAACCTCTTCGGCGCTGCAGTCACGAGATGTCGTCCATGTCTCACGGCTCAAGCGTTGCTACCCGCCCGCTACTGGAGCTCCATAGACGCGCCGGGTCGGCGCTTTCACCACCGGGGGTTATGTTACATGACGCGAGAGCACACTGAAGTTCCAGTAATGGCAGTGGAACCTATGCTCGGTTGTGTCTGATGGAGGAGAAAAGAGGAAGACGACGACGAGCACACTTTGACTGTCGTGCGGCTCTCTGCCTGTCAATCTAAATATATTTACTATACTTTCCCAGTTCTTTTCTCAACGCAACAATATTTTCACTTCGGAGGTGGCATAGCAGAGGCACGGAAAGTGAAGTAATTACCAAAATAAAGCTGATAATTATGTCCAGACAGAAGTCTTCCACAACCCCAGAACAGAGTCCATAAGTCTTTTTGCTCTCAGCAGGAATGGTACACTTCAATATCATAAAGTGTACCCCACGGCGTCAGCATCCTTTGACGTACTGTTTGATGGAAAGCTTGCCTTTGAAAGGAACCATCTGTTCGTCCACAGACATGTGCTCTTCAAGAGCTAGCTCTAAACAGCGGTTCAAATCTGATGCAAGCAAGGGTACACCTTCCAAAGGCAGTTGCTGGACCCCTTGTTTGAGTCTTCAGCTACAACATGCAGATTGTTCCGGTTTTAAAAACCTCTTTTCTCTCATTGTGTCACAAATGAGTGGTACTGTCATACTTCAGTCCCAGTACAATTGCACTCGAGGAAGAGAAACGACCACCCATCAGGATGTGCATTCCAATGAGCTTTATTTCTTCAGCTGTGGTGTCAACATTGAGCAATGTTGTCTGAACACTGTAATGGTTCGTTTGCTCGGGGATAACCTTGAAGGTAGATTCCGGCACGTACTTTGAGAATGACGTGAGTCGGGTATACCCTTCGTCCGGCTCGGATAGGCGGTCAGGGACGTCACAGAACTCTGTGTCAGACGGAGGAAAATAGCGTTTTCTTTTCCACTAAAAGTTTGACTGGACATTCCCTGTAGGAGGCATTCCTTTGAGGGATTCATTGTAGTCCTCGTCCTCGTTTTCCTGATGCTGCTTGGCTCAGGGCTCAGGAAAAGATTCCTCGTGACAAACATCTTCGTCATCACTTTCCCCGACACCTGACATGTTTCTGGAAGCAATTTTTTCTAACAGCCTGTCAGCCGATGTGGATGTGATATTGTGCGAGCTTTTGTTGTAGAACGTCCCACAGGGGAGACCCCAAAAGTGAAAAAGAAAATGCTGTAGGTAATACTGCGAGCGCGGCACCGCTCACGCTACGTCCATTACCAGGCTTGTTCATTTCAATGTTTATTTCTCTTTCAAAGAAAGAAAGGAGCAGTCACAAATAAGCTACTGCAATTAGTAGCTTGACGGGGTGACAGCCCCCTTAATATGATAGGAACAGTCAGTGCGTAGGCCCCCCCCCCCCAAAAAGATAACGATAACAATAAAAAGAAATGCATTACACAAAAAAAGGTACACGAGAAATAAAGATACACGGTAGCTGGAGATTGTTGAAACATTCGTGATACAGATAACTTTGGTGTAATAACAGTTGGAACAGTCTATGTGAAATACTAACAATAGTAATAATAGGAATATATATAACCATCGCAAACATCGAAAGGATTTGCACAAATAAAGGGTCCAATAATATGAATGTGCACTGTCAGTTTATATGAACATGTCACGAACCTCTTTTAATGTTAAGTTTCCACTTTGAAAGCGTGTGACCATAGAGTATTTAAGTTTGTGACCGTACAGTACTTACGTTATGAACAGGTTAATCTTCAGCAATAGAGAAAGTAATTTATTCAACGTCCAGTCTTAATAATTTAACACTTCGTGTAAATTTACAGACTGCGATATCGAGCCGGAATATATGAGAAATAAGGGTTTGCTTGTGCTTACCTGGTGATACTGCCAAGAGCAAGGCCATGTTGCTTGTTTTGGTTTGTATTTCTTGCTGCTTTTGTTAGATGGTGCCACAGATGCACTTGTTGCCTGATTATGTGTACCAAATTTCGCTCATATTGTCGAATTTCTAAAATTTTTGGTGGTTCGACTGGAATTCAAGTGTTTGATGAATGTACAAAGTTGTGTACATAGCATGTGATAGGGTTAAGGCTCAATTGTAGGCAGTAGATTTCGGTGAATTTATTAAGTTACCTTGACAATGTCCTTCAGCTTTCTGGCGTGTTCTGGTGCAGGGCTGGCAGGGGACCAGTTTGAAACTACAAGGGGCAGCTGCCCTGTCCCATCTTTGCTTTGGTGCTTTGGCATTAGCTCTGATAGCAATACGCATGAATTCGGCAGAAAATTGTCCTGCTTTGTGTTGGTGACAGTGCCCAAAATCTTCAGAAAGGACTCAAGATGGTCGTGCCCTATATGTCGCAAGGTATGCCAGCACCTGCACGTCCTGAATTGCGTAGTTCTAAACTTAGATCACTCTTGGTGTGCTGAGAAAATAACGACGCTGGCTTTATGATTTGTTACTACCTTTTTATGTGTACACTGTCTTAACGGCATGCAAGAGCATTTTTTGGCCTGCCTGTAATGATCGAAAGAGGAGACTATTTGTCACGTTTGTTGTACGTGTTGTGCGAAGGGAGAAGGACTCGGGGAAAACCTAGCAACTACATTTGTCCAACAAGAAAAGTACTACAACACACAGGGACAAACATGACAAGCATGAAAGCCGAAGATCTACAGTTAGTATTGATCCGAGAAAGAGTTCAGTGACCTCATATTGCATAGGAGAGGATGTCGAACACTTCAGTTCACACGGGCTCGTAGCGGGTGACGGGAGAGAACAGGGCGGCATTGGACGTTGGGCGCTGAGATGGGGGTTGTCGGGATGGCAAAGCTCTGCATCCAAGATGCGATGCTTTATGCAGCAGGACTGGGCAGCCTCCCTGCGACAGCTTGTGCACTGGGCGCAATGCACGCCGCATCCACGACCACTAGCCAGGCCACAAACGCTGCTGTGCTGACAGGTGACCACGGAGATGCCTCAGCCGCGGTCCGGAATGCACACAGGAAATAACATTACAGCAAGCAAGGCCACACACCGAGCTGCTGTACTTGCGCTGGCTGGAATGGTGCCTCGGCTTGTGATCAGGCAGCAGTATGGTGGACGGCCGTGTTCCTTGGCTGGAGGCTGAATCGTTGGCGTCCGATGTATCGGCCTGCTGGCTTCAATCTGCCAGTGCCTCGCCTCATCTCCGGGGCCACAAAGCACTCTGCCACGTATTAGCAAACTCTTGGCCCAATGAGGGTGCACCACATTCTTGCAAAGTCACACAGGTCAACTGCTGATTGAATGAGCTCTGGCGCGCACAGCTGACTCAAGTTGAACTTCGTTTCACGCCATGTATTCGTCCTCGTCCACTTAACTCATCACACTGCCATTGTGGAGTCATTGCATCCACATTTTCCAAACGGTGCGCTTTAAACTGTACGAGTTGAGAATGTGAAAAACACTATGTAAACATCTGACGTTCGTCTGTGATCAAAGAGTGCACCAGTGGTGTAATCTCTTGGGCTCTGCTAAACAGCAAGGCTGGGTGACGAGGCACATCTCTTTTTCTAGTTTGCTTGTTTGTGTGGCCGCCTCAGCTTGTTAGCAATGTAGAGCCCTGTACTGCTCAATATGCTGCTGCATGTGGGCCATTTTATTTTTCTTCTGCTCTTTCTTGTACCGATGGTGCTTAGGTGTGTGTGGTTCTCCATGTACGAACTATCCCAGGAAGAATTTCTGCTCACTTCTAGTTTTTGGAAACCTACACTCCCCACTCTTATGCGTGTCCCTGACCATATCGCGTCCTGCAGCGTCTACGTGAAGCACGGTATGAAAAGTGTCCGCCACTTACAGTGGCGTCAGATGTGCCGGCTTGGGACCGTTGTTCGTCGTGTCCGTCACTTTGTCGTCTCCGGTAATGCAGGAAGGCGCTTCGCAAACGAGGTGAGGTGCTCGGTTGTCGCCCACCTCTGCCCGCATGGATCTCAATCATTCCGGCAGCCGCTCCTGGCACGCCCAGCCTACTCTGGCCTCTGAGTCGTAAGGAGAGCAGGTGGCCAGCTGTAAGCCCGGGCTCGTTCAAGGTTGGCGGCGAATGCCCGGACCTGTGCCGGCAGCTCACTGTACTGCCGGCCTGCTGGACGACTGCATCGTGAGGCCAGCAGCTCGCCAGGACCGGGGCGAGACTCAGGCTGCCTGGACCAACCTTCTCTGCCGTCCTGGCCACAGCGTTCTCCTGCGCGCGCCCGCCTTTTAAATGCAAAGCATTTCTTAGCGAACTTCGGCGAGTTTTAGCGTATCTATCTATCTATCTATCTAGCCGCCTACGATTTTGTGCTCTCCTGGCCGTTTCGCTAATCGGATGTTTACGAAAATTGGTATGCCACATCATGACTACATGACGAACATAAATGACAGGTCATAGCATGAAAATCATGATATGCATGTCATGAGCGGCATGATTTACATGCCACGGTCTTGGTGCTCTCCTGGCCGTTTCGCTAATGGGATGTATGTGAAAATTGATATGGCACAACAGGACTGCCTGATGAACATAAATGGCAGGTCATAACATAAAAATCATGATATGCATGTCATGAGTGGCATGATTTACATGCCATAGTCTTTGAGCTCTCCTGGTCGTCTCGTTAATGGGACGTATACAAAAATTGGTATGGCACAACGTGACTGCCTCACCAACAGAAATGGCAGGTCTTAAAGGGCCACTGACACCACAATTTCGCTGCTAAGATAGGCTGCGAGATCGATTTTCGTGGACATACAGATGTCATCTACCAAATCGCAATGGCGAACACAGCTCCGAAGGTAATTTAAATGAATATTAAGGTCGCATGCGCAATCGAGCGCTAGACGCTGTACATCGCGACATCGACAGCAGCAAAGGTGACCTGAAGGGGACCCCCAACTTCCGCAACGTCACCACGGCAGCCGAGCTCCAACAGTGCAGCTAGCAATGATGATGTCATAGCCGCCATTGTTTATTCGCTGCGGCTGTGTTAGTAGACTGCCGGCGACAACAGACCTCAAGAAAATAGTTGCCACCCAACAACGATGACAGCAACGACAACAATGCGCAGGACGTGCAACAGGCGAAAGAAAACGAGCACGCAGCGGTTGTCGTGCGGAAGTGCGTCACAGTTATATGTGCTCACGTGTCCGAACTCGTCTACTCCATTGCGAGCGCTAGATGGCGCCAGTTACACCGGGCGCCTTGTCATTTTTTGAGTGCTCCCTAACCAAAACTGAAACTAGTTGGTAATAAACAGGCCGTAAATAATTATCTGACGCGCACTAACAGGTCCCCAGCTACGTATTGCAGCCAAAAAACAGAAGGCGAAAATTTTGGTGTCAGTGCCCCTTTAACATGAAAATCATGACATGCGTGTCATGAGCGGCATGATTTATATGCCAGTCTTGGTGCTGTCCTGGTCGTCTCGTTAATGGGATGTATACAAAAATTGGTATGCCACAATATGACTGCATTGCAAACATAAATGACAGGTCATAACATGAAAATCATGACATGCATGTCATGAGTGACATGATTTACATGCCACGCATTTCGTTATTGGGACGTATACGCAAATTGGCATGCCACAACATGACTGCATCACAAACATAAATGACAGGTCATAACACGAAAATCATGACATGCATGCCATGAGTGACATGATTTACATGCGACGGTCTTGGTGCTCTCCTGGGTGTTTGGGTAAGGGGATGTATACGAAAATTGGTATGCCACAACATGACTGCATGGCGAACATGACTGACAGGTCACAACATGAAAATCATGATATGCATGGCATGTCGACATGATTTACATGCCACGCGTTTCGTTAACGGGATGTATACGAAAATTGGCATGCCACAAGATGAGTGCATCACGAACGTAAATGACAGGTCATAACATGAAAATCATGACATGCATGTCATGAGCGACATGATTGACATGCCACGGTCTTGGTGCTCTCTTGGCCGTTTCGTTAGTGGGATGTGTAGGATAATTGGTATGCAACAATATGACTGCATTACGAACATAAATGACGGGTCATAACATGAAAAGCATAACATGCATGTCATGGGCGGCATGATTTTTATGTCAGGCGTTTCATTAATGGGATGTATACCAAAATTGCTATGGCACAACACGACGGCATGACGAACGTATATGACAGGTCATAACACTAGAATCATGACACGCGTGTCATGACCGGCATGATTTACATGCCATGGTCCTGGCGCTATACCGCCGTTTCGTTAATGTGATATATGGGCTCCGTCTATTGACCAGAGGGCGCTACATAGCTCTCGTCGGATGGCTCAGTATCGCTGACATTGGCCGCTTGGGTCGCACGTATGAGACGCGCGCGCACGGTGGAAACTGAGGCGACAGTGACGGGTGTGTTTCTTCGCTGCTTTCCGAGCGTTCTGTGAACCACGCGAACGCTCGCGGCATCGCCCTTTGGAACAGTTTGCTGCAGGTTTCGAGCGCGCGTCTTAAAGGGAATAAAACGAAAGAAGGTGGTGAAAAGAACACACCGGGGCAGTGGGTGGCTGGGCCAAGACTGAACTTTATTGCGATAGCGCGGTTTAATCTAGCGTTGTGCGAGAGGGGTTAAGGGGAAGGGAAGGGGGGAAGAAGCAGTGGTGATAACGGCGGCTTCGGCTGGCGTGACGTCACGGATACATCATTCCGCTCCTCCTATGGTGAGTAACGGTCTGGGGGTTTGCGTTGCCGGCCCGAGCGACGCAACACCGGAGTTGAGGGGCTCCCGGCGATCTCGCTCCTTGTAGGCGCTCGCCTCGGTGTTCCTCCTGCGGGGGCCCCGGCGGCCGTTTCGAGGCACCGAGAGTCGCCGGCTTCTCCCTGGTCATGCTCCAACTCCCGTGGCTTCACCTGGTCGCTGTGGCGCCGAATGGTTTCCCCCTCCGGACCATCGGCATTCACCAGGCGGGCTCCGTCTGTCGATGTAATGCTGGCTGGAGTCCACGGCTCGCCTCGCCCAAAGTTCCTCACCCAGACTGGCTCCCCGGGCTGCCACCCATCGAGGGGGGACGGTCAACTGGTGAGGGCGGAATGGACACTGCGTTGTCCAGCCTGGAGCGAAGATCGTAGCCCATTAGGAGTTGCGCTGGTATCCGGCCCCCGGCCTGCGGCGTCCTGCGGTACCTGTGCAAAATCCTAGCCAGGCGGGTTTTCAGTGACCCTTGTACATTCTTCTTCAATGAATACTTCACAGTCCGAACCGCCCGCTCCGCGAGCCCATTGGACTGGGGGTGATACGGTGCTGTTCGGAGGTGTACTATGTTATTCAGCTTCGTGAAGGTGTTAAATTCCCAACTCGTAAACTGTGGGCCATTATCGGATACCAGCGTCCGGGGCAGCCCGAATGTACTGAACAAGGTGCGCAGAGCCTCTATGGTGGCGTGTGTGGTGGAACTCTTCATGGGTATCGCTTCTATCCACTTACTATGTGAATCCACCACAATCAGTAGCATGTGACCATCGATCGGCCCCGCAAAATCGATATGCAGCCTCGACCAACGCTCATCCGTTTCCGGCCACGCAACAGGGGGTTTCTTTGGGGGCATAGGGGCAGCTTGGATGCAACTGGTGCAGGACTTAACCATGTGCTCAATGTCATTATCGATCCGGGGGTACCACATCAAGGAGCGCCCTAGCCGCTTCATTGAGCAAATCCCTTGATGAGTATCATGCAGCAGACGTAACATTACTGCTCGGGCACTCTTAGGGACGATCACTCGATGGCCCCAATAGAGAAGCCCATAACTCCCCGTTATCTCAGCTTTCCGGTTGAAGTATGGCATCAAGTGCTGGTCCTTAGGCCCCAAATTTCTTGGCCATCCCTCCTGCACCCATTTTTGCACCTTTGCTAAATCGTCATCAAGCTCCGTGAGAGTGCCCAGTTGCTTCACAGACATGACACCATCATTGAGGGTCTCCGTGAGCAGCACATACTCACCGTCCACAGTTTCTTCCTGCGTCTCTGGCTGGGAAGTTGCTGACGTGGGGAGTCGGCTGAGGGCATCGGCTGGAATGTTGTTTTTCCCGGGCTGGTGTTTGATGACGTAATCGTATGCGCTCAGCAGCAGGGCCCATCGCTGGATTCGCGCCGCGGCCATCACGGGCACTGGCCTGTCTGGGTGAAAAAGTCCAACAAGCGGCTTATGGTCAGTCATCAATGTGAAAGTATTGCCGAGCAAGTATTGTCGGAATTTCGATGCACCAAACACAAGTGCCAAGGCTTCACGCTCCAGCTGCGAGTAATTTTTCTCAGCTCCAGTCAATAACCGAGAGCGGAACCCTATGGGCCGAAGTACCCCGCCCCCGACATCGTGTGAAAGCACTGCGCCGATTCCGTCCGGGGAGGCATCGCATTCCAGGACTAGCGGCTTGTGTGGGTCAAAATGCGCCAGAAAGTCTGCGGACTTCAGAAGGTCCTTCACACTGCTGAATGACTGCTGTTGAGCGGTACCCCACTTCCACTTAGCTTCCTTCCGGAGTAGTTGATATAGGGGTGCCATGGTGGTCGATGCATTGGGAAGAAACTTGTGGTAGTATGTTACCATGCCGAGGTAGGACCTTAATTCTGCGGAATTCCGTGGTGCCTGAACCTTAAGGATGGCGTCTATGTTTTCCGTTTTTGGTTGAAGACCTCGAGCGCTGATTCGATGCCCCAAAAAATCCACCTCTGGTTGGCGGAACTTGCACTTGTCTGCGTTCAGGCGCACGCCGTATTCCCGGAAACGCTTGAATACTTCGTGCAGGGTGGTGCAGTCATTGCGTTTCTCTGCCACGATGACGTCATCTAGGTAGACCTGAACACCCGGAAGTCCCTGCAAAATGGTCTCCATACGCCGTTGGAACACGGCCGGCGTGGACACCACTCCAAAAGGCAGGCGAGTAAAGCTGAACAGTCCCTTATGCGTGTTTATGGTCGTGAGTTGCATGGCTTCCTCATCCAACGGAAGCTGGTTGTATGCCTCCCGCAAGTCTATCGTGGTAAAAACTTCACCGTCATTTAATGTAGCCAGGATATCCTCCACCCGTGGCAACGGATATTGCTCAGTGCGACAGGCTTTGTTGACCGTTAGCTTAAAATCGCCGCAAAGGCGGATGCAGCCATTCCGTTTCACTACCGGTACCACTGGCGCCGCCCACTCCGCATGAGGCACCGGTACAATAATACCCGCGCCCGAAAGGCGGTCCAGTTCCGCGTCGACCTTTGGCCGAAAAGCATACGGCACTTCGCGTGCTTTCCAAAATTTCGGCACCACGTTTTCTCGCGTCTCGAAGTGCACCGGTGGCCCTTTTATGAGCCCTAAACCTGGCGCGAACACATCAGCGAATTCTGCTAGCAACCGGTCCACGTTAACGTCGTCAGCACCGAGTAACGGCAGTTGCTCACCTGACGTGTTCACGTTCATGACCGGTGCCTCGAGCATGTGGAACGCTTGAATCAGGTCGCGTCCACAGAGGTTTGGGCCGGAGCAACCAAGGACTTGCAAAGATCCAGCCGTCGACCTGTTTCCGCACGAAACCTTGAGCTGAAGTTGTCCCCACACTGGAAGCCGTCCCAGGAAGCAGGTGAGTTTCAATGGCGAACCACGCAGCTTCGGCCACACTGTTTTGTTCCGCTCATATGTGGGCCACGTGATGACCGAAACCGGCGAGCCTGTGTCGACCTGCATGTTCACTGGAACCCCACCACAATCCAAGGTGCGCACGATGGGTTGCGTAATGCCGACGTGGCCGATGTGACTGTCTGCTGCCTCCAGCGCGAACATGCCGTCCGTGCCAGTGTCTTCCTCCCGTGACAAGGCGTGTACTTGGCATTCTGGTGGTACCACCCCGAACCCACTCTCACGGCGGCAACAGGCTCGAGCGATATGACCTCGTTGTCTGCACTTGAAGCATGACGCCGAGCGGAAGCGGCAATCCTCGGGTCCGTGCCCTTTTTCTCCGCAGCGGTAGCACGCAACAATCTGTGGCCGGCTTCGTGGGCGATAAGACTGGCCTCCCAGCGCATGCACACTTGCCTCAGCGGTGGGGCTTACTATCTCTTGCGCGTTGGCCTCGGCCATTTCGGCAGATATCGCAATTTCTTCCGCTTCGCTCCTCGTCAGCTGTGGTTTCGCGAGTAGCTGCCGACGCACTCCGAGGTTGTGCAGACCACACACGATGCGATCTCTTAGCATTCTGTCCAACGAAGCCCCAAAATTGCAGGTGTCCGCTATCTGTCGAATCGCCACGATAAAATCCTTGACCGGTTCGCCGGGCAGCTGATTGCGGGTGAAGAACTTATAAGACTGTGCTATCTCGTTCGGTTGCGGCGAGAAGTGCTGCTTAAGCAAGGCTATCACTTGTGGGTACGACAGTTCATTCACCTTATCCGGAGCACAACGTCCGCTCAGTACGTCGACGGTGTGGGTGGACAGCGCAGTCACCAGCAGGGCCCGCTTCTTGTTGTCTTCCGTGATGCCATTACCCTCAAAGAAGGCTTCCAGCCGAACCTGGTGCGCGGGCCACTTGTCGCTCGTCTCGTCGAACTGCGGTGGGCTGGCGTATCCTCCCGTGGGTGCGGCGGCCATGACGGACGGAGTTGCCGCCCCGCTTTCGTCCCCTTTCATCCCATCCTCGTCGCCATTGAAAAGAACACACCGGGGCCGTGGGTGGCTGGGCCAAGACTGAACTTTATTGCGATAGCGCGGTTTAATCTAGCGTTGTGCGAGAGGGGTTAAGGGGAAGGGAAGGGGGGAAGAAGCAGTGGTGATAACGGCGGCTTCGGCTGGCGTGACGTCACGGATACATCAGGTGGGACGGGCGGTCACTGCTGCTATAGAGTTGGAGACATGCATCGCGTTCGCGTATTTTCCTGTCACAGTCTGCCCAATTTTGATTCTTCTCTCCGCCAGGCAGTGCATTCTGGCGCTGATGTCGCATATGGGAAACTCGACTGCACGGAGCGCATACGAAAATTGGTTTGGCATAACATGACTGCATGACGATCATAAATGACAGGTCATAACATGAAAATCGTGACATGCATGTCATTAGCGGCACGATCTACATGCCACTCGTTTCCTTAAATGGATGTATACCAAAATTGCTATGGCACAACACGACTGCATGACGAACATAAAGGACAAGTCATAACGTTAGAATCATGACATGCGTGTATGAGCGGCATGGTTTTCATGCCACAGTCTTGGTGCTCTTGCGGCCGTTTCGTTAACTTCATATGTACCAAACTCGGTATAGCTAGACAACAATGCAAATCCATTTTACGTTCCTTGTGCGTGCTTCGCATTTCCTTGATTCCCACTGCACGTGGGATCTGCCAACCTTTTTTCCGATGGCGTCTCCCCGCGCATCTTGCCTTCTTTTTCGTCTTATATTTGCTTTTACCCTTCACATTTCATTCACTTCTTCTGGCGTCTTCGTCTTCTTTACGACTTTTCTTGTTATCCCTGACAGATGTAAATAGTCGCATCAAGAAAGGTTTTCTGGTGAATATGGAAGATGAAAGCATTTTTATCACTCACAACAGGGGTTCTCAAGCGTGTTGGCGCCAGGGAACCCCGCTACGCTACGTTGAGTGCCAAGGAAACACCCCCCCCCTTTTTTCACGGGAACCACTTTCTTAACCACTTTCCTTCAACCAACAAATCGACCCGAGGCTCAGTCACACTCAGTGCCAACTGTATGTCGGCTGCTTGATTCAGTCGATTGCTGTGCTTCTTTTCCAAATAGGCTAGTGCTGAGAATGCCTGCTCACATAAATATGTTGTTACAAATGGCAGGAGCATGTCCACTTCCTTATTAAACAGATGTGGCAATGAAGGAGCAGCCTGCATCCACAAGGCAACAACACTTTGGCCGCCAGATTTCTCTTAACCTCTTATAGCCTGAATTTAGCATCATCATCATCAGCCTGTTTAGGTCCACTGCAGGACGAAGGCCTCTCCCAACGATTTCTAATCCAGCCTATCCTGAGCGAGTTGGTGCCACTTTATGCCCGCAAACTTTTTAGTTTCATTGCTCCATCTAACCTTTTGCCTACCTCTGTTGTTTTCCCTCTCTTGGTAACCATTCCATCGCTCTTTCTATCCACCTGTTAACCTTCTTCCTCATGACATGTCCTGCCCAGGTCCACTTCTTTCTTTTAATTGATAAGATAATATCGGCTACTCCTGTCTGTTCTGTTATCCATTCCGCTCCTTTTTTTATCTCTTTGTGTTACCCCTATCATTTTTCTTTCCATTGCAGGTTGTGTGCTCCTTAGTTTCATCTCTAGTTTTTTCGTTATTCGCCATGTTTCTGCGCCGTACGTTAGTACTGGGAGAATGCAGTGATTGAATACTTTTTGCTTTAATGCAAGCAGTAAGTTTCCAGTCATGATTTCGTAATGCATTCCAAATGCGCTCCAGCCCATCCTTATTCTACGGAGAATTTCTTTTTGCTGGGTAGGAGTTCCTGTTATTAACTGTCCCAGGTATACATATTCGTTTACACATTATAAGGGTTCATTGATTTTATATTCCTGTTCCTTAGCTAAGCTATTGAGCATAACTTTGGTTTTTTGCCTATTCATTCTTAATCCAATTTTAATACTTCCCCTGTTTAGGTCATCAATCATGTTTTGTAATTCGTCTCCATCATTGCTAAAGAGCACAATGTCATCTGCAAATCTTAAATTACTTAGATATTCTCCGTCTATTCGAATACCCGTTTCTTCCCAGTCTAGACATTTAAGGATTTCCTCTAAACATGCAGTGAATAGCATCGGGGATATTGTATCTCCCTGTCTCACACTTCTCCTGATCAGGATTTCTCTGCTTTTCTCATGTAGGAGTAGTGTGGCTGTGCAATCTTTGTGTATGTTTATGGTTTTCACGTGTACGCCAGGTACCCCTTGTCAACGTAGAGCTTCTACACATGCGGCATCAAAAATATATCTTGGCTGTGGCTTCTGATAGTCTGCTTATGAAGAAGTTACACAGCAACTTGTATGCATTTCTGGGTTTTAGGAAGAAAGAAAGTTACGGCTGTGTCGCAAAATCCCGAGAACAGGTCGTAATTGATCCGAAAATCTTTTTCAAAAACTTCATAGCTCGTTTCTTTGAGCTTATAGCCCACTTGAATCTTGGTTGGATGCTGGTATTCACGACAAATGAATCTCTTAGGTGGTGTCTGAGCTGGTCTGAGCTGCTCCTCGGCTGTAGCTATACGAGGGCCGCTGTTACAAAATGGCAGTTCCAAATAATGGATATGTACTCAGTTTCCCTCACACTGACAAGGATGGAGGTAAGCAACGCTTCGTTAACTCAAAATATAAAATGAACTCTCTTGAGGTTTCTTACTCGCTCTTGTCGATGTCGATTTCAAGTGTGCTGAAGATAGCAGTCTGACTAGCGATGATCTTATCCTTTGGAACGCGGTGCATGTGTGGAGCAACGATTTTACCAAAATAGTCGATGTCGTATTCCTCTTGTGCGGCGCTCGATGGTTAGTCCATGCTTGCAGCTATTTTTTTCTAACATGTCCTTGTGCTAATATTTCTAAACGATGAGATTGGCACCTCTTGCTATGCGTTGTTTGACGGGACGTCTTGCCCGAGAGTGTGTCGTCCATGGTAGTGTTCTGGTCGTGAGTCACTGCCGTCACAGCGTCAATGGCATCTGCAGCATCGTCAATGGGTTGTGGTGTCTGCAATAAACAAAATGGTGCATTGAGTGTCTCGCAATTCCAAAAGGTATTGTTTTACAGACACACATGTGTATCTGTTGCAAATAGTCTTTACAACAACCATGTAAAAGCAATGGTACGTTATTGGTGCCTTCCAGTAATTAGAGCGCAAGATTGAAACTTCAGTGTGAACATTTTATTATATCTAATCTGCATATAGCAACATTTGAATAATTCAATACGACAGATCTTATTCGAGATTATTGAGGGATGCTATCAAGTATTTTAAAGCTTCCAAGGCTAAGGAAATGGAAAATAAGAAAAAGACATGGCAGGCAGGAATTCTTGATCATGTCGCCTTTGAACACAGCCTCCAACATGCGTTTCCTCAAGTGCGCCACTGTAGTCATCCTCCGAATCGCTGGCAGGCTCCTGGGGTTGTGGTTGTTGAAGGGTGACACCCCATGGCTTCAGGTCGTTTGGACGCTGGTATTCAAGAGAAATGAATCTCTTAGGTGGTGTCTGAGCTGGTCTGAGCTGCTCCTCGGCTGTAGCTATACTAGGGCCGCTGTTGCAAAATGGCATTTCAAATAATGGATATGTAATTAAAACTCAGTTTCACTCAGACTGACACGGATGGAGGTAAGCAATGCTTCTTTAACAGACAATATAAAATGAGCTCTCTTGAGCTTTCTTGCTCGCTCTTGTCGATGTAGATTTCAAGTGTGCTGAAGATAGCAGTCTGACAAGTGATGAGCTTATCCTTTGGAACGCGGTGCATGTGTGCAGCCACGATTTTACCAAAATAGTCGATGTCGTATTCCTCTTGTGCGGCACCCGCTGGTCAGTCCATGCTTGCAGCTATTTTTTTCTAACATGTCCTTGTGCTAATATTTCTGAACGATGAGATTGGCACCTCTTGCTGTGCACTCTTTGACGGGACGTCTTTTCCGAGAGTGTGTTGTCCATGGTAGTGTCTGGTCGTGAGTCACTGCCGTCACAGCGTCAATGGCATCTGCAGCATCGTCAATGGGTTGTGGTGTCTGCAATTAAACAAAATGGTGCATTGAGTGTCTCGCAATTCCAAAATGTATTGTTTTACAGACACACATGTGTGTCTGTTGCAAGTAGTCTTTACAACAACCATGTAAAAGCAATGGTTCGTTATAGGTGCCTTCCAGTAATTAGAGTGCATGATTGAAACTTCAGTGTGAATATTTTATTATATCTAATCTGCATATAGCAACATTTGAATAATTCAATACGACAGATCTTATTAGAGATTATTGCGGGATGCTATCAAGTATTTTAAAGCTTCCAAGGCTAAGGAAATGGAAAATAAGAAAAAGACATGGCAGGCAGGAATTCTTGATCATGTCGCCTTTGAACACAGCCTCCAACATGCGTTTCCTCAAGTGTGCCACTGTAGTCATCCTCCAAATCGCTGGCAGGCTCCTGGGGTTGCGGTTGTTGAGGTGTGACAGCCCATGGCTTCAGGTTGGTTGGATGCTGGTATTCACGACAAATGAATCTCTTAGGTGGTGTCTGAGCTGGTTGAGCTGCTCCTCGGCTGTACCTATACGAGGGCCGCTGTTACAAAATGGCGTTCCAAATAATGGATATGTACTCAGTTTCCCTCACACTGACAAGGATGGAGGTAAGCAACGCTTCGTTAACTCAAAATATAAAATGAACTCTCTTGAGGTTTCTTACTCGCTCTTGTCGATGTCGATTTCAAGTGTGCTGAAGATAGCAGTCTGACTAGCGATGATCTTATCCTTTGGAACGCGGTGCATGTGTGGAGCAACGATTTTACCAAAATAGTCGATGTCGTATTCCTCTTGTGCGGCGCTCGATGGTTGGTCCATGCTTGCAGCTATTTTTTTTAACAAAACTTTGTGCTAATATTTCTAAACGATGAGATCGGCACCTCTTCCTATGCGTTGTTTGACGGGACGTCTTGCCCGTGAGTGTGTCGTCCATGGTAGTGTCTGGTCGTGAGTCACTGCCGTCACAGCGTCAATGGCATCTGCAGCATCGTCAATGGGTTGTGGTGTCTGCATTAAACAAAATGGTGCATTGAGTGTCTTGCAATTCCAAAATGTATTGTTTTACAGACACACATGTGTATCTGTTGCAAGTATTCTTTACAACAACCATGTAAAAGCAATGGTTCGTTATAGGTGCCTTCCAGTAATTAGAGTGCATGATTGAAACTTCAGTGTGAATATTTTATTATATCTGATCTGCATATAGCAACATTTGGATAATTCAATACGACAGATCTTATTAGAGATTATTGCGGGATGCTATAAAGTATTTTAAAGCTTCCAAGGCTAAGGAAATGGAAAATAAGAAAAAGACATGGCAGGCAGGAATTCTTGATCATGTCGCCTTTGAACACAGCCTCCAACATGCGTTTCCTCAAGTGTGCCACTGTAGTCATCCTCCGAATCGCTGGCAGGCTCCTGGGGTTGTGGTTGTTGAAGGGTGACACCCCATGGCTTCAGGTCGTTTGGACGCTGGTATTCAAGAGAAATGAATCTCTTAGGTGGTGTCTGAGCTGGTCTGAGCTGCTCCTCGGCTGTAGCTATACTAGGGCCGCTGTTGCAAAATGGCATTTCAAATAATGGATATGTAATTAAAACTCAGTTTCACTCAGACTGACACGGATGGAGGTAAGCAATGCTTCTTTAACAGACAATATAAAATGAGCTCTCTTGAGCTTTCTTGCTCGCTCTTGTCGATGTAGATTTCAAGTGTGCTGAAGATAGCAGTCTGACAAGTGATGAGCTTATCCTTTGGAACGCGGTGCATGTGTGCAGCCACGATTTTACCAAAATAGTCGATGTCGTATTCCTCTTGTGCGGCACCCGCTGGTCAGTCCATGCTTGCAGCTATTTTTTTCTAACATGTCCTTGTGCTAATATTTCTGAACGATGAGATTGGCACCTCTTGCTATGCACTCTTTGACGGGACGTCTTTTCCGAGAGTGTGTTGTCCATGGTAGTGTTCTGGTCGTCAGTCACTGCCGTCACAGCGTTAATGGCAGCTGCAGCATAGTCAATGGCTTGTAGTGTCTGCAATAAACGAAATCGTGCAGTGAGTGTCTCGCAATTCCAAAAGGTATTGTTTTACAGACACACATATGTGTATCTGTTGCAGATAGTCTTTACAACAACCATGTAAAACCAATGGTACGTTATTGGTGCGTTCCAGTAATTAGAGCGCAACATTGAAAATTCACTGTCGACATTTTATTATATCTAACCTGCATATAGCAACATTTGAATAATTCAATACGTCAGATCTTATTGGAGATTATAGCGGGATGCTATCAAGTATTTTAAAGCTTCCAAGGCTAAGTAAATGGAAAATAAGAAAAAGACATGGCAGGCAGGAATTCTTGATCATGTCGCCTTTGAACACAGCCTCCAACATGCGCTTCCTCAAGTGCGCCTTTATAGTCATCCTCCGAATCGCTGGCAGGCTCCTGGGGTTGCGGTTGTTGAGGTGTGACAGCCCATGGCTTCAGGTTGGTTGGATGCTGGTATTCACGACAAATGAATCTCTTAGGTGGTGTCTGAGCTGGTTTGAGCTGCTCCTCGGCTGTAGCTATACGAGGGCCGCTGTTACAAAATGGCGTTCCAAATAATGGATATGTACTCAGTTTCCCTCACACTGACAAGGATGGAGGTAAGCAACGCTTCGTTAACTCAAAATATAAAATGAACTCTCTTGAGGTTTCTTACTCGCTCTTGTCGATGTCGATTTCAAGTGTGCTGAAGATAGCAGTCTGACTAGCGATGATCTTATCCTTTGGAACGCGGTGCATGTGTGGAGCAACGATTTTACCAAAATAGTCGATGTCGTATTCCTCTTGTGCGGCACCCGCTGGTCAGTCCATGCTTGCAGCTATTTTTTTCTAACATGTCCTTGTGCTAATATTTCTGAACGATGAGATTGGCACCTCTTGCTATGCACTCTTTGACGGGACGTCTTTTCCGAGAGTGTGTTGTCCATGGTAGTGTTCTGGTCGTCAGTCACTGCCGTCACAGCGTTAATGGCAGCTGCAGCATAGTCAATGGCTTGTAGTGTCTGCAATAAACGAAATCGTGCAGTGAGTGTCTCGCAATTCCAAAAGGTATTGTTTTACAGACACACATATGTGTATCTGTTGCAGATAGTCTTTACAACAACCATGTAAAACCAATGGTACGTTATTGGTGCGTTCCAGTAATTAGAGCGCAACATTGAAAATTCACTGTCGACATTTTATTATATCTAACCTGCATATAGCAACATTTGAATAATTCAATACGTCAGATCTTATTGGAGATTATAGCGGGATGCTATCAAGTATTTTAAAGCTTCCAAGGCTAAGTAAATGGAAAATAAGAAAAAGACATGGCAGGCAGGAATTCTTGATCATGTCGCCTTTGAACACAGCCTCCAACATGCGCTTCCTCAAGTGCGCCTTTATAGTCATCCTCCGAATCGCTGGCAGGCTCCTGGGGTTGCGGTTGTTGAGGTGTGACAGCCCATGGCTTCAGGTTGGTTGGATGCTGGTATTCACGACAAATGAATCTCTTAGGTGGTGTCTGAGCTGGTCTGAGCTGCTCCTCGGCTGTAGCTATACGAGGGCCGCTGTTACAAAATGGCGTTCCAAATAATGGATATGTACTCAGTTTCCCTCACACTGACAAGGATGGAGGTAAGCAACGCTTCGTTAACTCAAAATATAAAATGAACTCTCTTGAGGTTTCTTACTCGCTCTTGTCGATGTCGATTTCAAGTGTGCTGAAGATAGCAGTCTGACTAGCGATGATCTTATCCTTTGGAACGCGGTGCATGTGTGGAGCAACGATTTTACCAAAATAGTCGATGTCGTATTCCTCTTGTGCGGTGCTCGATGGTTGGTCCATGCTTGCAGCTATTTTTTTTAACATAGCTTTGTGCTAATATTTCTAAACGATGAGATCGGCACCTCTTCCTATGCGTTGTTTGACGGGACGTTTTGCCCGAGAGTGTATCGTCCATGGTAGTGTTCTGGTCGTCAGTCACTGCCGTCACAGCGTCAATGGCTCCTTCAGCATCGTCAATGGCTTGTGGTGTCTGCAATAAACAAAATGGTGCATTGAGTGTCTCGAAATTCCAATAGGTATTGTTTTACAGACCCACATATGTGTATCTTTTGCAAATAAAGTCTGTACAACAACCATGTAAAACTAATGGTACTTATTGGTGTGTTCCCGTAATTAGAGTGCAACATTGAAACTACAGTTTCAACATTTTATCATATCTAATCTGCATATAGCAACATTTGAATAATTCAATACGGCATCTTATAGGAGATCATTGCGGGATGCTATCAAGTATTGTAAACATTCCAGGGCTGAGGAAATGAAAAATATGAAAAAGCCATGGCAGGCAGGAATTCTTGATCATGTCGCCTTTGAACACAGCCTCCAACATGCGTTTCCTCAAGTGCGCCACTGTAGTCATCCTCCGAATCGCTGGGAGGCTCCTGGGGTTGTGGTTGTTGAAGTGCGACAGCCCACGGCTCGAGATCATTGAGATGCTGGTATTCAAGGGAAACGAATCGCTTAGGTTGTGTCTGAGCTGGTCTGAGCTGCTCCTCGACTGTATCTATATGGCCACTGTTGCAAAATGGCATTTCAAATTATGCATGTGTAATTAAAACTCGGAACTGCATCTGTAATTAAACTCGGAACTGCATGTGTAATTAAAATGCTCGGAACTGCATCTGACTTTAGTCGTTTCGTTGCTGAAGTGATCCTGCAGATATCCAGAATGTCAATGAACAGTTAGGGCATGAAGCATTGTACCAAACATTTCATTGCTCTCGATTTTGATGTCCAACCTTAAATATGCATCGTGGTATTACGAGACCATGCCGGCGCTGTACGAGTCCTTCACGGTGTCCCAGCTGTTGGCTGGGCATGCAGCTGTTCAGTTGTTCTAATCAAAGTAACAATATTGTGACATGAGAATGCAAATACCAGGTTCATGAAGTGATGTCATAGCCACTTTCCAAGGGTGAGCTGAATGTCTCAGCACTAATGTTTTCTACAAATTTCTTATTCGCATGCAGAGATCCCACGTGATAACGCGAATTAGAATGCCCACAAGATTTCGTTAAGGCTACGTCACTCTTGGAAATTGCCAGCGAGTCAAGAAATAAGGCACGTTTTTTTTAGAATTCTGGTTCCCAGCACAGCGACGTCAACTACACATAAAGCACACTAATGAATCGCAATGCTCGAAAGGCATCTAACAGCTGGCAAGCAACGAGGGGACAATGGTCCATGCCACGGTGACAACGGGACGAGACCAGAAAAATGTTGACACTTCATAAAACAAGGTTCCTAACTATTACCGTTACCTTGCAGTTATATTAAGCTTCCAGACTGCACTCATAAACGAAGCAGTTTTCACACTACTGCCAAACCTGAGAATGGCTGGTGAATGGTACAAGCACGCAAACAAACGTGTTGGACACGCACACTGACTGAATCTTGATACAGGCGTTTATATCTTATACTATGATTGCAAAACGACATTCATATGGAACGACATTTATATGGAACTGTACCGTGAGCTTTTGGTTAGTGACAGCGAAGAATACAGGCGGCTGCTATAGCTGAAGCCATTCTTTAACGTCGGTATTGTCGGTGCCAGAAAAGGTACCTGGGTCACGCGGTTGTGTGACGACGACGGGTCGATTTGGGTCCGCCAGTTGTGGCACGGTTGGTGCTCCGGCTGACACATTCTCGTCCTCGCCTTGAGCTGGCATTGCAGGTGATGCCAATGAGCGTCTGCTGCGAAATCCGTGTTGAGGCTTGGGAAACCCGCACTCTCCACCAAAATATTACGGGAGAAAAGACGTTTGGCAATATATTTACAAGATATGTACAAGGGGCCGAAGGTGGGCATACAAGATGGAGCCCGAGCGCGAGACAGTCGGCAAGTGTCGTCTTCGTCATTTGTGTGTGCTGCGTTCCCCACTGTGGAGCTTCGTTGCGTGACCCCCGGCAGCGACGGCGCCGACCCGGCGCTCGGTAGGGTCGAATGATAGCGCTTGAGGCGGGCGACGTGGACCATGTCAGAGGATGATCGCACCGTGGGAGCATCGAGAGGTCGTATCTCACACGTCACATCGGTCACTTGGCGTAAGATGTGGTACGGTCCTGAATACGGGGGGATCAACTTCTCACAGAGACCTACTTGCCGTGCCGGTTTCCAAAGAAGTACAAGGTGGCCAGGATTAAAGTTCACATCGCGGTGGCGAGCGTCATAGGTGCGACGTTGCTTCTCCTGGGAAGTGGTCAGTCGCAGACGAGCAATTTCACGTGCCTCTGCATCTCTAGAGATAGCATCCGGGGCTTATTCCGACGTTGTGTCAAGAACGATGAGGAGGAGCCTGTCAAATGGTAGGATTGGATCTCGTCCATACAAGAGGAAAAATGGCGAGAAACCAGCAGAGTCATGGCGGGAGGTATTGTAAGCGTAATGTTGGCAAAAAATGCCGCTAGAAAAGCAATCAACTGTCAATAAACACAATCAATTCGGCAAGCAACATTGCCACTGATATGTGTACTAAAAGAGGAAAGTGAAATGTTATGGCTATCACATGATACCGTCATGGAGATGTGCGGGCGCTTCGAATAACTGCAGGCTAAATGCGGTATATATGTAATGTCAAAATGAAAAAAAAAAATCAGAAAAGGGGAGAGAGACATAGGATGGGCGGCTAAACGTGGTATATACGTAAACATAGGAAAAAGAAAGACAAAGAGACATACACGACGGAAAGTAGAAATGAACTGAGCTTTCATGGCCAGTGTGCAGGCTTCTGTTTCCTGTCAGTCAGCGTGTGGTACGAGTTGCACATGATGTTATTGTCGTAAATCGGGATGCAACCTACGAGCCTATAATAGTTTCATCATCATGACCTGTCAGTCATGTCGTAGTCGCTTATTCGCTCGCTTCATACCTATATGGGTATGTGCCAGAAGAACTAGGCCCAAGTTTTTTATTTCCTTCTACCGTATTTCTTTTTCTGCCAGCTTTTTTTTCACCGATCACCTTTGCATGAAACATTCCAGTTATTCGTCTTAACACATTAAGAAGACGCGCGTAATACCTTCTGTCTTGAAGAAGACTTTTCTTGTGTTCAGAGGACAGTTGTACAGGTGCTACATGACCAAGTGCCCAAGCACTACGTGCTCGGCAGAGTAGGGACAGCACTAGAAGTTTGCCCGTTGGTGTGCGTTTAAAACATACGGTATCGGTTTAGACTATGTATAAAGCACAAACAGCCGATATCATGAGCGTAAGTGATAGGTTTGCCTCACGTCTTTGACAATGCGCTCGATGGCTATCAGCTACATGGAAGGTGTAGACAAAACATTGCGAAATTTTCGGACATCATATTTTGCAGATAGCACATTGAGACAATCATAACTTGTGTAAACGTCTTGCGGAGATCAATTAGTGGGCGGAAAGGGGAAGTAATAGTATTAAGGAAGATCAGTTGCATGCGTGAAAGAGTCATAGAGATCGGAGGTAATGGTGAACACCGTTTTAATGAGCGAAAAAAAGGGAAACAATATCCGAGAACTACATATAGTTGGTGGTAGTTAGTGCCGGACGCAGTTATTCCGCGTACTTTGCAAACTTTAACATTACACCATCGCCCTCTGTTTTACACTGGTAGTGCTGCCTGAACAGCTGGAGGACGGTTAAGGTTACCCTTTAAAAGCGGAACGCTACGGCGTATTCACTAGAATCCTCTTTGCAAAGTGCCCCTTCGCTGTAATATAGTTTTTATTTCTGTTTCCTTCAAGCAGGATGTTTTCTCATACATTAGGACTACAGTTCCAACTGTGATGTGTGTATGTTTTACTTAAGCAAGGGATTACAAGCTCCGTGCCTGGTTTTAAACCTTGGGAAATTGAAATTTTTTCAATAACGGCACTTGGACCACGGCCAATGGCTTGTGTAGTGGAGTGGTTCGAGAAACGGTTGTTATTGTCTGGGGTGATTACTTACAGTGTGGACGACAGCGCCGACACCGACACCTACTCTGGCAACGGACTTTCTGTGACACGAGTTGCTTAAGACTGCCATGTTAAAGCAACTTGCTTTTCTTTCCTGACACATGGGGTGATGGAAATCAGGCACAGCACAATTTGTTTGCCTCCAACAGCAAGCCAAACGAGGCGTCTCAACGAGTGCAAGTACAGAATTGCATGAAAAGTATTCTTTCTTTCGGAAGCGAAGTCAATAATGAATAATTTTCCAGTTTTGAGCAGACGGTTATTCGCACTATAGAACCAAAAATCTGCGTGCGCTTTAGTATCCGCACTGTCACAACGATGTTGTGGGAAAACCCTTTGGCATTATTGCGGGTGTATTGTAAAGGTTTCCAAATACAGGGATTACACAGTGCAAAGGAAAAGACAAGGATAAGTTGTCCCAGTCGCATGTAGGTGTGTGGGAACGCTCGAAGATTTAGAATATTTAACAGAAATAGTGTGTCAGACCGAGGATAGCTCTTGTGCATGAACCTGAATATTTCTGGAAGTTTTCCAGCCTATAGTAATTTTAACCGATACAACCACACAAGTGGTACAAACGCGCACTTAACATTCCCTCCGCTGGTAAGCAGTGAATGTGGGAGCTTGCGTGTTGAGCACCAGGATACTGGTCTCATTTAGGCTGGTGATACAGGCTACAACAGGTTGTCCATCCCCGCTTTCTGAACACTTCTGTGGATGCGAAGGGCTTGATTTTGCTGCTTTCATCAGATGCTCTATCTTTGCTCGTAATAATAAAGTTATGAGCGTGAGTAGGTGAGGATTGATTAAGAATAAGTCCAGGAACGGGTCCTAAATGTGCAAGGAATACTTCAAAAGTGTGGTATTTTTTTTGCTTCTGCTACAGTATTCGATTCGTACATTCGATTCTGCTTCATACATTATTGTTGTCACGCCCCTATAGAGTTGCAAGCCTTTCTCTTTCCTCTGAAATTACTTGTTACACTAAGGCATCTTGTTATACAAAACACGTAAAGCTTCAAGAAGGTGAATAAGAGAACAATTGCCGAGGTGGAGTGCATTGCAAACAATGCCGCTTGTGTTATGCATAAGCATCACCCATCGAGGCTGCATATATACTCGCTCGAAAGCTGTTTCGGAGCTCCCTGACTTTAATACGGATTTTAGAAAAAAAGATTACAGTGTTCCTACGACAAAGACCGCTCAAAATCCTTAGAGGTGCCGAATCAATGTGTCCAGGTATTGTACTTGAACATGACCTTAATTGATGGATTGGAGATTCAGCAGTTGCTTCGCCTAAAGCTGGTGCTCACCATTTTGCATTTGGCTAGGTGTATGATGTAGCGACTCGGCTTGACTTGATGTTGGGGGTTGTATGGACATATCTTGAATAATTCCCGTCAAGACTTCCAGGGTTGCCACCTGCAAATAATGATTTACAGAAATGACAACATAAATTAATGTAAGGGTGACTGGGTGTGTTACATGATTTGCGGAAGCGCGTTTGCAGAAATTTTTCGATGTTGTCAACAGAGGACATGTTATTATCATTTCCTTGTAGTGGGAATGCTACATGCAAGCAGCTGTTGAGAGCGTATAGCCGCACATTGGAATCGATTAAAACACGGCGCACCTGCAGCTAGTCGATATAGTGAGAGTGTTTGGCAAAATATGGAGCGAGTGAAGCACATAACGAGGTTTTCCCAATTTCCCGGGAGGAGGACGGGATAAGGGAGTGAACCAGACTGTGTCGAGGGAATGGAGGGAAAGACGTCCAACCGAACTGTGACAGCACATTAAGGAAAGTACAGAACGTAAGCTCAATCCTATGACTGTAATTCTGACTTGTCTCGGTGCTAATATACAAAAAGTATGTGGCGACACATGGTTGAACATACCCTTTTTTCAGAGAGCCGTAACTATGCTTAAAACTGTGGAAAGTGATGGCCGGGAGTCTGGTTTATAAACATATAGTCCTCTATTGCCATAAAGCGGACTAACTACCTAACTATAACTGAGCTAGCCACACCACAGTTGTCTAGTTGCTATGGCACTCGGGTGCTGGTCTGAAGGTCGCGTGTTGGAATGCCGGTCGTGGCGGCTGCACTTCGATGGAGACGAAATGTAGAGGCTGTCCACTGTGCCGTGGCAGGGCACATTAAAGAACCCCAGGTGGTCGAAATTTCCGGAGCTCTCCACATGTCTCCCATAATCATATGGTGGTTTTGGGAGGAAAACCTCCAGATGTCAGTCAATCATGGGGTACAGCTGATAAAATAGCCCTTTGGAATTGCACAGCATTTCCAATGACGTGTCGCGTACATTAAAGCAAGCACGAACACAGCATAAAGAATTTGCAACCTCTCGTACACCAGAAGTAGTCAACTTTGTGGTTAGAATATTCAGTTGTATCTAGCTAAGCATGATTTTTGGCACATCAAAAATAAACTTTTTTGGGCTGTGGCAAAGGAGTACAAAGGCTGGCCTTATAGCCTTGGTACTGTTTAGTTGAGGTGTCTAGCATATATAGCGCAGTTCAGGGGGTGTAATGGCGGTGCTCAAGGAGCCCTTGTGCAATGGTGTGTAAATAAATATTCCGAGGACAAGGTTAACTTTGTCTTACCAATTAACTCCTCCTGAAAAAGCAATTGATTGTCGGTAGAATGCCATTTCCGGAAGTTGTGTTGACATTCACTCAAAACGCTATGTTTTATAAGGGAGCCGTGCAGACAGGAGAAACTTGTTTTTGTTGCCACCCTCATATGTGACATTTTCGCCTTCCTCATTGCAGTTGAAAATGAACCAGATCTGAAGATGAAATATATGACTGTAGGGGAGCGATAAGAAGAAACTACAAATTTTACAGTACGAACTTGGAGCCCCCTAAGATCAGTTGCACTAGTATTTTTTTATTTATTCTCTAAATGTACGACAAACTGCTTTCTCTGCTGGTTTCAAAAGAAGAAATACTTTGGGAATTTGTCTGCTATCAAGCGTCTTTTGGGCTCAGAGCAGTTGTCACCGTGTTTATAGAGTACTGGCTGAGTCATTCAGCAAACAGAATGCCAGAAATACCTTGATCACTTAAAGCTATTTCAACTGGAAAATTATCGGCTCTTTTCAATGTGATTTGCGTGTTTGAATCTTGCAAATTAAGGTTGTCTGCCCGCTTGTCTTGAATGCACTCATCGCATGTATGGTGAATGCCTGTGAGTTGCTGGTGGATATATCCGTGCTCTTGGCTTATGTTACTCTTTTGTGTGACTGTTAATTTTCAGAGTAACATTATGTATACGCGTGTACAGACACCCACACACATGTATTTATCCCTAGTGTGATGCTGCTAATGTTATGGCCCCGCGGCCACCTTAAGCTGTAAGCTTAACTCTTGCTTTCGAGGGTTGCTCTCAATAATGTAACGTGGGTGTTGAAAATAAACTTTGAATACACTTGTCTTCCGGATTGAGTTCCTCATTTATATGCTTCCAAATTACATCGTTTTTTTTCTTTCGTGTGCGCCCCACAAGAGAACTGACAATAGCAAGAATAGCGATGATGCTGGTAGCGGCACAACTGTGGCGACACTGTAGGAAGGTTGTGTGTGGAACGCTCGACGAAGGCGTGAAAGCGCGGAGAGGGGGACGAAGGAAGCAATACAGCCCACAAAAAAGCAGACACAATGACCAAGTTCGTTCAAACTCGGTCGTCACGTCGTTTTCTTGGCATGGATATGAGACACTGCGCACCAGTACACCCATATGAGAGTTTGGTGATTGTGTGTAGGGTCACCATCTTGACACCAGGTTAGGGTGGCATTCTAGCCACCCTAACCAGGTTACTCTAACCAGGTGGACTCACATCATGGCACTATATTTTGGCGCGGATTTTAAAATCATCCTTAAGGTGTGCATAGCGGTTGCAGAGCCTGTAAAATGCTAGTCAGACACTTTACAGTCATGCAAGCTCTGCCGTAACAATAAGGAAAGATGAACGGAGGAATTGTTGCAGAAGAAATAGAATAAGGGACATGGCTAAGCGCTTAGTCGGGGATACTCAAGAAGGCGGCGTCCCTTGCAGATGCCCCCCACCCCCTGCCCCATTTTTTCTATCCCCAATGGCGTGTTCCGTACTCTGAGCAGAAGGACGCTCATCACGTTTTCATGAAGAAAAGTTTAAGCACTTGCCTTGTGTTCAAGCCTGTAGAGCCGTGGACGCTGCAACCGTGATCGACAGAACGCCGAAGGTGAGCCACGTACTAGGTACTGTCGGCAGAGCACCTCTTGATGATGATGATGATTTCAACGAGGAAAACGACGAGCGTAGGTACTTGGGCTGTTTTCCCAATTATCAGTAGAGGGGACAACTTTGGAAATATCTTTCATAACACATATCGGAACTTTCAAATCCATTTAAATGACAGATATAAAAGATGTCATTGCTATGGATGTTCCGCAAATTGATCGTAAATTTGGAAGTGGCATTTTTTCTGAAAGTGTTCACTAAGACAGCATGATTCTTTATAGGTATTTTATAGGAATCTCATCAGTCGTCATTGGCACAGATTGTTTGTATTTATGTACAGCTCTTATTGTAACTCCGCATATTGCGTACGTTTCATTCACTTGACCCTTGACATGTAACTCTAACTAGATAGGTATGGGTGGCTAGTCACAAAGGAACTATAGCAACTAAAATGGCGGAGAGCTTAGCGAAAGCATCTCTTAGTGTTCCAATTAATTATATCAGTACTTCCACTATCAGTGCTCATAACTGCTGCAAGATTTAAAAGGAGAGCTGTAACATGAGAATCCTGTAATTCATTATGAACTAATTTAAATGAATATGGACAGCTCTTATTCCCTTGGAATAGAAGTGCACTCACTGCCAGAAAACTAGAAATTCTTTTTTACGCAATGACATTGTAGGATTTACAAACTAAACTTTCTTAAGCACACAGCTGGTATGGCCCAGTCCCCTTTGAGTGTATATTGTGCTGAAGACATATCTGTAGATCATTTGCTAAGCTGCAGTTTATCATCATCAGAACAAACGTGGCAAAAGTCTTTTAATAGGATTGGGTTGGATGTCTCCATTTCCAAGATTCTCTCTTGGGTGCCTCATAATTAGGACATTGTCCCAGGTTTGTTCGCTCTTCTGCTGCAAAACTTACATTTGATTCAGGGCAGTTCATTCATAAACTCGTACTCTGTACTTATTAAATTCATTCTGTTTATTCTATTCTGATTGGCATTTCACAGTACTTCTGACGTAACTCTTTATACTTTCTCATCTTGGCCAATCCCCAAGGGTAGGTATGTGCCGGGGCCAACCATGCAACAACAACATTACTAAACCAGACGGTCTTTGTGCTGCCGCACGCAAGATAAAATGAAAATGAAATCATAATAAATGGTACAATGGCTACTTCTGCGTGGTGCTGCTGTCAGTTTGTGCTGGGTTCCGCATCCTGTGTTCTGGGTTCTCAAGGCTGCCGCTTCACCGTAGTGGACCTTACTCCGTTGTGCAATCGTGACTTGCCGAATCTTTTGTGGGCGTGCGTCCAAATAGGACGCTGCTGATCTTGGCTCACTAGCCCAATGTCTCCTTTGTCTTCCGGCTAGGTGAGCTCTACCTGGTCGGTTTCCCTTGTACCTACTGGTCTTCTTTTGCGCAGCGGTCTGAACAGCATTCCTATGCCTTTGGTACCCACCAGTGGAGAGCCCCCACTGAACTTTTCCCTGGTCTGGCTCAGTCACCGCTGTGTCTGCATTGTGACGAGAATGTCTCTCGAGCACTTCGTATCATGTCGCCTTTTCAATATTGAAACGAAAGGGTTTTTAGAAGTACCCTTGTGAATGTGAAATATTGGTTTAAATTTGTTTCTTCCGGTTGTGCTCCCCCTTTACGCGACTGTTCTTGGATTGATTTACGGGAATGTCTGGAAGCCCGTATCTATTTTCTTCATCAAATAAAATGAATTCAATGTTGATTTGCTTACCTTTTGTTTTCTTTCTTTGTAATTTTGATTGCAGTACTTCAGACTCAATTTCCACAACCTTCGCTTCTCCATTTTTTTTAATACTGTGATAGCAATTATATTTACAGTCTCGACAGGTTTCTGGCGTCGCCGTGATACCCTGTGTTAAGTCCAAACTGGTGATAACTCGCCGCGCATTGTACGTTCTACTTGCGGGTAAAGGCATGCGAGTGGGGGCGACGAAAACCTCTGAAGCAGATATCAAATGAAGCCGGCCCATCTCCATTGCTCTCAGGACGCATCCGATAACATCGCCCCAATCTGTACGCCTGCTATCGAAGTGGAGAGCAGGCACCCCGCCCTCCCCCCGCTTGTCTATAACGAGCATGAAAAAAGGCTTGGTCGATGGGGGGCTGTCGCTTGAGCAGCAACTGTGGATTTCGCTGGCATGCTCTCAATCTCCGCAGCCATCAACGGGCAGCTTTTACACCCTTTTGGGTGCTGCGCTTTCACAGGGCATTTGGTTTGCTTGAAGTACCATTTCCTACATTGCCGTGGCATGCACAGTGTAGTGTAGGCACTTTGTTAACTTTGTAAGGATGGTAGAGCTAAAAAATGTTGATTTGTCTAACGGGTGTTATGTCGGAATAACAAAACATGTCAGTGCTGCTCGCATTATATGATAAGTTCCATTATTCTTTACAAGAGATGCACAGCATGATTGAACGTTGACATGCAGGACAATGAACAGCACACGTGTGTCTGTCTTCGTTTTGAGGGCTGTCGAAGTTTTTGCCTTCTTTATTCTTCAACGTGCATTCACAGCGTACATTAAATGGGCCTGTACATTTCCGGGTGAATTTAAATGTGCGCGTGTAAGTTATTCTTTTTGAATGCGAATTTTGGGCCTCCTTGAGCTGGGTTGAATGGCCACGGATTAAGTTTGAAACTTGAGAGCATAAAGTAAACCAATAGTTATCATGTAAGCGATTGCCTACTCAGATATAGTGGCAGACATGCAACTTTGCGTATTAAAGTGAAAGTTCTGAAACTGCCCATATTCTGTCTAACAGTGGTCAACTGACTAGCATTTAAAATAAATATTTGCTTTTCCGAATAAGCAAAAAATGAAACCTGCGCGCGGGGAATTTATACAACGTGTGTTCATAATTATTTACCAACACTGTCACTGCAGCGGCATGTCTGGACCAGCCCGCGCAGCCAACCTTCTTTGTCCAGCTCGCGTTATGCTTTCATCTAGGGCTGATAATTATAAAAAAAGGAGAGAAAGCAATGGTACCTTAGTTACTGGCCCGTGCTACAATTTTTTAAAAAGAGTGCACCCACACAATTTTCTTGCTGCTTACGGATTTCATTTCTGCTATGATTTCCAGACGGTATATGAAGACCCCGTCGTGCTCACCCCAAAAGACAAGGAGCTCTTGCTGAAGTAATCTTGAACTTTTTTTTTTTCCTTGGTGGAAACCGCAAGGCAACCCGCGATTTTCACACCGCGCTACTCTTTCCACAGGGCGCATAATGTATTTGTGCATGCCATGGACATGGATTGTGCTACGTGTCCCAAAGCAGCAGCGCCGCCTAACCCACTCTGTAGGCAGTAT
Source organism: Hyalomma asiaticum (assembly GCA_013339685.2). Classification (NCBI taxonomy): domain Eukaryota; kingdom Metazoa; phylum Arthropoda; class Arachnida; order Ixodida; family Ixodidae; genus Hyalomma; species Hyalomma asiaticum. The sequence continues at coordinate 12,571,465 of CM023481.1, read as the reverse complement.
CGTTTATGCTTTATGATAAGCATCGTGCGTCGAAGCATGGACGCCCAATAAAAAGAAAGATTTGTTCAGCGTGTCGTGGTTGAAGTATTCCTACAGGAGCGAGAAAAGTTGCACAGTATTATACCGAATGGTAGCACAACTTATGTATCGTTATGATAGTGCTTTTCACACAATAGAAGTGCAATTTAAATTACACTCATGCCATGATTAAACTTGCAGTGAAGTAGCTTTATTTATTCTGCTTCCCACGCCAGAGGAGCCACCCCAGCCTTGTAGCTATAGCACCTTGACGTCCCGTGATCGATACTCCTGCTAAGTTGCAAGTGTGTGTGTGTGTATTTCAAATGGATGTGAGCAAAGACTGTGTTTCTTCCTTTCTGGTACGTGGACCGATCCTGGAGGCCGTGCTCCGCGTGAGATGCGTAAATCTAGGCGTGGCTTCAGTGTGGTTAATTGTGACGTACATGATTAGTATACCTTGAAGTGATGTTGTGATACAAGGATCAGTCATTCATGTTTTTCACACATTCTTTTTGAAGTTTATTTCTGTTTTATACAGGGGGGGAAAGAGGAGTAAGAGCTAGAGGCAATTTGCCTGACAGAGGCTCTTAGCTATCCCACCTCCCAAATATCTGGGTGTACCAGGTGAACATGGTGACCAGAAGAGTAGCGAGACATAGGCAGCAAGATAGATAGATAGATAATGTGAACGTGACGAGTTCACCAAGAAAGGCTTCCCTTCAGAAGCTGAGGACGCTTAAACATTGCGTTAAGCGGTGGAACGGTGTGGCGCCATTAGGCCTTGTTCGCATTGCCTTTTCGAACAGAATATTGATTATAATAGGTGCCTTCTGAAAGAATGCTGTGATTAAACATGTCCCATCATACCAGATTTATGTTCTTACATTCATATAACAGTCCAAGTTGCCATGTGCGTCGGATCTAGATAGGTCATAGCTTACAATTTTCCCGACAGATTTCACTTTGATAAGTTCAGTTTTCTTCACTAAACTGCCTACGCGATGGCGAAGAGTTGCTGCCAATGTCGTATCACTACACATAAGGACAGTATTTCGATATGTAAAAAAGAAAGTCCGGCAGGTTAGGTGTCAAGTACTTTTGGACACGTGCATGTGTACTGCACCTCATAATACGATGAATCACACTGATTTTTTCCAGTCAAACTTTAAAGATTTTTCCCAGTAATCAGCTGCGTGTCATTCTTTCACTCTCCACCCCTTCCCCCTTGCTTCTTTTTTCTCGGAGAACTAAGGCCTAGCTAGCTATACTGATCCGTGCATACGATATACATGGCTTATATATGTAGCTGGTAAATCGCACGCGGAGGCATTAGTGGAACATGATATGGAAGTCCTATTTCTTTCGTGGCAGTCGCTACTTTGCAATATGCCACATGCGGGGTCATGTCCCGTTGCGGTAAAGAATTTTAACACCTTTCAGCAAGGGACCTAAATTAATTGGTTGATTAATTCGGCGACACGCTCCGATGGGATATAGCCGCCTGGCTAGCTTTATAGGCAGTTGCTGTTCTATGTGGGAACGGCTCGAACCAATTGAGATAATACCAAAACGTGGTTAAATGGTTCCCCATGCACGACTATTTATGCAAATTATCAGCTAATGACCCAGGCAGAATTCGTGTGGAGGTCGATGTGGCAGAAAAATGTCTTTTTTTTGTCCAGCCTAAATGTCCTCCCTAAACTAAACAAAGACCAAGAAAGATGTTCAAGAAGAATGCAAACAATTCAGCAAAGGAGACATTATGGTCCTCGGCATATTAGGCAAGAAAGAAAAGCTTTTATTACATGTTTGTGAATGCCCAGGAAGCTGGTACGCTGAAGGAGTGTCGCTGCCAGGGAGTTCAGCTTGGTCCAGCTGTCTGGGATGCATTCGTGACATTTTGGCTTGGCTGCATCACTCCTTCATGGTCACCTTTAGCTTGGCCCCCCTGAGCATGCGAGACCAGGAAAAGTTGCGTCAAGAGTACATAATCATAAACGTGGGTGAAGTGACGTTTACGTGTGGTTCATGCGTTGAGCTACGGCCGCGAGACCCTACGCTACTTTTGAATTTGCAATATTCCTCGCTGGGGGGGGTCAAACCGGGGTTTATCGAGAAGTTTTATTTGAGGGTGGGGACGGTGGAGTGGAAATAAAGTTATTGGCTGTCCGGAGAATACACTCGGGGGGATAGTAAGGGGGGTGAGCATAAATGCCTCTGGCGTATCAAAAAACTATTATCATCATTTGTACAGGTTCAAAGAGTGCGCGTGAACTTCTATGCAATGCCCAGTGTGCGGTAATCGCGCACGCTCCTTTGTTCTCTGGCACACATGACCTCAACCCACTATTCGGTGGCAAAACTGCAGCTGCAGGACGCACGTGTTCAAGCAGAAGGAAACAGAGACAGACAGCGTGCGTTGATTTTTCCGCTGCACAGCGTCTCGCAATCTTGCTATGCGTTTCGGCACAGTGTAGTATAGCCCAGGCGAGCCCACGTGGCCAAGTTTTCTGGAGCCCTCCACTATACGCCCGTTCTCTCCTTTCTATCTCAGTCTGTTTCCCGTACCCAGAACGAAGCTTAGCCATGCACACGACATGAGCTGTAGAAAATAGCGTCCTTTCCTTAACCGAGCCACAGTCATCGTCTGTGGTTCGACGCGAGCTTCTTTACGTTGAGCTCGGTTCGAATGTTTCAGAAGTGTTTGCTGGGCCTCGCAGTGCTTCGCGAGGTGTATCGCGATGCCTGGGACCCCGACGAAATGCGGGAATGCCGGAGACAGACAAACCCGGATCAGCCAAGTGGCCAGGACTTTCTCTAGCACTGCACTAGAACTGTAGGCTTCAATAATTTTGTTTGTGAATATGTTAGGGAAATTCTCATGGGGACTGCCCTGGAGTTTTAAAAGCCACTTAATGGCGGTTTCCAAGAAAGTTAAGCTGTTGAAGAATCTCTTATTGTGGCTGCATAGCAGATAAGATTCAAATTATGAAAGTTTTTTTTCCTGATAGACCCATGCGTGTTTCACCCGTGTGCACGTGCAAGTGCTTACAAGAATAATGATAGCATTGCAGGAGGATTTTTATGCCCCTCCCTCATGAGCGAAAAGCGATATCTTGACCACATTTGGCTCACGTTACAAATCATGGAGGAGTAGCTTCTTCATAACATCACCGCAACGCTGCAAGGAGGAAAACGCCGAACACAACGAAAACACAAAGACAAAACATCACACGTTATGTAATGAGTGTGGTTCTCGATATAGGAGGCCACTAAAGCTGTTGCGTACACTTATATTTGCGGATTATGGCACAGCCCAAATGTGATAGCTATGCAGTCTTAAGGGGCCCACGCAACACTTCTTAAACGAAGTAAAAAAAAAGGATGCCGATCAGTCGTGAATGTTCTTGTGAAGATGTGAACCATGTGCTGTCGCATTGCAGGCACCGCAGAATTCAGTTTGGTTTCAGACAGCTCGAGAAGGGGTGCTCTTGTTTCAACATACGACGTCATTGAGGGCACCGAACACGTCGGTCGACATTTTTGGGCCATCTTGAAGAAAGATACGTGTATTTTCTTTACTGTTTGAATTCGAAACAAACAAAATGAAGTGTAGCAGGTGATCCTTCCGCGATCAGTAGTTAATGTTGAATTCCAATGGCGGAGTCGGAGCAGCCGACTGACTCCGCGAGCGAGCACTCGACTCTGGCGTAGAGCAAATCCTCCAAATCCGCGATTGGAACGGAACCCGCGCCACTGGAGCAAGGCGGAAGCTGCCGAGTTACCCACGATACCTTGCGCGTGGTCTCAAATTTCCTCTCAAATTCCCGCTCGTAAGCGTAAGTTTCAGCGTCACTGTCAGTGTCCGAGGAATCACTTGTGCGGGAACTTGAGCTTTCCGACTCGGAGCTGTCGCTATCGAGTAGCAGAAGCAATGCCGCACGCTTTGCCGAGGCACCCGAGCAGCCCATGCCGTCCACCATTACCACAACTCGCGATTTGCGACCGGCGGCGCCGCTGGCGCCGCCGCGCCCCCAAGCAGGCAAGCGTATTAAAAGAACGAGTTCCGGTCCACTCCGCCGATTTCGGCAGAGCAGCTTTTCGTGCTCCACGGAGCAACTCCCGCTCTGAATCCCCTCCGGCTCTCTCATTGGAACTCTCGACTCCCGTCCTCACTCTGTCATTGGAACACACTTGCTCCGAAAGGAGCAGAAAAACTTGCTCCGACTCCGCCATTGGAATTCAACATAAGACAATGCTATTTCTGCGTCCAGCTACATAGTTGGGTCATCAAGTTACGTCATTTGTTGGAGGAAGATCCAGCCATTTCCGGCCGTCTTGAAAACGGCTCTTCGGATTCGATCCTGATGTGCTGCATAGGTCACATTACATGACACGTGGTGGTTTTACGACAAAACTGTAAGGTAATATTTGCAGCTGTAAAGCTGCACCCCTTGTTGATGCTGTGGCTGACCGTGACGAGGAATCACGGCTATTTTCTTCTTGATGGGGGGCATGCTTTAAAATCAATCTCGTTATGCCATTCACATGGTGTGATTGCCTCACGCAACACTGTGTGTGTCTGCCAGAAAATGGCTGCATCAATGCACACATGAGCCCACTATGGTGGTCTATAATTTACGGTGCCTTGTTGCCGGTACCATTCCGGCTGCGGCGGCCGCGTTTACGATGGTGGCTAAAGTGGCAGGGGCCCATGTACTGTATGCTATCGGCGCACATTAAACAATCCCATACGGTCAAGCCTCCGAATCTTATCGTTGTGGCACTTAACACTTCGGAAATTATTACCACCTGATTCGACCTCTCGGCTGAACCCATATATAAGGCTTTCTTCCGAAACAGTTGCAAACACTAAGATGGCTCACTTGTAGAAGGTGGAAGGAAACATTCCTTGTTCCAAGCACTTGTTTTGTGTAAACAACATTTTCATGTAAAGAAACACAAAGTTCATGTCGTGAGCCTAGCCACTTCACCTCCTCGATACCTATTACTGCATCAGTTCAGCCTATCCTAGTTTACGTGTATACTACGAGCACTATAGGGTCCACGTAATCTAGGCTACAAAACATGGTGGAACAAAAAAAGGATTTTTCCGTGCACCATTCTAGAAATCTATACACATGCTTGTCCTACATTTTTAAATTAAATAAAAAGAGTACACTCTGGCCCTATCATTTTGTTATGCACTGTTATGTCCATTTTAATTTCAGCTGAAATGCGAAAGTACACACCAATAATTTTTCAATTATATACTCTATATTCGCGAAGAGTTTCTTGAAGGTATAGGCTAACCGAATTGTACTTGCATACCAAGCAAATCATTCACTAGTTTTTGTATTGTGCTTCCGTTTCATTCATGGGCCGCACATCGTGTAATGCCCACTGCACATAATAGCAGGACCCTTTTAATTAGGCCACATGGCCTTTAGCACTTCCTCCTCTTAACAAATAAACACTGAACTTCTAACTTAGAAGCTGGACCTTCGTGGAGAGTCCCTAGGTTCGTTTCTGGCAGGGAGCCGTACCCATTCGATTTGTTTTTCTGACTTTCTTTTGTTTGTTAGAGTGCCACCGCCATTTTAACACGAAAGTGTTTTATGCCAGGGCCCACCAAGAAATCTGTGACCTACTTGCAATTCCGCTTCATGCCAGAGGAACGCTACGAAGGTCAGCAGAGCGCGACAGGCGCCGTTCACCTCGACCTTGCGCGGGCAAAATAACGGCGTGTTGACTGCATGGCTATCTTGCTACGCCATCTGCTACACTGTAGCGTCGTCTGCTGTCATCCACTGCAGGGAGGGGTTGCACCGCACCCCTCCGACGATCCCCACGGTGGGGCGGTGGCGTGCACTCATGAAGTGAGAGGCCCAGCCGAACGTAGGTGACGGCATGAGTGCGCAGGGAACGCCACCAGTGACGTCAGCGGAACATACCAACAGTCTCTCCGAAGGGTTTTCAGGCAGTTGTGGCCATGTAAAGTGCCTGACAATTTCGACGTAATGCAACCACCCCGTTTTTCTGCTTCAGCCAGTATATGTGTCCCACAATGGCCACATTTCATGGATTGGCACTGCTCAGTAGTTGTGACCACACCGAATGGTGGCGCTGCAGTTAACACTTTGAAACCGGGTAGAGTTCGCTTTATGGATGTTCAGTATACTTAACAGCAGTGTATTCCACAAACGGAACAAAAAGACAAGAGAAGAGTAAGTAAGAGAGTAAGAGAAAAAAGGCTCATGTATAATATATATATATATATATATATATATATATAGTTACGAAGAGTTGCGAGTAGATGGTGACGGATGAGAGCCGAGGAAAAGAGGTTCAGCGCTGGCTTCGTTCTGAGCTCCGGAACGCGCGACACGTCGTCCGCCTCTTCATTGCTTGTCCCAGCCATGACGCGGTACACTCCCCGTTTCGCAGACGAAGCCCGTCCTGGGCGGTCAGGGCTGAATGGTAGGTTGATACCGCTTGATGCGCGCAACATGCACAACTTGGCTAGTGCTAGATCGGCGTCCCTGTGGCGTTACGCGCGCGACCACGTAAGTTAGGTCACTAATGTGGTCGATGACTGCGAAGGGACCAGTATACTGGGCCAAGAACTTTTGACACAGCCGGCGTCTGCGCTGAGGGGTCCACAGCCACTCCCAATCACCCTTTTCAAATGATACTGTCTCGTATCATTTGAAAAGTCATACCACTCCTTGGAACGATCTTGTGACGCTAGCGTACGCAGGCGAGCAATTTGGCGGGCTTTTGGTGGAGCAATTTGGCGAGCAATTTGGCGGCTAGCGTACGCAGGCGAGCAATGTTTCGGCGATTGAGTCTTCAGTATGAAGTATAAAGGGCAGAATGGTACCGAGAGAGCTGCGAGGTGCCCAAGCATAGAGCAGGTAGAACGGAGTGAAATCAGTGGTTTAGTGCTTCGCTGTGTTGTAGGCATAGGTAATAAACGGTAGGACCTCATCCCAGTTTTTGTGATTGGATGAGACACATAGCCAGCATGTTGGTCAGGGTACGGTTGGTACGTTCAACAAGGCCATTTGTCTAAGGATGATATGGAGTTGAGTGACGGAACTGTGAAGTACACAGTCGAAGCAACTCTTCCACTGCGTCGGCAACGAATTGACCCCGGTCGCTGATAATGACACGGGGAGGACCATGGCGAAGAATTACGTGGCGTAGTAAGAAAGTAGCGACGCAAGCGGCTGTGGAGGAAGGTAGCGCAGCAGTTTCCGCGTACCGAGTAAGGTGATGGACGCACACCATGACCCAGCGGTTGTTCGCCGACCGTGGAAATGGTCCCATCAAGTCGATACCAACTTGTTCCAAAGGTGTGGTAGGCGGCGCTATGGGATGAAGGAAGCCATGAGGAGCGCTTGTCGGCATTGTAACGCTGACATTTGGCGCAGCTCGACACATATTGTTTAACAGACTGTCGCATTTTAGGCCAGTAAAATCGCTCCTGTGTTCGATGCAAAGTTCGAATGACTCCTAGGTGTCCTGACGGATCATCATGCATGACACGAAGAACATCTCTTTGAAGGCTTTCTGGAACGAGTAAATACCGTGCCCCACTTGCCAAGTGATTGGTCTTGTATAAAAGTCCGTCATGAAGAGCAAAGCGACCACTAGCCTTTGGAGTGCAGGCATCGACAAAGAGGGGATCCAAACTTGAGTCGCTGCGCTGTTCCCTCATGAAGATGGTGGCGTCAGGAAACGTGTCCGAGACAGCAGCAAAGCAGGTGTCGAAATTGTCTGGGCCATCCTCGGTCGTGGGCAGGGGAAGGCGAGAAAGGCAGTCAGCATCGGCATGACGTCGTCCACTTTTATACGAGACAGTAAAGTCAAATTCTTGGAGCCATAACGCCCAGCGTGCCAGGCGGCCGGTGGGGTCATGGAGGTTAACAAGCCAACATAAGGAATGGTGGTCAGTTACAATGGTGAATGGACGTCCGTATGGGTAGCACTGAAACTTCTGAACAGCAAATGCAGCTGCTAAGCACTCTTGCTCTGTCGCCGTGTAATTTCGTTCAGCCTTGCTTAGGGATCGAGTCGCATATGCAACCACGTACTCCTCCTCATTATGGCGCTGGACCAGTACTCCTCCAATACCTATTCCGCTGTCATCACTATGCACTTCAGTGGGCGCAGACGGATCGAAGTGACGAAGAACAGGTTCGGATGTCAGCAAAAACTTCAGTTGAGAGAAGGCTGTGTCGCATTCCGGGGTCCACTCATACGGGTTGTCTTTTCTCAAGAGGTTTGTCAATGGGTACACAACGTCAGCAAATCGGGGCACAAACCGTCGAAAGTACGAGCATAATTCCCGGAAGCTACGAAGTTCTTTCACAGTCTGCGGTGGCTTAAAGGCACTGACTGCTTCTATTTTCCGGGGTCTGGCCTGACACCGTCTTTGTCAACAAGGTGACCCAAAACTAACGCCTGTCGCTCGCCAAACCGGCACTTCCTGGAGTTTAAAACCAAGCTGGCCTTTTCGAGGCAGTCTAAAACGAGACTTAAACGTTCGTTATGCTCTTCGAACGTACGTCCAAATATGATGACGTCGTCCAGATAGCATAGGCATACCTCCCATTTAAGATCGTGAAGAATGAAGTCCATAAATCTTTCAAAAGTTGCGGGAACGTTGCATAGGCCAAACGGCATAACATTGAATTGGTACAGCTCATCGGGTGTCACGAAAGTGGTTTTCTCCTTGTCAGCAGGGTGCATGGGGATCTGCCAATACCCTGATCGTAGGTCTAGCGACGAAAAGTAGGACGCGGAATGCAGGCAGTCAATAACATCGTCTATCCGAGGCAGGGGATATATATACATCTTTTTTGGTCAGGGCGTTGAGTCGTCGATAATCAACACAAAACCTCCAAGAGCCGTCTTTCTTCTTAACTAAAATAACGGGTGTGGCCCAAGGACTACACGACTCTTCAATAACGCCTTTCTGAAGCACATCTTGCACTTGTTCAGCAATAACTTTCCGCTCTGACGACGACACTCGGTAAGGTTTTTGCCGGACTGGGTGCGCGGAGCACGTATCAATCCTGTGATGAGCTCGAGAACAGGGTAGAGATTGGCGTTTCTCCTGCTCGCAGAAGTCGAATATAGAAGCATGTCGTTCCAATAGCTCAGCCAATCTTTGTCGCACATGGGACTGTAGGTTCTTCCTAACCATATTGAGAATCTGCGACTCGTAGGAGCAACTGCATTTTGAAAAGGCCAAACGTTGCTCACCTTCATCATCAACAGCGGCGCCGTAATTTCCCATGGTGACGTCGAACACGGTGAGCTTCATCCACAAGGCACTATAACTGGCATTGGGGAGCAGTTAAGCGCCCACAGAGACGTGGCTTGGTTGTTAATCGACACAACACAACGAGGCACTAGTATGTCTTTCTTAGCACAAGGAAGGGCGAGAGGTAGAACGACGGCATCAAAGGGAGAAACGGCAGAGACGGAAGCAGACACGGTGACTGAGCTCATGGACCATGGTGGCACTGTAAGCTCAGCGGAGACAACTAACGTGTTTTCGGCGGGCGGAGGCTCGTCAGCGAGGGCAGGAATAATTTCACCACTGACTGAAAGTTCACCAGTGCCACAGTCAGCAAAAGCACCGCACTCTTGGAGAAAGTCAATCCCTAGGAGAACATCGTGTGTACACCTCTGTAGAACCAGGAACTCAGTCGGGAACACCCTTTCGGCCAACAACACGTTCACTGTACAAATTCCCAGAGGATGAAGTATTTCGCCGCCGACACCCCGAAATCGTGTAGACTCGTGCCACGGAAACATAACTTTGTGGCCAATGCGATCTTTGAATTAATTACTCATAACGGAAATGGTTGCACCAGTGTCCACTAAAGCCGTCGCACGTAATCCATCTATTACCACGCGTATTTTGTTCCGGAACATCGTAACTGGAGGAGGCATCTGAGGTAAATCCTTTTCTGCGACCTCACCTCCATCGGTCGCACCGGCTAGTTGCCCGGCAATGGCGGTCTTGACAGCCGCCGTCGCGGTGAAGGCGAGCGGCGCAGGCGGTCAGGCGGAGGAGTCAAACTACGGTCTGAAGCTGGCGAACTACTGCGCCGCATCTCTTGGCGTGAAGTGCTTCTCGGGTGAGTGGACCAAGTGTCGTTGTGACCATAGGCTCCGCGACGAAACGTTGGTGGCGGATCATATCGTGATATGTCTCTGCGCCGGCAACGGAACCGAGCTATGTGACCGGTGGCACCACAGCGGTAACACACAGAAGATTGGCAATACGCGTTGTACTCCAGGAAAGCTTCGTCTCGATGCGGTGGCACAAATGCGTCTTCACTCGGGTTCGGGTAAACTGCGGCTGACTGACGAGGATAGCTGAAGCGGGGCTCGTACCGTTACTCTAGATAGTGATTCCTCTGCGGCCTCGGTGGTGAGCGAGGACTGAAGTTGTAGCCCTCGGTGCCAGTTGCAGCAATATCCACATGACGAGTTGGGACCGGTATGGGGGGCGTATCGGGGGAGCCTGGTGAGCTCTTCCCGTACAATTTCGCGTAGCGTGGAAGCGACGTCAAAGGACGCACAATCATCAACACTTGCGATTGTGGTCACATTCAGCAGCCTACCGAACTTGGGCGTGATTCGCCGCATCTTCAGAGTCTCGAACGTGTGGCAATGTCGTATTACGTCAGCCGCTGTACCAAGGCTCTCTTTGCCGATGAGGAAATTGTAGACATCCCCGGCAATGCCCTTTAAAAGGTGGCCGACCTTATCCTCCTCTGACATGCGGGTGGTTGACTGTCTTGCACAGCTTCAGTACAGCCTCTATATACGTAGTGCAAGTCTCGCTTGGTACTTGAGCTCTTTGCAGCAGCGTGTGTTCGGCCTGCTTCCTCTTCGCAATGGAGTCCCCAAAACACTCCGTTATCTCGGACACAAACCGGTCCCACGTGGTAAGGATGTCCTCATGGTTATCGAACCAAACAAGTGCCGTCTCCGTTAGGAAAAAAAAGTACATTGGACAGTTGAGTTGCCGCGTCCCAATGATAATAATTGCTCACCCGCTTGTAGTGCGTCAGCCACTCGTCCACGTCTTCTCCATGTTTGCCTCCGAATGTGCGAGGCTCGATCAGGTGCTGATGCTGCCATGGACATGCCGCAGCCGAAACAGGTGCAGAAGGGGCCGCTGGAAATGGTGCAGGGGCTGCCACTCCGGCAAAGGGCCCGTTCCCTGTTTCGTTTTCATCGTGAAACATCTCTGCTATCGTCGGTGGCAACAGGGCAGTCCAGCAAGGCGGCGGCTTCGACGAACAACTTGCGTCTTCAAGTGTCGGTTACTTAGCACTTCCACCACAATTGTTACGAAGAGTTGCGAGGAGATGGCTTTATTTACAGGTGACGGATGAGAGCCGAGGAAAAGAGGTTCAGCGCTGGCTTCGTTCTGAGCTCCGGAACGCGCGACACGTTGTCCTCCTCTTCATTGCTTGTCCCAGCCATGACGCGTTACAGTATGTATATATATATATCTTGTCACTCAACAAACCATGAGCCACTGAAGAGAAGCAGACTGGGACCTCGATACCAAGAAAAATATGGCGTCGAACTGGCGCAGAACTAGCACGATGCCTTCTTCTTCCTCAACTTCTTCTTTACCACTTTGCTGGCCACGCACTGGCTCATACATGCGGTGGCTATATATATATGTGTATATATATATATATATAACGACGTGTAATGCTGCCAACAAGTGCCGCGATGAAAGCAACTAATTATCAATAAACACAATCACTTTGGCAAGAAACATCGCCACTGGTATGTATTCTAAAGAGAGGGAAGTTAAATGTTATGGCTGTTACATGATACCGTAATGAAGATGTGCGGGTGCTTCAAATCACTGATGGCTAAACGCGGTATATATGTAATGTCAAAATGGAAAAAACAGAAAAAGAGAGAGACATATAGGACGGAAGGCTAAACGTGGTAATATGTAATGTAAACATAGGAAAAAGAAAGACAAAGAGACATACAAGGCAGAAATTAGAAATAATCTGAGCTTTCGTGGCCAGTGCGCGCGCTTCCGTTTCCTGTCAGTCAGCTTCGCCTGCGAAGAGAAAGTCTTGGTAAGCATTTGGTAAGAGTCGCACATGATGTTAATGTCGCAAATGGGGGCGTAACCTACGAGCCTGTAATAAAGTTTGATCATCATGACCTGTCAGTCATGTCATAGTCGCTTATTCGCACCCCTTCATACCAATATTGGTAGCAGAAGAACTAGGCGCAAGTTTCCGATTTCCTTTCACCATATTTCTTTTTCTCCCAGCGTCTTTTTCACAATAACCTTCGCATGAAACATCCCAGGTATTCGTTTAAAGCAATAAGAAGACGCATGCAATACCTTCTGTCTTGAAGAAAACTTTTCTTGTGGTGTTCAGGGGACAGTTGTAGAGGTATTCCATGAGCAAGTTCCCAGGCACGACATGTTCAACCGAGTAGGGGCACTGCTTGAAGTTTGCCCCTTGGTGTGCCTTGTTGTGATCGTGGTTCCTCCACAAGGTCCTCGCGGCTGATGCAGCTGCAGCGCGGCCTCACCGGCGCCATCAGTCCGACCTGCCTAATGGGTTCGTGGTGGTCACCGACGTGATACCATCGGCTGATGCTGCCCCAGCAGGGGGGCGCAGCTGCGGCGCAGCCTCGCCGGCGCCTTCAGGCTGACCTGCCCGCCAGCGCCAGCCACCCTTTGTTTCCCGGAGTTGGGGTGCCTCGGCCTGCCGTGGAGGACTCGCGCGGCGCTGCTGGACATTGTCCGTTCCCATTAGGCCTGTTGATGATCTTGGGGAAACCAGCGTCGCGGGAAGCGGAAAGGAGGCGACGACGTGCAGCCGGCCAGAGCAGGGGACCACAGGTGCAGTCGCGGTGATGGAGTGTGGAGAGGCATTGATTGGCTAACAAGCATCAGATGACTGCGGGCCTCCTTCCCCTCCTCCTGCCTATCTTCAACCTATGGCAGGGGAGGCAAGTTTCCGTCGGAGGCCACGGGGCACATCGAGAAAAAACGACTGGAATCACGAGAGGGAAGACCCTCTAAAAGTCTTGTACCTTTTCTGTACATACGCTGTATATTTTGTGCTATAACATGAGACATCATCAAAATTTTGAGACATCATTGATAAGGGTCAATATTTGACCATTAAGGAGGAGAGAGAGAGAAATAACATTTATTTGCACCCGTCAAAAATGACTGGGGAAGAGGCTTTATTATCATGAAACCCACGCACGTGACAAGTTATAATGCAGAATATAAATAGTAAATATAAATAGTACTTAATAGCATTGTACGGTCTGTATGCAGGCCACTCTGTGTTCATTTCACTTGCTGTGCATTCCCATATAGTGCCCTTCACTGTTGTGTCTGCGTGCTCGGCGAGTGTCGTATCCCACAATGCGGGGAACTGCTCCACAGGCAGCAGAAAAAAAAGTTGCATAGTCGCTGAAGTTGATGGCTGCAGTTGGTTGCAGTCGTGTAGGTTGAGCAAACTTCCCGCACAAAATCCCTTACAAAATGAGGGAAAAACAAAGAAAAAAAAACGGCCGTGCCTGTTGCCAGACGCCGGCTGTTGCATACAAAAATTCGGTCCCACTGCTTTTTCCTACCTCTAATTAGCTTTTGATTTCACATCGTAGTACTCTGGCTGAACAGCCAGTTGGAGTTCTTTGCGAAAAGTAGTACTGGACACTTGAAGTGTGCTGTAGCTCTGCCATCGCGGCACAGTGGTGCTTCAATGATCAAATGCTGTCTCAAATCCACAAGGAGCCTATCCATGAGCTCAGATGTTGTCCAGTTTTGTTTTGAACAGTACAGACTGTGAAAGAGCAGCTATTGTAACACATGTTAGTTTTGCAGCTATAGTGTCTTTCCCCCTTAAATCCATTAAACAATGGGTGTGATGCATTGAGAAAAACAACCGTTGTCTCACTTAGCATTTCTGGCTGAGTGGCACTGGCCGCGTGATGGTGGAGCAGAAGTTACGGCAACACTACCCAAGATATGGTTCTGTATGTGGACGAACACACTGAAAGTGGCCACTGCACGAGAGGCACGCTTGATCCTCCAGGGCGAACTACACGGCCCTCTTCTTACGCCGCCTGCTATAGTAGTGTCTCCTGTCGTGCTCTCCTGTACGGGATTGCACCATGCTCCACTGTCGCTCTCCGTGGTGGCGCAGTGCCATGCACTTGTGTTGTGGCAGGCCGAGAGGCACGTGTGGTACCGCATGTATGCTGCCCACACAGACGTAGGGTACTCCACGAGTGCACTAAGAACCATACGTGTGCCATCATCTGAAGATGCTGAGTTACATTCTGACACAGCCTTCTAGCAGCCACCATCCTCAGTTGCACTATGGGGATGGTGCACTTGTAACTCTCCGCCGACGGGAGCGCCATCGCGGCGGCACGCCCGTCATTGGGGTGATAGAAGCGCCGGTCGCAGGGCTGGCGGTAGCTTTAGAACCGAGTTATTCGCGTTTTCCTGCGGTTTTTCGTTTCTTCCAGAGGCCGTCGTACTACGGCTTGGTGTTCAGCAAAAAGATTTGTTTTTCCTCGGCCTTAACAATACTTATATCAGATCACCAGGGACACATATTTATAGCCTCCAGAAAGCTCAATGCTGAAGGAGAAGCGAAGTTGCTCGCGCGCGCGCGTTCCGTCGACGCTCTCTACTCAGTAGACATGTGTTGCTAGTTTGCAATGTAACGAGCATTCTGTCCCCCGGCACTCTGCGTGGAGTACGTGAAAGGTGGGTTGTCAAAGGGAGGGAGTTGGTGCGCACGTTTTGGGAAGCAGACGACATGTGTTGTCGATTTGCAATGGTTCGCGCTGTTTTTAACGAGCCGCTTTTGTGGGCTACCAGGCTGCGACACGCATAGCCGTGTGGACTTAGGCGCTCCATATATTTCGTTCGCGGCCCGCGCTGCTGCCCTTTTCCTCATTTTTCTTCTTTTTTTTTGTCCTAGCCCCTGCACGCATTTGACTGGTTTGGTCTCTCCTTTCGTTGGTACTCCTACCATAAGAAGAATCGCCGTCAATCTACTGGAGAGCCTCTTGCAAAAAAAAAAAGGAAAGAAAGAAGAAAAGATCGTTAAAGACGGACTATGGGCCTCTTGCATGCGCCTGCCGCCCTCGCCGCGCGAAGGAGTTGAGGCACCGGGATAACAAAAGCCACTCAAAGGCGTCCTGCTGTTTTCTTTCCTGTCGTGTTTCTCTTTCTTTCTTTTTGGTTTCTAACAGAATCTTTCAAAACGAGTTAGAACCGTATTGCTTAGTTCAGCTTTCACTATGTAGAAATAAATAAATGGGCGTAAATTGTCGACGCTTCCTGGCACAGGCCCCGCGTTTTCTCCCTTAGTATAAGTAAGATTAACGGAAATAAACAGATGAGGTCTTGCAGTCCGTGGCTTCAGAGCTTCTCTTTCCAACACACGTACACAAGCACTGTGCTCACACGTGATAGATGCAGCTACAGACTCTCACTGCATTATTGTGGTGCCTTTTATGGGACTAATATATTGATAACAGTGTATACATACCGATAAAAATAATTACAAATTAGCAAGGATCCCAATAAAAATCACTTTTGCTTTCCAGCCTGCAATCTAAGAACTTTCGAAGTATTTTGACTCCCGCGTTTGGGAGACACACCGGCCGGTCATCACGCTTCCGTCCGCAGACACACTTTCGATAACTTGATGCACATGGCCTGCCTCGTATAAAAGTTTTCCTTTAGAAATATTACCCCTACGGAAGAAATTTTCCAAAACTTCTACGGTCTTAAAACCAGTAAGAAGCTGCGGCGGAACACAAGCAGACGACGCCACCCCCGCACAAGTAGGCACGCACGCGGTGCGGGAGGGAGCTTTATCACCCCAACAATGCGGGAGCGCCCGCATTGGCGCTGAACGCAGGGGGCGACGGTGGAGCCGCCTGGCCTTGTGCACCATCCCCATGAGCTGCTTGTTGCAAGGTGTAGGGCCCAGGAGTAGAATCCAACTGCATATGCTTCACAGCCATGCCGCTTAACCCTTTCAGACGCCGATCGCAGTTCGCGGTTGGAAAAAATATTTTTTGCTCGAAATATTCTTTGGGCGGCCACACAAACACCAAAGCAAAAGGCCGCTCACAAAAATACAGTGTAGTTTATTTTTTACAGGTGTGCACACAATTGTGTACAAAGCGTCACAACGGTCATTGCAGTCACCAAGTGGTATCGGTTCTGGAACGTAAAAAAACAATTTCTTTCCTTGGTGAGGCACAATGGCAACTGACATTTCATGCAAAATATTCTGGAGCAACCATTGCATCCTTCAAGCTTGCACCTGGACGGTTTGGATTGGTCTCGATCTTTAGGCCAGTGCTGAACAGCATCATAGTGTGCATCAGTGCAGGGCCTCTGAAAGTACACTTTCTTTTCTTGTAGGATCGCAGACGGTACATCATCAGCTTCACGTGATGGCCTTCCGTATTTTCTTGCGCTTGGCTCAGGCATGATGAGGGCTTCTGTTCGAAGTGCATAAGGTCGAGCAGTCTTTTGCTCTTCTGGATGATCCTTCACATACTCCAGCCATGCATTACACACGGACGGCCATGTCCACAATTTGTCTTTGACTGTCTTTGACTTTATTTTAGTTCTGTAGAGACTTAAAAGAAAGTCCAATTTGTCGACGCCGCCCATATTTTGATTGTATTTCGCGATGAATTTGAGCTGTTTTATGAGGATGTGCTGGCTTTTCGATTTGTGAGACTGTTCGACCTCATTTTCATTACCAAACCCTAAGAAGTTGGAAGCAATGCACACTGTGTTATTGTCTTTCCACGATACAAGAAGATTATCATTACTGACACATTCAGCGGAATATCCACGGTCTTTCTTCTTCATGGATTTCGCTGATTCAAGGGGACATTTTCCCACTAGAGTGCATCTGAACGTCACAGACGCCAAAATATTTTTTTCGGAGGTGGCATAGCAGAGGCACGGAAGTGAAATAATTATGAAAATAAAAATTATATCCAGGCAGAATTCTTGCCAGGTGAACCACAACCCCAGAACAATGTCCATAAATCTTTTACCTCAGCTAGAATATGGCATGTTCACCTTGGTACACTTCAAAATCATAAAGTGTACCACTCTTGCCACACAAAGCAAGGACCTTTATTTCCCACGGCGTCGGCTTTACTTTGACAAACTGTTTGATGGAAAGCTTGCCTTTGAAAGGAACCATCTCTTCATCTATAGACATGAGCTCTTCAAGAGCTAACTCTAAACAGCGGTTCGAATCTGATCCAAAAAAGGGCGCACCTTCCAAAGGTGGTCGCTGGACCCTTGGTTTGAGTCTTCAGCTACGACATGCAGATTGTTCCGAAGTTTGAAACACCTCTTTTATGTCATTGTGTCACAAATGAGTGGTACTGTCATACTTGGGTCAGATGGCAGTGTTCCTTGGCTGGAGCCTGAATTGTTGGCATCCAATGCATCGGCCTGCTGGCTTCCGTCTGCCGGTGCCTCGGCACATCTCCGGCCAACAACCACTTTGTCACGTATTGGCCAAGACGTGGCCCGATAAGGGTGCACCACATCCTTGCAGTCACACAGGGCAAGCTGATTGAATGAGCTCTGGTGCGCACAGCTGACTCCAGGTGAACTTTGTTTCACGCCATGTCTGTCCTCGTCCACTTCACTATCACACTGCCATTGTGGAGTCATTGCATCCACATTTTTCAACCTTTGCGCTTTAAAGTGTAGGTGTTGATAATGTGAAAAACATGCAAATATCTGACGTTCGTCTGTGGTCGAAGAGTGCACCAGTGGTGTAATGTCATGGGCTCACTGCTAAACAGTGAGGCTGGGTGACGAGGCACACTTGTTTTTCTAGTTTGCTAGTTTACGTGGCCGCCTCAATCTGTTGCGATGTACAGCCCTGTACTGCTTAATATGCTGCCACATTTGGGCCATTTTATTTTTCTTGTACTGATGGTGCTTAGGTGTGTGTGGTTCTCCGTGTACATACTACCGCAGGAAGAATTTCTGCTAACATCTAGTTTTTGAAAAGCTACACTTTGCCCATATTTGTTATGGATTTATATCCCCTGGCAGCTTTTGTGCTTCCCTGACCACTCAAAATGAGATTTCGTTTGTCAAAAATCCTAACTGCAGCTAAGTGCACTGCAAATGTGCATTATCCAAGGAAAATCCACTGTGAGAAGGCCTAGCAGCATGTTCACAGATGCACCATTCATGGGTAAGAATTTTTCTTCCCTTTGAAATAAGCCACAATTTTTTTGTGACATGATTAAGCTGGCACTTCACGTTCGCACCACCACCTCCAGTCCATGGTCTGCTGGCTATGCTTTCGAAAACTTCAGTTTAGGAAGTTCAGATGAAATACCATATTTTTGCTATGAAAAATAGCTGGGTCTAGGCTGGTGAAGCTACTCGTGCATGGGATGAAATAAATGTCAACTATTTAGATCCATGCTACTTTCACATTTTTATTCATGCGTAAGATAGATTTTTGGTGATGTAAATAATAGATTTTTGGTGATGTAAATAGCTGCATCAAGGAAGGTCCTCTGCTGAACACGGAAGATGAAAGCATTTTTGTCATTTACAACAGGGGTTCTCAAGCATGTTGGTGCCAGGGAACCCTGCTAAGCTACGTTAAGTGCCAAGGAACCGCCTCCCTCTTCATGGCAAGCATTTTTCAATTTCTATTTTCAATAAATTCAAAAGTAAGGGTATATAAAATGTTTGTTCACCGACATGCACCTTAACCACTTTCAACCAACAAATCGATCCGAGGCTCGGTCTCACTCTGTGCCAACCTCATGTCGGCTACTTGATTCAATCGATTCCTGTGCTTACTTTTCAAATAGCCTAGTGCCGAGAATGCCTGCTTACATGCATACGTTGTTGCAAATGGTAGCAGCATGTCCACTTCCTTATTTAACAGGTGTGGTAATAAAGGCGCAGCCTGAATCGACAAGGCAACAACACTTTGGCAGCCAAATTTCTCTTCGCCTCTTCTAGCCTGAATTTAGCGTGCGGCATCGAAAATATATTTTTGCTGTGGCTTCTGATGGTCTGTTTATGAAGAAGTTACACAGCAACTTGTATGCATTTCGGGGTTTTAGGAACAAAGTTACGGCTATGTCTCGAAATCGCAAGAACACGTCGTAATTGATCCGAAAATGTTTGTTTTCAAAAACACTTCATAGCTCGTTTCTTCGAGCTTAGCCCACTTGAATCTCAGTTCTTTTGAGAAGAAATGAAACAGTGAAGTTTTGTTTATGCAGAGATGAATTTTGCACATTGTGCAAAAAAAAAAAACAGGTTGGCCTTTGCAGCCAGGTATTTTCCAATTGTTGCGACACTTCTGGGCAGTGGCCAACATGGTCTTGACAGACATGTGCATTAGGGGTTGGACCTCCTGGTCCCCTTCTTTCCTTCGCCTTAATCTCTCGTTCCTTAGAAAAAGACAGCCGGCCCCTCTTCTTCATGTCTTTATTTTGAACACAGAGGCAGCTGGCTAACGAAGTCCTGAATGCTAAAACGTCAAGTTGCTCTTTGAGCTTGCTAGAACATCGCAGTCCGTGCTGTAGAGAGAGCATCCAGCTGCTCAAAACAGCCATATCAACAAAATGAAGAAAAAATATCAGAGTTAGAATTTGTTCGACTTCAAAAAAATTCTGTAGTACACATGAGGCCATCAAGTAAGTCGACTTCACCCGTAAAGGTGGTGCAAGTCTTCACGGTGGCAGGCTTCTGACTTCGCATATTTCTTTCTTCTCGCGGTCGTACTGCTGGCAGCTTTCTAGGGACTTGGCATTTCCAAATGTGCTGGCATGTGTACTCCCCGGCTGTCGTATTACTTGACTACTCGATCTTTGACTCCTTCAATTGCAGCCTGCCTCTCCACGTGGCTTCCACTTGCGTTTTTATTCATCTCAGCATCGCTGGGCTGTTGGCAACCAGAAATCCTATTTGCACGTGTAATTCTCATGGCTTGAATACCGCGCTGGTGTAAGTTTGCGAGCAGTTTCATGGAAGTGAACCAGTTGTCAAAAAAGAGTAAGTAGTTCTTGTTCTCTGCGATGTAGTGTGAAAGCCCCAGCACAATGAGATTTTGCTCCAAGGTCTGATAATCCAGGAACAGGGCAGATGTCCCCCGTGTAGATAGAGAAGTCATGCACAAGGCCGTGCACGTGCAGAGTACAAAAGAGTCTTGTAGCCCCACTTGTGAAGTTTGCTAGGGACATATTCAAACCATGATCCCGTAGAAGCTTCTGAAGTCCATCAGAGGTGAAAAGCATTGAATAACTGTAAGAAAAGATAACGCTACATCTCTGACCACACTTAAGGAAGATGAAGTTGTGCACAAACCAGGACGCTACAGCCTGATGATGCGAAAACATGACAAAGCGATGTGCACTTGCAAAAACAACTAATCTTCTAAAAAAAGTTATTTACTTCATATACATGTGCTATTCAACCAATTGCCCGTTATGACACATTTTTCATAATCGACACACTTAGATACCTTGAATGGAGATGGGTGTCAGTGGGTGCATACAGAGGAAGGCTCTTCGTTGGTATCAACTGGAGAAATGGCAGCAGTCAGCTCTACTGAATAGAGTGTAGATGGCGCTGGCTTTTCCACATGTTGCCAGATATCTGTGGAGTCCCTCTGAGCACAGAGGTAGCGACTGCAAAAGTTTTCTTCTGGTGGTACGACTTAATACCGGTGCGATGCGAAAATGCAAGAGCAGCTCATAAGAGGTCAAGGGCAGTGTTAGCTCGTAGTTCTAGAAACTCGTTTTCCGCTTCAACATCTTCACTGCTAAGTGAGCCTTGAATAATGGAGGTGCCCTAGATCGATCGCACATGAGGATTGCCATCTAGGTGAGTTGAGTTCGCGAGTGCGGAACCAAGGAAAATTTACCAGCGTCTCGCCGAACCCCGAGGATGGGCCTTCAGAATCCTTAAGTTCCCCGGAGCCCTCTTTGAGAACCCTTGATTTACAACAGAATTCATCTTAATAAAAGACCTGTAGCAGAAGAATGAAAATCTTTCATCTTAAATGCCCAATCCCCAATAAAATAACACATGATCCGAGAGATAGGACACCAAGTGAAATATCACATACAACTCCAGAAAGAAGATGGGGTAGGCAACAAAACGTCAGCATATTCACATGCTTAAAATATCTCCAACGTGCTGATGGCAGTAGCATCACCATTACAGTCAGCCTAGAACAGTAGTATAGAAATGTCCGTAACAGCTTCGTCCGGTACAAGGGACCGACGCGCTTCCAGTGTGTTGCATCCGACGTCTCGCAGGACTGAAGCGCTCTGGCCGAAAGCTATGTCCTGTAATACGGGCATTGTGCATGTCGTGGCCTTTCGTTGGGTGGTCACTGCACCCAGTGTCCTCTTGTGGTGACACCAGGCAAGACGTCTTCACTTGGTTGTTAGTGCAAACTTCGATATCATGTGCTGGCCTGTGGTGATACCTGGAGTAAGGTTGCTTCACTTTAGAATGGCAGTCTGATGCCCTGTGACCCAGTCGCTCACGCACAAAACATCATACTTGAGCCTTCTCGGAAGAGCTTCCGCTTTTCTCAGCTGTACTACTGTTCTCGGTTTGCTCATGGAACATTAATAATTTAGGCTGCTTTTGAGCATCTTAAAGCTTTGACCGTGTCCTCAAGCTTGCTGTGGCGCTTTTCATGCAGGAAAAGCACCACTCGATAATGGCAGTTTTTAAGGAACTGTTCCGACACTATTAAGTTACGAAGACCTACATGCTCTTTTTTGGCCTTTGACATTTCCACCCATCTGTCAAAGTTACTCAACACCCTAGTTGCGTATTGCTTGTCAGTTTCACCACCCCACCCTGCGGCTTACTCTGGTGGAACTTCTCCTGGTAACCCTCTGCCGTAAAGCGAAAACGCTGGACCTACACCTTCTTGGACTTATCATAGTTGTGGGAATCATCGGGTGAAAGGCGTCCAAAAACTTTTTGTGTCTTGTCGCTCATGCATAAACTTATAGCAGTGGCCCATTTGTCTTTCGGCCATTGTTGTCCGATGGCAATGCTCTCGGACGTTTTTAAAGAAGCATCCAAAACGTTCTGCCTATCATTGAATCTTGGAATTAAATTGTGAGGATTGACAGTGCACGGTGCACTCCATCCAAGTCTTGGGTGACTCGTTCGGGTATCTCCACGGTTGCCGTGTGCTTCCGCAACATTCAATTGCAACTCCAAATTCCTTACCTTTATTTCTTCCAAGTCGCATTGCTGCATTCTGGCTTCTTGCTCCAAGGCGACGAACTGCACCCCAGTAGTAATATCCGGTGGAATGGCAAAGATGCTACAGCCACTAGATCTCGCCATGAAGCGGAGCTTTAAGTGTGTCATGCGGCGCCTCTGGGAGGCCTGGATGACGGACGGTGAGCACACCTACATCCCATCTGGGCACATGAGACTCGCTTCATTTGCCGAGGTAGCCAAGTGGATTCGGGAAGCGTTGGGCTGCAGTTCCTGTGCCCGCTATAACTGCCGGCTTCAGGAAAGCTGGCCTAATTGAGTGCGCAGCTGAATGTGACACACAAGCGGAATCGAGCAGCGATTCAGAAACCGACGAGTGTGACGAAGCGATGCTGCTGGCTGAAGTGACTCAACTATTCGATAGTGCATCGGAAGATGACGCATTCAACGGGGTGGAATAAAAAAGTAATAATTGTTGCCTTTCTGCACCTATAAGAAGTGTTGGTTGAACTTGTTTTTGCTAGAATTTGGAGAGTAATATGGCAATTCGGTGCCCTGAAATGGTAAGCACAGCCTTTCACGGTGACTCGCACGCTGACCAAGTCAGAATAAGTGCGTCTTATACAATGGTGTGACTTATATGCGAGTTTCTTATTTCAAACCTGCTGAAAGGGGGGGTTGTAACTTATACAATGGTGCCACTTATAGACCGGAAAATACGATACG
The DNA here is from genome assembly GCA_013339685.2 of Hyalomma asiaticum. Taxonomy (NCBI): domain Eukaryota; kingdom Metazoa; phylum Arthropoda; class Arachnida; order Ixodida; family Ixodidae; genus Hyalomma; species Hyalomma asiaticum. Next base: position 12,548,379 of record CM023481.1, on the reverse strand, counting down.
TACCCAGTTCCGCATAGAACTGCTTCTAATACACTACGTTGGAACGAAGAGTTCCAGCACACCGAACTCTGTGAGAGTTCCTCCGGGCAATAAATACCACCACACCTCCTTCCACCACCTTTGCTGGTAACATTACTTACGACAATAAACACCGTACATCATCATCAACATTACTTACAAGACACGGCTGCTTCCCTTCCTATTTCTTTTGGTTTAACTTGACACAGAGTCCTCGCTGTTCCTGCGGCACATACTGCATGGATATGTCTGTTGTCCTACATGCATGCGCTCTCACCAGGCCGTTCGCAGATCGGATAGAGCCACAAGCACCGTACCGAGTTGGCTGCTACGCGGCGGTTTTACAGTGTCCATGGAGTTGGGCAGTGTAGTAAGAGGCTTTTTTTAGCAAAAGAGTGGAACAGAAGATGACGAAGAGCGCGCGCTTGTGCGAGCGGAACGTGAAGCGCGCCCCGAATGCGCGTGAAGCGCGTGGCCTTGGGAACGCCGACGCGGATCGAGCGTTAGAAGCAACCGAGAGCGGCACGTCGACTCGGCAAGCAGACGCACCAGCTCAGTACCAGCCGGGACGTACTGGGTGTACCTGCGGAGAAGGGTGTCCTGGACCGTGCTGGCTGTTCCGGGGTGGATGTGCGAGCGGGCCAGGGCGTGCAACTGGTGCTGTGGTGCGGCCGGCCAACCATCTCCCGACTCGTGGTCACGGTGCCACGCAGGTTCGAGTCTGGCGCAACCACTGGCTGAGGGCGTGGTCACGGTGCCGCGCCGGTCCCTGCCCGACACAACCGCCTGATGAACGCGTGGCCCCGATGCCGAGCAAGTTCCGGTCCAGCCGCCTGCTGATAGCATGGCCACGGTGCCACGTATGCTGCAGTCCTACGCAGCCGTTTCTTGAGGGAGTGGCCTCGGTACCACGTTAGGGGCATCGTACCCCGACGCTTTCCTGAACGAGCTGCTCAGGATCTGCTCGTGCCCCGGACACAACTCATCGTGCCTCGTCTACTGATGTCAGCGTGCGCCGCCGCTGCTAGAACATCGGTACTGTGAGTGGTGCGAGCGGACATCCGACATCGGTTAGACAGGACGCGCAGTTTAGCTTCCTGAGCTTAGGGATCGGAGTGCATTGTTTATGTAGCATTGTTTGTCCTTTGAGAGTGTATGTGCTGTCTCGTGCCGTGGATTAATGTTCTCCTTGACCTTGACTTAGCTGTATGTGTCTGACTCCTGGGCCCACGAACCACCACAGGCAGTCTCTAAGCATGTCATGCGTACCATTATCGATGCCATCCCACATGTGTCTTAATATCTTTACCATAACGTCTCTTACATTTATAGCCTTAGGTTCCTGCCTTTTGCCAGCATCTGCATCTGCATTCTTTTCGCTATTGAAATGCTATTTGAAGTGGTGCACACATTCCACCACACAATACCTGGGGCTTGTGGTACGAGGCTCGCCCTGGGGCCAAACCGGCGGGGCCTTCAGGTCTTGGCGAGCCCTCGTCTCACAATCTCCTTTTGGACATGGTCATTAATTGGGCAAAAGGTGTGGTGTCTGCCTTTGCAGCTCCTTTTTACGAGATATTGCCAGCCGGTCCTATTTCGTTCACTATTCGTCCAGCCCACCTGTAAATGAGGCTGTTGCGAGCATCAGCGCCCAAACCACCTGCCGGAACCTGGAACCAGTCATGGGCACGTTACCAGGAAAAAGTAACAGTGTTACAGTTACAGTTACCCAAGCCAGAAAAGTAACTATGTTACAGTTAGAGTTACTGATTTTCCAAAAGTAACTTGTTACAGTTACAGTTACTGTTAAAAAGTAATGTCGTTACTTTTCCGTTACTGCACAAGCTAAGGCCCGTATTCATAAACCTACGGAATTCTTGCTTGTTTTCCTTATCGCCACTGTGGCGTCAAACACAGTGCGAAAGTCTATAATGCTTGTTTTTTGATACTGGACTCATTTCTTCATGAAGCATGGTAAGGGCACAGGCAGGACAAGGAAAACAAGCGATAAGGGTAAGGTATGTTCATGAATATGGGCCTAAGCAATACCTCGCAAACCATGATATGCAGTTATTTTAATAGAAGCGCATGAAGGCGTGCGGTTAATGGGAATTGCTCATGGTAAAACGCTAGTTCAAAGAAACGGAAAGAGGCTCACTCAAAAGCCCAACACCAGCAATCATTCCGTACGGCTCATTTTGCAGCAACAACTTCTTTATTGACTGTCTGAATTTATTTACTGAATCCGTCGGGACAGCACGGTGCCACAAAAGAGTGCTGCACACACATAATTGAAATAGAAGCTCGTCCTGAGACGGGCGACGAAGAGGATAGTCCCCTTCGAGTCACACTGCCGCCGCAGCTTTGGGAACTGCGTTTTGGAAGCAGAGCCTCTTTGAGGAGTGAACGTGCGTGAGGCATTGCAAGGTGTCTCTTTCTAGATTCTTTCCATGTTGGTGGTCATGAAGGAAAGGCTGGCCGTGCGAAAAAAATTAAGGATGCTCCACCGGCCTCTGAACAACAAATTCTGCAGATCCCACGGGTTGTGGGAATCGGTGCTATGTGAAGCAATCAGCGATCAAATTGCCTACAGAATCAATCAAATTTGGACAAAAGCATGTCGAGTGCTACTAGAATATATGTATCGTTTATTAAAACGCTTTGACAGTGCTTAACACGGACTACACACGCAGTTGATGTTACGCAAGAACCATCATCACAAATGCTGGTGTATTACTATATATACTTTGTAGGAGGCGCCGCTGTAGCCTAGCAGTAGCGTGCTTGCCTGGCACCTCGGGGGTCCGGATTCGATACCCGCCTACCGCTTCGCTTGGTGTGTGGCTTCTGATATTACAGCGCGTTCGTGGTTACCTGCATGCTTGTTATATCTACTTCAATCTCATGCTACGACAAAATGGCATGCCTCTGTTATTTTCACATTAAACGTCTATTTTAGTTGGCCCGAGATTGACATGAGCTGTATAAAATTCAAACACCTGTGACGCATACCCATTTTGGGATGCTAATTTTTCCTTTCATAAATGTTTACTCCACTTTGCAGGTTTCCACAGTACTCTTTTGCCATATTCATGCCCTTCGCTTCGAGTTGTCGATGGATTCGCCCTCGCGCTGTCAGTCGCTAGCCTCCTGGTTAGCTCAATTGTCAGAGCGAGCACCCTGGACAGCCGCTGGTCCGATTTCTCGGAAACTAGGAAGTTTTCATTACTGAGAAATTCGTGTGAATTTCCTTGTAGCTTTGTGCTGCAAAACATGTACATGCTAATTTTTCCCTTTCATATATAATGTTAGTAGTGTAGAGATCAATCACTCATGTTCGTCATACGTTCGTACCCTATCATCCAAATCTTGGCACATATCGGGTGAACGAGATGGCCAGGAGAGCATCGAGACGTAGGTGGCTAGATAGGTAGATAGATACAGTCAAAGTTCCTCAAGTTCGCCAAGAAATGCATGGCATTTAATAGCGTCTTTCCTCAGTGGCCGACCATAGTGCCGCGTCGCGCACCTTTCCCTGCGTGGAGGTGAGAACCCTTCGCCGCCCTTTTGTGTCGTCGACCAGCAGTGCTTTGCTTGGCTGCGTAGAAAAAACCATTCATTCCCCCCCCTGGAAGCACGTCAGCCCATTTCCCATCCCCCCCCCCCCCCCCAAAAAAAGCGAGCGATGTCCATGTCGCGCAGAGCATTGGGATACAAGCGAAATATTGGCAATGTATTCCACTACAGTTACGTACAAATACATTTTGCAAATGTACCTCGATAGGGAGATATAGATAGTCAAAGTATTTATGAGAAACATCGCGACTTCTTGCATCGATCGTGATACTGCCAAGCCCTGCTTTAGAGTGTTCCGGATTGATTTTTTGGGGGGGGTGGGGGTGGGGGGGAGGTAACTGTAACGGTATTTCCAGTTGCAGTTACTGTGTAAAAAGTAACAGTGTCACAGTTACAAGTTACTCGAAATTGAAACTAACTACAGTTATAAGTTACTGAAAAAGTAACTAGTTACTGGTAACGTGTTACTAGTAACTAGTTACTGCCCAAGACTGCCTGGAACCTCGTACCCACAAAGAGGTGCCTTCTGTAGCCAAGCTGCAACCTTGGCCAAAGCCACTTGTTCTGGACTGCTGGTGGACATGTGTGGCTTTTGTGTTGTTACTTCTACTTTTGTGCTTTCTTTCTTCGCGCGCCTACTCTTCTCATGCCTTCCACCTTTCTTCTACTTCTCTGTTGCCTCTTCTTTCCTCCTTTTCTCTTCATCTCATATCTCGTTGGACATGAATATGAAGCCTTCTCAGCCTCATCCTTCATTAAAAGATCCGTGGGGTATCCGTGCCACTTCCTCCCGTAGGATGTCAGAAGCGTTATCATTGCCCAAATTACTTATTTTTCAAAATTGGCTTTCCTTCCAAATTTGCACTTTGGGTTCTATTATTTAAAACCCCTTCTCATTTGTGTTTATTGGCTTTAAACCTGAGAAGCTCCTGCTACAGGAGAATGGACCCTTGAGGTCTCCCTCGCATCATTGCATGGTCAGGTGACATCTGATCATTAAATTGCACTTGAACCATTTAGCTGTTCCTTTCATACAAAGCGTGAATACACACACTACTCACTAACCACGCTAGACAAATGACCCAAGCTCACCTGCTTGTAAGCACTGCAGGGGTTATTCATTTAATGTACACACCCTGTGGGAGCACCTTCTTAACTATTACACTTTTATAAAGTCGATTTCATCACTACTTTCAGAAAGTAAGCAGCCTAAGCTGGGAGAAGTGGACCCGTACCCACCCCTCCCCCTTGCAAACACACATATGGTACACGAAAATTTCAAAAGCTGTGCTATAGTGATTATGACATAAATGGAAAGGAATTGGATAGCAAAAAAATTCCGAAAACTAAAACTACTGCTTCCTTGGCCTCATTTTCTGTTGGATTCATTAGCTTGTATCTAACAAAGATATGCAAGTCCCTGAACCATTCCGCTTTCTTTAAAAGCTGTGGTGGCCGCATCTGGTGCAGCAATCAAAAACTTGTTGGGCCACGATGCCACCAGAAGGCCTACATTAGGGCCTTATTTTCTTTGGAACTAATGTTTTCTCTATTTGTGATGTACCCCTTGTGAGGATCCAATCCATGGAGGGAGGCTCTTCCAGGAGCCAAAATTGTTTGTGGCAATGATGTGACTGCTGCGCCAATTGCCCCAAGCCGTGTTGAGACAAATGCTCCTGCATGCTGCACTGAATAGCTGCATTTCTTGCACGTGCATTGTGCTGTGCCTGTACCGAAGCTAACATGAGCGGTATAACCTCAAAGGTCCCGCGAAGTTATAATGGTTTCGAAACCTAAACTGCATGATTATCATGGCTAAGCCAAGGCAATGTCAAGTGGCTGCTAGTGGTGTCACGGTAGCGCGCACCATTCCTCCATGGTGCGCACGCAGTTCGGCTATGGTGTGGATGAGTGCAGGAAATGTGTGGTATGGTGCCGGCATGCTCTTTGTTATTGGTGGTTGATGCATTGGAATTGGTTCATTGGTGTGGCACTGAAGCAGATTAGTTTGCTGACTTGTACATGTCTGGCATCCAATGCAAATGTCTCTTCCAAGACGTAATGGTAAGGCATTATTATGTAAGGCTGTGCTAAGCACACAGAGAGGCCATTGGCTCACTGTTCTGTTTTATAAGTGCCGTAATATTTTTCGAATTTCAGTTTCATTGCTTCCTTGTATAATACAATGCAAGAGGGTGTTGGGGCTAAAGGCAAAATGCCTGACAAAGGACCCAGCACCTTTCTTAGAGTCCATGTAGCATTTATATTAACACAATCTGTGGCAGTTATTTATATTTTGTGTACTTGCTCATTGAAAATTGAAATGTAGGGTGTACGAGCGTAGGATAGTGTTCCCTTTTTGGGAGTCTTCATGATATTTTGCTGCTTGCCTTGATTTTCTTGCTTTGCTGTCGCTATATCACAGTGACACACATGGCGTGCTGTTTTGAATGTTTTGCTCGTTGGTTTGAGATGTTGCCTCGTGTGGCGAGTAGCTTCTGCTAGCTGTCTACGATACCTTGTATGGCTATGTGAAAGTATGTGTGCTCCAACGCCCCATAAGTCCTGTGCAGTTCGCAAGTCTGCTCGGCTGCACAAGAACGCAAGCGTTACCAGTTAATTTGACTGTCTGGTTTAGATTTTTGCTTTACATTTGGCTGCAGTCTTTTGCGAATATTAGTACCAGTAAATTACTTAAAACGACATACTCGACGTCAAACTATATATCGTGCTTACAAAGAAAAATATTTTGAATAAATAATTGCTTGTCTCACTTGCTGCACAAAGCGACTCGTACTTGTGCCAGTTAGGTTGGCCGGTAGGTCCAGATTCTCTGGTCAGCAGTGAGCCGTAGTCGACTGTTTACAACTGCTTGAAAACCGCAAATGTTATTGTTTGGAGGCGTGCCAGACGCGCACACAATGTTAGAGCACTGCGCGGTGTCAGACTGCTACTTTCAATCAAGATCGCCCCTGATCCGCATCAAATTTCTCAATTTCGATCAAGCATGGTCTCTGCTACAAGGTCCAGTAATCCAAATTGAGTTATTTTACCTGACTCGGCGTGACGGTGCTGATAACAGCCTATGCTCACAAAGCTCCATTTCAATGCGCAGATCGCAGTTGATAGAGAACAGATCTACCAAAATAGCAACCCAAAGTGACCGTGCTGCTGTACCAGACTAAGATCGAAATGTATATCTAAAGTGACAGTGTGACGGGAAATGAAATGATAGGCCATGGTGTACAACACGCTGCAGTTAAATGAGGCATCCATCGCCAACAGAGGGGCATAGAATAAATCTTGAGTCATCCTATTGATAACACGTTTTTAATTTTACAGTCACACAAGTTTCACTTAAGTGTGGCATGACTTCATGCAGTTGCTTTCCTTGCTGCGAAAGGCACTTGGCTTGAATGTCCTGACCGTGCATCTCCTTTACGTCGAGCATGTGTCATGCAACATACAGCTTCTCTCCACTGGTTGACGAGGCAGCGTGAAAGTGCTCGCTGACTCCTTTAACGGGTCTAAACCCCACAAAAAGTACCTGCAACGTCAAGGAGCAGCCTCGCACCATCATGCACAGAAAAGCAACGTATCATTTGCATGTGTACAGAGCTTTGGGCATAGTTTCGAAGCTTCACTATCTGCCCTACGTCTCCCACCTTTCCAGTGCTATGCCACTCAATGGAGGTGGTGGTGAGCACCGCGGCGCCAGTGCTGTTCAGCAGCGCCGCCTGTTAACTGTATAGAGCCTATACATTGGATTCCATGGGGCTTTTCGCAGTTCCACGAATACGTTGATTGTTGGGCATTCGGAAAATCATTCGATGGCTCAATATGTTTTCTGGAGGCCCGCCCATGAGGATATGAGCTTGATTACTGAGCTTACTGATTACATTACTGAGCTTGATAAGCGGCCATTCTATTTCTGAAGTGTTCATCATGTGCAGGAGGGGAGACGAGTGCTATCCTGGCTTCAGCTCACTGTTGAAGTTTCTACTACTACTACTACTGTTGAAGTTTCTCACCACTGTGTTGCCCGTGTGTAGGTGTTCCACTCACTCCTGTGCCATGCTGATTGACCTCATATGGCACAGCAGGGGCTCACGTGGGACGGTGTCATAGGCATTTGCTACCTGCGGGAAGCATTCCAACTCCCCGTGATTCTCATCCTGCAGCCTCAATGCGCTGGGTCAGGATGAAGGTGATGTATGTTTTCAAGCTATCAACCCTGTCAGGATCTAGACCATAGTTTCATGAGGGTTCCATGCGTTTCGACCCAGGCAATTATCCGTCGCATGGCATTATGTGCAAACAGCACAACAGTATGCTTGTGATTGTGATTGGTCTGTAGTCCTGAAGAAAACCTTGGTCACTACACTTTGGCACAAGACATGCACTTTTTAAGCCATTTGTTGGGTGTGATGCCAGTGTAGAGTTTGGCAACTTCATCGCATGCCGGTGAGCCCAGTGACTTGACCACCTTGGGGATGTTGGCAAGACCTTGTAATGTTTGTGCCTCGATATGGGCCATGGGCTGCTCAAAGACTAATGCCACTGCCTGCCATAGCGGATCCGTTAGAAAGCTTTTTCGCATGAGGTGGCTCACTGTTGGCTTTTCAAAGGTTTCACCTGTTTGCTGCTGTAGGCTGCTTTAGGTGTCCTATAAAGTGCTGAAGGAGGTTGATGGCTCCTACTCCAGTAGCCTTCTCTCTCAGGTCATGCCAGGAGGGTGGCTTGTAGTCTGGCACATGTGAATAAAACTGCCGAGTACCCATGCAATCCTCTCATGCGATCATCTGTAGCTGCCGATGGTTTTTCTTCGTAGTTTGTTTTTGTATAATAAATTATTGCATGTGGATATGTGCACAAGAGATATTCTTCCAATGTCAGCTGGCACTCTTCGGTGGGATAGAGGTTGACAGCTGTTCAGTGTGTGTGGTCTCTTGTTTGCCTCACTTCGCGGTTGCACCATGTCCCACCACACCTTCCTTTCTGTGCCACACTGCAACCTAGTGAGTACCTCATGTTGGCACATGATGTAGCTCAGTTCCTTGGTATATGCACCCTATGTTGTCCCAGGCGTGCATCTTACTGAGCTCAAACTGCATGCCGACTGCTTTCTATGCTTCTGCGGGTAGTGTTGTGATGCAAAGTTGTGTGGAGTCGGAGTAGCATTGTAGAGTCTTCTGGTAGAGAAACACTGACGCCTGGAGTTGGGAGAACAATAGCAAAATAAGATTTAATGACACGAGGAAAAGACTTATTTGCATGGTTTATAAAGAAAATGGAAGTACGGCAGTGAACGAGCTGTGCGGACACTGTACCCATGGTCCAGAGCCATTTTGCCTTACTCCGGACAGCCTTTGTTCACACAAAGACCCACCCTCCCCCTTGGTGATGTTCACTGAGGCACTGGCCACACCTTGCCAGCTTGTCAACAAAGCGAAAAGTGGTAATACCTTGTCACAGCTAGGGGATTGCGGTTAGCGATGCACCCATATTCTGAAGATCTGCAGGAACGGCACTTTCACCTGCATCCGAGGCATTTATCTTTACACTTCAGCAATTCAGCGGGCATGGTACATCATGCTAGTAGGCTCCAACTGAATTGGTGTTTAATAAGAACCAGGTGAAAATATTCTGACATTTACCTTATCCTCCTCTGACATGCGGGTGGTTGACTGTCTTGCACAGCTTCAGTACAGCTTCTATATACGTAGTGCAAGTCTCGCTTGGTACTTGAGCTCTTTGCAGCAGCGTGTGTTCGGCCTGCTTCCTCTTCGCAATGGAGTCCCCAAAACACTCCGTTATCTCGGACACAAACCGGTCCCACGTGGTAAGGATGTCCTCATGGTTATCGAACCAAACAAGTGCCGTCTCCGTTAGGAAAAAAAAGTACATTGGACAGTTGAGTTGCCGCGTCCCAATGATAATAATTGCTCACCCGCTTGTAGTGCGTCAGCCACTCGTCCACGTCTTCTCCATGTTTGCCTCCGAATGTGCGAGGCTCGATCAGGTGCTGATGCTGCCATGGACATGCCGCAGCCGAAACAGGTGCAGAAGGGGCCGCTGGAAATGGTGCAGGGGCTGCCACTCCGGCAAAGGGCCCGTTCCCTGTTTCGTTTTCATCGTGAAACATCTCTGCTATCGTCGGTGGCAACAGGGCAGTCCAGCAAGGCGGCGGCTTCGACGAACAACTTGCGTCTTCAAGTGTCGGTTACTTAGCACTTCCACCACAATTCTTACGAAGAGTTGCGAGGAGATGGCTTTATTTACAGGTGACGGATGAGAGCCGAGGAAAAGAGGTTCAGCGCTGGCTTCGTTCTGAGCTCCGGAACGCGCGACACGTTGTCCTCCTCTTCATTGCTTGTCCCAGCCATGACGCGTTACAGTATGTATATATATATCTTGTCACTCAACAAACCATGAGCCACTGAAGAGAAGCAGACTGGGACCTCGATACCAAGAAAAATATGGCGTCGAACTGGCGCAGAACTAGCACGATGCCTTCTTCTTCCTCAACTTCTTCTTTACCACTTTGCTGGCCACGCACTGGCTCATACATGCGGTGGCTATATATATGTGTATATATATATATATAACGACGTGTAATGCTGCCAACAAGTGCCGCGATGAAAGCAACTAATTATCAATAAACACAATCACTTTGGCAAGAAACATCGCCACTGGTATGTATTCTAAAGAGAGGGAAGTTAAATGTTATGGCTGTTACATGATACCGTAATGAAGATGTGCGGGTGCTTCAAATCACTGATGGCTAAACGCGGTATATATGTAATGTCAAAATGGAAAAAACAGAAAAAGAGAGAGAGACATATAGGACGGAAGGCTAAACGTGGTAATATGTAATGTAAACATAGGAAAAAGAAAGACAAAGACATACAAGACAGAAATTAGAAATAATCTGAGCTTTCGTGGCCAGTGCGCGCGCTTCCGTTTCCTGTCAGTCAGCTTCGCCTGCGAAGAGAAAGTCTTGGTAAGCATTTGGTAAGAGTCGCACATGATGTTAATGTCGCAAATGGGGGCGTAACCTACGAGCCTGTAATAAAGTTTGATCATCATGACCTGTCAGTCATGTCATAGTCGCTTATTCGCACCCCTTCATACCAATATTGGTAGCAGAGGAACTAGGCGCAAGTTTCCGATTTCCTTTCACCATATTTCTTTTTCTCCCAGCGTCTTTTTCACAATAACCTTCGCATGAAACATCCCAGGTATTCGTTTAAAGCAATAAGAAGACGCATACAATACCTTCTGTCTTGAAGAAAACTTTTCTTGTGGTGTTCAGGGGACAGTTGTAGAGGTATTCCATGAGCAAGTTCCCAGGCACGACATGTTCAACCGAGTAGGGGCACTGCTTGAAGTTTGCCCCTTGGTGTGCCTTGTTGTGATCGTGGTTCCTCCACAAGGTCCTCGCGGCTGATGCAGCTGCAGCGCGGCCTCACCGGCGCCATCAGTCCGACCTGCCTAATGGGTTCGTGGTGGTCACCGACGTGATACCATCGGCTGATGCTGCCCCAGCAGGGGGGCGCAGCTGCGGCGCAGCCTCGCCGGCGCCTTCAGGCTGACCTGCCCGCCAGCGCCAGCCACCCTTTGTTTCCCGGAGTTGGGGTGCCTCGGCCTGCCGTGGAGGACTCGCGCGGCGCTGCTGGACATTGTCCGTTCCCATTAGGCCTGTTGATGATCTTGGGGAAACCAGCGTCGCGGGAAGCGGAAAGGAGGCGACGACGTGCAGCCGGCCAGAGCAGGGGACCACAGGTGCAGTCGCGGTGATGGAGTGTGGAGAGGCATTGATTGGCTAACAAGCATCAGATGACTGCGGGCCTCCTTCCCCTCCTCCTGCCTATCTTCAACCTATGGCAGGGGAGGCAAGTTTCCGTCGGAGGCCACGGGGCACATCGAGAAAAAACGACTGGAATCACGAGAGGGAAGACCCTCTAAAAGTCTTGTACCTTTTCTGTACATACGCTGTATATTTTGTGCTATAACATGAGACATCATCAAAATTTTGAGACATCATTGATAAGGGTCAATATTTGACCATTAAGGAGGAGAGAGAGAGAAATAACATTTATTTGCACCCGTCAAAAATGACTGGGGAAGAGGCTTTATTATCATGAAACCCACGCACGTGACAAGTTATAATGCAGAATATAAATAGTAAATATAAATAGTACTTAATAGCATTGTACGGTCTGTATGCAGGCCACTCTGTGTTCATTTCACTTGCTGTGCATTCCCATATAGTGCCCTTCACTGTTGTGTCTGCGTGCTCGGCGAGTGTCGTATCCCACAATGCGGGGAACTGCTCCACAGGCAGCAGAAAAAAAAGTTGCATAGTCGCTGAAGTTGATGGCTGCAGTTGGTTGCAGTCGTGTAGGTTGAGCAAACTTCCCGCACAAAATCCCTTACAAAATGAGGGAAAAACAAAGAAAAAAAAACGGCCGTGCCTGTTGCCAGACGCCGGCTGTTGCATACAAAAATTCGGTCCCACTGCTTTTTCCTACCTCTAATTAGCTTTTGATTTCACATCGTAGTACTCTGGCTGAACAGCCAGTTGGAGTTCTTTGCGAAAAGTAGTACTGGACACTTGAAGTGTGCTGTAGCTCTGCCATCGCGGCACAGTGGTGCTTCAATGATCAAATGCTGTCTCAAATCCACAAGGAGCCTATCCATGAGCTCAGATGTTGTCCAGTTTTGTTTTGAACAGTACAGACTGTGAAAGAGCAGCTATTGTAACACATGTTAGTTTTGCAGCTATAGTGTCTTTCCCCCTTAAATCCATTAAACAATGGGTGTGATGCATTGAGAAAAACAACCGTTGTCTCACTTAGCATTTCTGGCTGAGTGGCACTGGCCGCGTGATGGTGGAGCAGAAGTTACGGCAACACTACCCAAGATATGGTTCTGTATGTGGACGAACACACTGAAAGTGGCCACTGCACGAGAGGCACGCTTGATCCTCCAGGGCGAACTACACGGCCCTCTTCTTACGCCGCCTGCTATAGTAGTGTCTCCTGTC